>CM031966.1:13927935-14371329 GCA_018749465.1 Paracanthobrama guichenoti | reverse complement strand
TGCCGGGCCGGATGGTATTTCAGGTCGTGTTCTGCGTCCTGTGCTGATCAGCCTGCCGGGTTGTTTACATCTATCTTTAACGAGTCCTCGCTACATCTGTGGTCCTCACCTCCTTCCAAAAATCCACCATCATCCCTGTCCCTAAGAACAACAGCAAACTTCTCCTGCCTAAATGACTATCGCCCAGCGGCTCTCACATCTATAGTCATGAAGGTCTTCTATGAGAGACTCATTAAAAATACCATTTACCATACTCATTCCTGGCACTTTGGACCCTCTTCAGCTTGCCTATCATTCTAATAGATCGACTGAAGATGCCATCTCTCATGTCCTCCACTCCTCCCTCACTCACATCGAGTAGCAAAAGTGGGAATCCACGTGAAGACTGCTATTTATTGACTATAGTCTCAGCCTTTTAACACTCATAGTTCCCTAATGGGTTCAACTCTCCAAATCTCCTGGATCTCGCCTGAATCCTCTCTCTGCCACTGGGATTGAGGACTCCTCACCGGGCAGGCCTCAGGTGGTGAGAGAATAGGCCAGTCCACCCCTCCCCTCTCCATCACCCTGAGTGTGGGAGCTCTATTGTGGCTGTGTCCTGAGTCCCCTGCTCCACTCTCTCTCTCTACACACATGACCGTTTTGTCCACACACAGCGCCCACTCCTCTCATCAAATTTGCTGATGATACTGCTGTCCTGGGCCTCTATTTCCAACAACAATGAGACGGTATACTTGGACGAGGTGAGCATCTTAACATCATGGTGCCAGGACAACTGTCTCTCTCTCTCTCTGAATGTTGGCAAGATTCAAAGAAATGATTCAGGACTTCAGGAAGAGATACAGTAACGTGACATACTCCCCACAGGATCAGCTGGTCACCTGTAGAGAGAGTGGAGCAGCTTTCAAGTACCTGGGAGTAAACATCTCCGAGGACCTGACCTGGACTGCCTCACATATTCAGACACAGGTGAAAAAGCTAGGCAAAGACTGTACCACCCGCGCCAGCTGGGAGGGAAATTCAGGGTTTCACTAGCTATCCTGGAAAACTTCTCTATTTAGGTTATGCAGGGAAAGTGTTTTAACTCAGTGCATCACAGCGTGGTATGGGGAACAGCACCAGTCATGACCGCAAAGCTCCCGCAAAAAGAGTCAGCAGGCGCTTTATCCGAAGCCAGATCTCAGGGTCAGCTCTCGTGCTCTGCAGGACGTCTACACCAAACGCTGCAAGGTAGAGCTACCAAGATCATCTGCAGGGACTCTAATCACCCTGCAAACCCTCATTTCACGCTGCTGCCATCTGGTAAGCGCTTCCGAAGCCTGATGTCCTAAACTGAGAGAATCAGGAGGAGCTTCTTCCCCAGGCCATCAGACTCTGAACTTCTAACGTCATGGTGACTTCTCTCCAGGATAAACATCGATACACTGTCATTGCACTGCACTTTCTGTTCTCGTTGTTACTGTGTAACAACCTGTTATAAACCTGTTTGCACATTATACTCTTTTATACATTTGTTAACTACATATTTATAAGTCTACAGTTTTACTCCACTGCACAGTCTACTTCAATTATTTTATTCCACTTTATCCTTATTTTTTACCTTTTTTCTCTTGACTTGATTATTTATAATTCTACAGATATTATATATATATATATATATATATATATATATATATATATATATATATATATATATATATAGATAGTATTTTTTTTATCCTATTTCTATATAATTTCCCTCCTTGTGTTTTTAACTGTGAATTTGCACTGTCCATGGAGCTGACCTGTTTACATTTCACTGCCGGTTGTATATTCTGTATATAACTGTGTATGTGACAAATAAAACTCTTGAATCTTGAATCTTGTCACATCACCAAAGCACATGTGCCTTGAGAGTGAAATTCTTGGGAGCATGCTCCAGACAATTGCAGTAACAGTTAACATAACCATACAACCTTAAGCAGGTAAAACAGAAAAAGTGCAATGTGCACATATTATATAGTTAGTACACACAGTGTACTATTGGACATACTTACAGTCAGTATTACATTACACATTATACTCTGAAAGTACATGCATACAGTTAGCACCACGTTAAACACTATACACATTAAACACTATACACATTAAACACTAACACTATACACATTAAGCACTATACACAGAATATACACATTAGACACTATACACATTAGACACTATACACAGATATATACACATTAAGCACTATACACATTAAGCACTGTACACAGAATATACACATTAAGCACTATACACATTAAGCACTGTACACAGAATATACACATTAAGCACTATACGCATTAAGCACTGTACACAGAATATACACATTAAGCACTATACACATTAAGCACTGTACACAGAATATACACATTAAGCACTATACACAAACACAATAAACAGAATATACACATTAAGCACTATACGCGATTAAGCACTGTACACAGAATATACATATTAGCACTATACGCATTAAGCACTATACACATTAAGCACTGTACACAGAATATACACATTAAACACTATACACAAGAAACACTATACACAGAATGTACATGTTCTACATTATTGACATTTATACGTATAAAATGATGATGATTGTATGTGAACTGGATACAGAATGTCATGAGTGTGCATCGGATGTATCCAGTGGTAACCGTAGATAGTGCGGTGATAAATGAAGTGTGTGTATATAGTCCAGTGTTGACTGTTATAGTTGAGTGCGGTGTGTGGCATGCCATATTGTGGGAGTATGCTGTAGAGAGTATTAGTTTTGAGCGCTCAATAGTCTGATAGCCTGAGGGAAAAAGCTATCCCCTAAGTCGAAGCTAGTGCAGGATCGGATGCTGCGGAGACGTCTTCCTGAGGGTAGCAGAGAGAGCAGTCTGTGGGACGGGTGGCTGGAGTCACTGATGATCCTCCGGCCTTCCCTTGCACACCGCCTGGTGTAGATGTCCTGGAGGGAGGGAAGCCACCTCCAACAATGTGGCTGGCAGTTCGCACGACACTCCTTCAGAGCTTTATGTTGCCAGCGGTGCTGTTTCCAAACCAGGCCGTGATGCAGCCGGTCAGGATGCTCTCTATGGTGCACGTAGTAGAAGGATCTGAGGATGCTGGGGCTCATTCCCAAACTTCCTCAGCCGTCTCAGAATTTGACAATGACGTTGGAGCTGTGTGTGGCTGTACAGTCATGTGTGTACAGGAGTACAGGAGTGGGCTGAGGACACAGCCCTGAGGAGCACCAGTGTTGAGGGTCAGAGGGGATGATGTGTTGTTGCCCATTCTGACCACCTGACTTCTGCCTGTCAGGAAGTCCAGGATCCAGCTGCACAGAGATCTGTTTAGTCCCAGAGTCTGGAGCTTCGCAACAAGTGTAGTGGGCACTATGGTGTTAAATGCTGAGCTGTAGTCCACAAACAGCATTCTCACATAGGTGTTCTTGTTTTCCAGGTGGGAGAGAGCAGTGTGTAGGGTGAAAGCAATAGCATCATCTGTAGAACGTGTTTTACGATATGCAAATTGTGAAGCGGATCCAATGATGAAGGAAGCACAGAGCAGATGTGATCTCTGATGAGTCTCTCAAAGCACTTGCTGAAGATGGGTGTGAGAGCAACGGGCCTCCAGTCATTTAAGCAGGTGGTTTTGCTTTTCTTTGGTATTGGCACAATGGTGGATTTTTTGAAGCACGAGGGAACCACAGACAGACAGAGGGAGAGATTGAAAATGTCTGTGAAAACACCGGCTAGTTGCACAACGTCTTCTACACACTTCCTGATGAAACACGTTACAGTCTCTGAGTACACCTCTATGTCGTCATCAGAAGCTGCCCGGAACATGTCCCAGTCCACGTGATCAAAACAGTCCTGTAGTGTAGCGTCTGATTGGTCCGACCAGCATTGGATTGTCCTGAGGGCGGGTGCTTCCCGTTTCAGTTTCTGCCTGTAAGCAGGCAGGAGCAGGATGGAAGAGTGATCTGATTTGCCGAAAGGTGGGCGCGGGAGAGATTTGTATGCGTCCCGAAAAGGAGAGTAACAGTGGTCCAGTACACGATCACCATGCGTGTTGATGGTGATGTGCTGAAAGTATTTTGGGGCTATTGTTCTGAAGTTGGCTTTGTTAAAGTCCCCCGTAACAACAAACGCTGCTTCTGGGTACGCGGTTTCCTGCTCACTTATATTCCCATACAGTTCCTTGAATGCCTGTTCTGTGTTGGCTTGAGGAGGAATATAAACAGCTGTGATTATGACCGCTGTAAATTCCCTCGGTAGCCAGAATGGTCGGCACAGAAGCATGTGAAATTCAGATCAGGGAGCAGAAGGATTTAATGGAGTGTAGGTTCCTTTCGTCACACCACGAGTGGTTGACAAATAAACAAACACCCCCACCTCTGGTTTTCCCCGTGAGCTCTTTCATTCTGTCCGAACGGTGCACGGAGAACCCCGTGAGCTCGATGGCTGAGTCTGGAACCACTGCAGACATCCAGGTTTCTGTGAGGCAAATAATGCAGCAGTCTCTTGTTTCTCGTTGGTATGAGACGCGTGCCCGCAGTTCACAGAGTTTGTTGTCCAGTGACTAAACGTTAGCCAGCAGAATGGTTGGGAGAGGAGGTCGGAGGGGACGACGTCTGAGTCTTACTAGGACGCCAGCTCTCTTCCCTCTTTTCCGGCGACTTTTCCTCCATCGCGCCCGTGCGACCCAGACAAAGGGCTCTGATGCGGTGTCTGTAAACAGGGCGCCAGCCTTCAGGAACTCAAAGTCCGGTTCGCACTCCGCGACGTAGGAACCTATGCTTAGAAGCGTGTGTCTATCGTAGACAGTTATACAAACAACATCCAACACGTAGAACAACATAAAAACAAGTAAAACTAATAGAATTAATATATAATATTGGATGTTATGTAAATGAAACAAATTTGGTTATATTAATAACAATATTCATTATATAAAACACATCTGAATACCTCTTAAGCAAACTAACCCTGGAACATTATCTGCTCCGGAGCAGGTTATGTTCAGAGAGTGAGTTGCCATGGTTACTTACATACTCTGAAAGTTACCTCCGTTTTTATATACATGCGTTGTCTGAGAGACACCCACACACGTGTACATCAGGTGTTATGGGAAATGTTCCCGGTTCCAACTGACCTAGTTAATGCAGCCTAACAATCATTTAAATGATTTGAATAATAGAAATTGATTATGTTCTATGTGTATGCCATAGTAAAGAGATGTGTTTTTAGTCTAGATTTAAACTGACAGAGTGTGTCTGCTTCCCGAACAATGCTAGGAAGACTGTTCCAGAGTTTAGGTGCTAAATAGGAAAAGGATCGACCGTCTGCAGTTGATTTTGATATTCTAGGGATTATCAACTGGCCAGAGTTTTGAGGCCGCAGTAGACGGGATGGAGTATAATGTGTTAAAAGCTCGCTCAAGTACTGGGGAGCTAAACCATTTAGTGCTTTGTAAGTAATTAGCAAGATTTTTAAATGTATACGATATTTGAACACACCAGACATTCTCAACAGAGCGATTTAATCAATTAATCATGGAAGCATGACATTCTACTTCCTCTTCTTCGTTTGTTTAATGGCGAGTTACATAAGCTACTTAGTGCACATTGCCATCTATTTGGTGGTTATGCAATAATTTTTTCAATCTCTTTGTTTAATAAGTAATCTTTATTCACTGAGAATAAGGATTATATTGTTTGTTTGATGCTAATTAATTGAATGCAGATCCATGTGTGAGATGACAATAAAATAAATCATAAATATATTTGAATTGAACTAACATTTAAACTTATTTTTATTCTAATCATTTAGAATTAATATATAATATTGGATATTATATAAATGATGCTGCATCGGGCTTGAGTGGAAACTTCCACCATGTCCCGAGTGCTCAAGGCTGGATAATTAGTATCTGGGTCTGCCTGTGCTGAAAGCGCCCGCCAGCCTTTCTTCCCAGAAGTGCATGAGGAGATGTCGAAGTCATGGGAGTCTTAATTGGCTTTTCGTGCCCGTTCGGCAGCCTCTTCCTCCTTTACTGCTCTCGGTCGTGGAACGGTGCAAGGGTACACTGGGGTTCCCCCTGTTGGGCATTCTGTTGTGATGCAACTGTGTCTGCAGAGCGCTTCAACAGCATGCGGGGACCCAAAGCACCAGTCCGAGGCTTATGGGTTTACATCTACCTTGGTGGAAGACCTACAGAGCCGCGGGCCAGGCCACGTCCTCCTTGCATGCTATGGCCATCCTTCTAGTCAATCAGGCAAAGGTGCTCAGGAGCATGCACTAGAGCAGTACTGACCCTGCACTCGTGCGTGAGTTGCGTGCGGCTACCGACCTCGTCCTACGGGCGACGAAGGTTACTGCACGCTCTCTCGGTCAGGTGATGTCCACTACTGTGGTCCAGGAACGCGATCTATGGCTCAGTCTGGCAGATTTGCAGGAGGCTGAGCGAACATGTTTCCTCAACTCCTCTATCTCCCAGACTGGGCTGTTCGGCGGGGCCGTCGAGAACTTTTCCCAACAGTTCTCGGCTGCACAAAAGCAGGCTGAAGCGGTTAAACACATTCTGCCCCGGCGGCCTGCTGCTGCCTCTACCCAGCTGCCGGCACAGACGCCTTGGGCTGCGCTCCTGCGGTCTGTCAGACAAGACCCCCATGAAACGCTGGTCCTTCCCTGGTTCCCATTGTGGGTATACCTGTGGCTTGCACAACCGCTACTTCAGTTCTGGGAGCCTAAATAGAGCTTCCAAACTGTTCAGCTGGTTCTCCCACAGGTTCAGCTATGCGTTTTACAAGCCGATTCCAAGTTGGGACACTGTACAAATTGTGAATAAAAAAGGAATGCAATAATTTACAAATCTCATAAACTTATATTTTATTCACAATAGAATATAGATAACATATCAAATGTTGAAAGTGAGACATTTTGAAATGTCATTCCAAATATTGGCTCATTTTGGATTTCATGAGAGCTACACATTCCAAAAAAGTCGAGACAGGTAGCAATAAGAGGACGGAAAAGTTAAATGTACATATAAGGAACAGCTGGAGGACCAATTTGCAACTTATTAGGTCAATTGGCAACATGATTGGGTATAAAAAGACCCTCTCAGAGTGGCAGTGTCTTTCAGAAGTCAAGATGGGCAGAGGATCACCAATTCCCCCAATGCTGCAGCCAAAAATATCAGAAAGGAGTTTCTCAGAGAAAAATTGCAAAGAGTTTGAAGTTATCATCATCTACAGTGCATAATATCATCCAAAGATTCAGAGAATCTGGAACAATCTCCAGCGTAAGGGTCAAGGCCGGAAAACCATACTGGATGCCCGTGATCTTCGGGCCCTTAGACAGCATTGCATCACATACAGGAATGCTACTGTAATGGAAATCACAACATGGGCTCAGAAATACTTCCAGAAAACATTGTCGGTGAACACAATCGACCATGCCATTCGCCGTTGCCAGCTAAAAAGCCATATCTAAACATGATCCAGAAGCGCATGTGTTTTCTCTGGGCCAAGGCTTATTTAATATGGACTGTGGGCAAAGTGGAAAACTGTTCTCTGGTCAGACCAATCAAAATGTGATGTTCTTTTTGGAAAACTGGGACGCCATGTCATCCGGACTAAAGAGGACAAGGACAACCCGAGTTGTTATCAGTGCTCAGTTCAGAAGCCTGCATCTCTGATGGTATGGGATGAGTGCGTGTGGCATGGGCAGCTTACATATCTGGAAAGGCACCATCAATGCTGAAAGGTATATCCAAGTTCTAGAACAACATATGCTCCCATCCAGACGTTGTCTCTTTCCTTGCATTTTCCAACATGACAATGCCAGACCACATACTGCATCAATTGCAACATCATGACTACGTAGAAGAAGGAGCCGTGTACTGAAATGGCCAGCCTGCAGTCCAGATCTTTCACCCATAGAAAACATTTGGCGCATCATAAAGAGGAAGATGCGACAAAGACCTAAGACAGTTGAGCAACTAGAAGCCTGTATTAGACAAGAATGGGACAACATTCCTATTCCTAAACTTGAGCAACTTGTCTCCTCAGTCCCTGGACATTGCAGACGAGAAACATGACCTTGTCCCAACTTTTTTGAGATGTGTTGATGCCATGAAATTTAAAATCAACTTATTTTCCCTTAAAATGATACATTTTCTTAGTATAAACATTTGATATGTCATCTATGTTGTATTCTGAATAAAATATAGAAATTTGAAACTTCCACATCATTGCATTCTGTTTTTATTCACAATTTGTACAGTGTCCCAACTTTTGGGAATCGGTGCTGAATCAATGCTGACTTGCCTTTGTCAATTCGAGGGCAAGAGTGCAGTCCCACTGAAGTTATTTCAGAGCTCCTGGGGCATATGGCATCCGTAGTCGCAGTAATGCGGCGCTCGGGTTGCTTCATATGAGACCGCTTCAGCACTGGCTTCGCGATCGAGTCCTGAGATGGGCATGGCAACAGGGCACGCTCCGGATCCCAGTGGCTTGGGCCTGCCATCATACATTCACCCCGTGTGAACCTAATTTTCTACGGGCTAAATTTCCCTTAGAACGAGTTTCTGCCATACTAATGCTGTCATGGGCTGGGGTGCCATGCGCAATTGACATGCTGCTACGGGCTCCTGTAAATGACCCCAGCGCCTACAGCTTGTTAATTGCCTCGCGTTGCTGGCCATACGTTTTGCCCTGCACCGCTTCCGAGCCCTGCTTTAGGTTAGACATGTACTGGTCCGCTCCCACATCATGGTGACAGTGGCATACACCAATCGATAAGGTGGTCTACGCTCCCACCGGATCAGATGGTGGACCTGTGCCTGGACATGACCAACACATCCCTGAAATGTCTGCAGAGAGCATGTAAATTAAACTCCCCCCTGTAAATGCCGCATCGGCACGACATCCTCATTAAACCCATCTCTTGCATGATGACTCCAATCTTTCAAACAATCTTACGAATATCTATTGCTCTAATATGACTTAAGACCTGCAATGTTGCCAGAATTATAATCATACACTGTTTGTTCATCGGCCAGAGGAGAACTGGCACCCCGACTGAGCCTGGTTTCTCCCAAGGTTTTTTTCTCCATTTTGACCCTGAAGGAGTTTTGGTTCCTTGCCACCGTTGCCTCTGGCTTTAGGCTTGCTCAGTTGGGGACACCTAAATTTCATCTATATTACCGATCTGCCCGCATTGACAATTTATTATACTTGAAATTAGCTGGATAACATCACCGTTTCACCAGAACGGCTGTACAAATTCTGTTGCAGTATTTTCCTGTTAACAATGTGAAGCTGCTTTGAAACAATTGGACTTGTTGAAAGCGCTATATAAATAAAGGTGATTTGATTTGATTTGATTTGAATAGTCCACTATAAAAATTCCTAATTTAAAAAATGCCTTCATCATTCAAAAGTTGTTTTATATTGCCCAGAAAAAGATTCTCTATCCTCTGTTTGAGTCCTAAACATTGCAGCATGGCTTCCACATTTTCAAAATAATTTCCAGCAACTCCTATCAGTTGTCGCAAAGTAATATTTTTTGCTGTCATTCCAGGCATTATCTGTCCATCATCATCCAGCCTAAATGTTCTAAGTGATGGCATAGAGTTCTTACAGTTCTTACTAATGACCAAGCCTTAAGAACACTGCGATAGTATGAGGGAAGACCTTTTTATTCCTGCTGTCCATACATTACTTGACCATACAATTTTTTTGAATAAACTGTAATATAATAAAAAAATAAAAATAAAAATACAGCTGTTTTGAGACTTTCTAGATGCAGCAGACCCTGCCTACCCCCCATCCCT
Organism: Paracanthobrama guichenoti; assembly: GCA_018749465.1. Lineage (NCBI taxonomy): Eukaryota > Metazoa > Chordata > Actinopteri > Cypriniformes > Gobionidae > Paracanthobrama > Paracanthobrama guichenoti. The sequence continues at coordinate 14,361,480 of CM031966.1, read as the reverse complement.
TGTTAAATATAAAACACAATGTGGTACCCACTGGCTTTCTCACTTTACATGTTTGGTGATCAAAAGATCATAAACAACCTGTGAATTCCATAGACATCAGACATATATATATATATATATATATATATATATATATATATATATATATATATATATATATATATATATATATATATATATAAACCAATAAACTCCAAAACTTTCTATTTAGGGGTGATAGAAAAGTGTATTAACTCAGTGCATCACAGCGTGGTATGGGAACAGCACCAGTCATGACTGCAAAGCCCTGCAAAGTCGTGCGCTTATCCGAGCGTATCTCAGGGTCAGCTCTCCCGTCTCTGCAGGATGTCTACACCAAACGCTGCAAAGGTAGAGCTACAAAAATCATCAAGGACTCTAATCACCCTGCAAACCCTCATTTCACGCTGATGCCATCTGGTAAGTGCTTCCGAAGCCTGATGGCCAAAACTGAGAGACTCAGGAGGAGCATCTTCCCCCAAGCCATCAGACTCCTGAACTCAGTCACCTAACATCACGTGACCATCGATATACTGACATTGCACTGCACTTTCTGTTCTCATTGTTACTGTGTAACAACCTGTTATAAACCTGTTTGCACATTATACTTTGTACATTTCTGTTAACCACATATTTATAAGTCTACAGTTTACTCACTGCACAGTTTATTTCACTTATTTTATTCCACTTCTTTAGTTATTTTAATTTTTATCTTTTATTTATTTATTTATATATTATATATATATATATATATATATATATATATATATATATATATATATATATATATATACTGAACCACTGAGACCTCGCAGCCCATTGCTTCACCAAAAGGTTCATTACCCGAAGCTTCATTCATCATTGCTCACTAGTGACACCTAGCTAATGTGCAAAGAAATAGCAGACAAATCCATTCAACTTGAACCAATGACCTGAGCAGACATTTGCCTAGTCCATTAATCCATTGCCTGGGTATTAAATAAAATATGCATCTTTTCTGTCTGACTTTACTTGCACAAAGACAACTGTCAGACACACTGTTAATTAATTATTCATAAATTGTTTGGATAGTGACAGTATGAATAACAAAAGTGATGCTGTGTTGAGTGCAGTGCTTATTATGGAGGGAATGTAATAAAGCTAACTGAAAATCTGGGGTGGGAAAAGTTCCTACTGTTTTTTGTGTGCCGTGTGCACAGTTTATTGTGTAGTTTTAGTGCAGTGTAGTGCCTATGGGTCTGAGGATATTGTGGCATAAACTGCAACACAGAAGTTTGGGGTGGGTGAAGAAAGGATTTTTATTGAAGAAAAGAACTTATCTAACTTAATAGTAATAATGTAGTATAATAAAATAATGTAATAATATATAGCCCTAACACATATGAATCACAATAACGGCAATAACACAACTCTCTGACACTCACTTCTACTACTCATGACACTTCTCTGAAATGCCACAACGACCACAAGGTTGCGCGGGTTTCGAACCCGAAGCGACACTCAGACCGAAACGATGACGTATTTCACACAAACCGAGGCTTCGTTTGTCATTGGTCATGTGATTTCTCTGCTAACAACACAAGCCTCGAATCGGGGCTTCATCTGGCACTCCCATTTATTCTTGACACCTCACTTCAAATGTCACATCACTAATCTTGTCTGTTTGAGTCAGTTCTGGTGAGGGACCACCGTGAGGAAGGTCACCTTTAGTGGCTCTGTTTTATGTTGTTGGTTTTTTGATTGCAAGTTTGAAGTCAATAAAGCTTTTAACTGACGGCAAGCAGTGTCTCCTGCCTTTGCTCTGGTCATGTCCCAACGGTATGGTGGCAGCGATGGGATAATCCAGAAGAGGAGCATTGCTGTGTCAAATCGTCAGGTGTGATGGCACCAAAACGGGCAGCACGTACTGAGACACTAATGCAAGTGGACCCTGGAGAAGATGGGGATGATGATGGGGCTAGTGGAGGTGCTGTGGAGTTGATGTCCTCTGAGAGTTCATCGAAGGACATTGCTGAGCTCAAGGATATGTTTCAGAAATTCCTGGTAAAAAAGAGAGAAATGTTCGTCAAGAACAAGAGAATGCATGACAATGCATGACAAGATGGAGCAACATCAGTTTCTCTTATTGCAGGGAGAAGTGAGTCAGCATACCTCACTGGGAAATCCGCCATCTTGGGAGAGTGAGGGTCCAGACACTTCTTCCAGAAATTCTGATGGAATTCAATGTCCAACTTCTGGGGGGTCCATTGAAAGAGCCAAAGATGCAGCAGCTCAGTGAGATGGATGACTGAGCATTATCTGACTACCTTCGAAAGAAATGACATTAACTTGTGCAAATGGCCTCCAGAGCATTGGGCCATTCGACTAGTTCCTCTACTCATTGGCAAGGCCTATGTGGCTATGGGTGTGGATGAAGCGAGTGATTATGGGGAGGTGAGAGGCAATACTGAAGAAATATTCTATCAATGATGAGAACTATCAACAGCGGTTTTGTTCCACAGAGGTGCTGATCGATGAAACTCCCAAGGAATTGTATGTCCGGGTTGAAGGACTTACTCTACAAGTGGGTGAAACCTGCCGAGAAGACAATACAACAGTTTGCAGAGACTATCATCTTGGAAAAGTTTTTGAGAATGTTGTGTCCTGAACTACAAACCTGGATTAAAGGGCATGATCCATCTTCTGCTGAGGAGGCCGCCAGGCGGGCAGATGTCTTTGTGGTAGCCAGGCAAAGGACTGAGCCTTGGAGCATTTCTCATTGGAAGACTGTAAGAGCTGAATGGTAAAAGGTGATCGCTTTGGTAGACACAGGAAGCACCCAAACTTTTGTAGAAACTGATCTTGTATCTGGATGTTCTATGGAAAGTGATTCCCCTGTTATGGTTAAATGCATTCATGGTGAAGAACGGTCTTATCCGACCACTGAAGTATATTTAGGGGTTAATGAGCAACCTTACCTAATGAAAGTAGGTCTAGCACCAAAACTGCCATATCCTGTGATCATTGGTCATGACTTCCATGTGTTAATGGACTTACTGCTGCCCAGTAATACAATATGGTGTTAATTTGTGCAAAGTCGGAACAAGAGCAGGGATGAGAGTTGCACTGTTGCTTATTTGAGTAAAAAAAACTGTATCCTTGGGAGACATTGTATTCTGTCATTGAAAAAGAGTGTTTGGCACTGAAATGGGCTGTAATCTGTTGGGACAAGATTTTGTAGCTGAAACTGATCATAGAGCACTTCAATGAATTGATAAAATGAAAGATACCAATGCTTGTGTAACTCATTGTAGTTTGGCTATGCAACCTTTCCATTTTATTGTACGACATTGGCCAGAGTTCACAAACCCAATATGAGTCTAATTAAAACCAGGACCGAGACGTCGCCCTGGAGCCAGGCCCGGGGTTGGGGCTCGTTTGCGAGCGCCTGGTGGCCGGGCCTACCCCCATGGGGCCCGGCCGGGCTCAGCCCGAATGAGCGACGTGGGGCCACCCTCCCGTGGGCTCACCACCTGCAGGAGGGATCATATGGGGCCGGTGTGTAGTGGATCGGGCGACAGTCGAAGGCTAGGCCCCCGACGACCCGATCTCTGGACACAGAAACTGGCTTTAGGGACATGGAATGTCACCTCACTGGCAGGGAAGGAGCCTGAGCTTGTGCAGGAGGTTGAGAGGTACCGGCTAGAGATAGTCGGGCTCACTTCCACGCACAGCATGGGCTCTGGAACCACACTTCTTGAGAGAGGCTGGACTCTACCACTCTGGAGTTGCCCATGGTGAGAGGCGGCAGGCTGGAGTGGGTTTGCTTATAGCCCCCCAGCTCAGCTGCCATGTGTTGGAGTTCAACCTGGTGAATGAGAGGGTCGCTTTCCTGCGCCTTCGGGTAGGGGATAGTCTCTCGCTGTCGTATGTGCCTACGGGCCAAACGGCAGTGCGGAGTACCCGACCCTAATGGGGTCTCTGGGAGGGGTGCTGGAAAGTGCTCCAACTGGAGACTCCATCATTCTACTGGGGGACTTCAACGCACACGTGGGCAGTGACAGTGATACCTGGAGGGGCGTGATTGGGAGGAACGGTGTTCTGTTATTGGATTTCTGTGCTAGTCACGGCTTATCCATAACAAACACCATGTTCAAGCATAAGGGTGTCCATCAGTGCACGTGGCACCAGGACACCCTAGACTGGAGGTCGATGATTGGCTTTGTGGTCATCTCATCTGACCTCCAGCCGTATGTCTTGGACACTCAGGTGAAGAGAGGGGCGGAGCTGTCAACTGATCACCACCTGGTGGTGAGTTGGATCTGATGGCAGGGGGGAAGCTAGACAGACTCGGGAGACCCAAACGTACTGTGAGGGTCTGTTGGGAACGTTTGGCCAAGCCCCCTGTCAGAGAGATCTTCAACTCCCACCTCCGACAGAGCTTCGACCGGATCCCGAGGGAGTCTGGAGATATTGAGTCTGAGTGGACCATGTTCTCCACCTCCTTTGTCGACGCGGCTGCTCGGAGCTGTGGCCGTAATGTCTCCGGTGCCTGTCGAGGTGGAAATCCCCGAACCCGGTGGTGGACACCGGAAGTAAGGGATGCCATCAAGCTGGAGAAGGAGTCCTATCGGGCCTGGTTGGCTTGTGGGACTCCTGAGGCAGCTGACGGGTACAGGCAGACCAAGCGGACTGCAGCCCGAGTAGTTGTGGAGGCAAAAAAAAAAAAATTTCGGGCCTGGGAGGACTTCAGTGAGGCCATGGAGAAAGACTATCGGTTGGCCTCGAAGAGATTCTGGCAAACCGTTCGCCGCCTCAGGAGGGGGAAGCAGTGCCCTACCAACACTGTTTACAGTGGAGATGGGCAGCTGTTGACCTCAACTGGGGATATCGTCGGATGGGACGGTGAAAGGAATACTTCAAGGATCTGCAGTAATGCGGTCGATGTACCAGTCTGTCGTGGTAAAGAAGGAGCTGAGCTGTAAGGCGAAGCTCTCGATTTACCGGTCAGTCTACATTCCTACTCTCACCTATGGTCATGAGCTGTGGGTCATGACCGAAAGGACAAGATCCCGGATACAGGCTGAAATGAGCTTTCTCCGCAGGGTTGCTGGGCGCTCCCTTAGAGATAGGGTGAGAAGCTCAGTTACTCGGGAGGAGCTCAGAGTAGAGCCGTTGCTCCTCCACATCAAGAGGAGCCAGTTGAGGTGGCTCGGGCATCTATTTCGGATGCCTCCTGGACGCCTTCCCGTGGAGGTGTTCCGGGCATGTCCCACCGGGAGGAGGCCCTGGGGAAGACCTAGGACATGCTGGAGGGATCATGTCTCCCGGCTGGCCTGGGAACGCCTCAGGGTTCCCCCGGAAGAGCTGGAGGAAGTGGCTAGGGAGAGGGAAGTCTGGGCATCTCTGCTTAGACTGCTGCCCCCGCGACCCGGCCCCAGTGTCAGGAAGTAGTCGTAGACGGATTCAATTGCAAGTGAGAGGTTTCTTGTGGTAACACAAAACACAAGGAATGTCCAGGGATTGGCTGGCGGTGACGCAGGGACTCAATGGGCTAGACAGTGAAGACGTCATGCGGTGATAATCCCAGAGTGGTGATCGTGGAGCGTGGAACACAGGAAGACGAAGACGAAGACGAAGACGAAGACGAAGACGAAGACGAAGACGAAGACGAAGACGAAGACGAAGACGAAGACGAAGACGAAGACGAAGCGGGCACGGCATCACTGGAGGGACAACGACTCGACAACACAGTGGTGGTGAGAAGGGAACTAAATAGGCAGAGCAGATGGAATTCAGGTGCAATGGATGATTGCTGAGTGTGTGATCAGTGACCACACCCCCCACACTCACCTCACATACACACACAGGCAGTAACTAGGAGACAACGAATTCATGAACCGTGACACCCAGATAAGCGGAAGATAATGGATGGATCAGTCAGGGTCAGAAAACGTGACCGCTGATTTTCTCCCTCGCTTACCTTAGTTTGGGGGAAGGGGAAGATGTGAAGATGTTATAAGTAACCCCTAATTCCTGTATAGGCCCTGTGTTTGTTTGGTTTATATTACCTGTATAAATGTATGTTTCTTACTGTTTGTTTAAATATGATTTGTGATTACTTTTTCTGGTCTAAATTTGCACATTAGATTAGAGCAAGGACACCAAAAGTTTTTGTTTTATTTCCTTTATTTGGAATTTATATATCAGCATTATAGTTACATTTTCAGAATTTACCTTTGTCTCTGGGGATATTCATTATTTAATTTGTTTATTTTGTTAAATGTACTGTAGTGTTTATTTGTATTTTGTTTCTTGTTAAATTATGTAAATGTAATTTGATGTTTATTTTCAAATATTATGGTTAGTTTATGCATTTGTGTGTATGTATATACCCTGTCTATTCCCCTATAATGAAATATTTGAACCCTGGAGTATAATAGGATTCATCTTGTCTGTTTGAGTCAGTTCTGGTGAGGACCTCTGTGAGGAAGGTCACCTTTAGTGTCTCTGTTTTATGTTGTTGGTTTTTGATTGCAAGTTTGAAGTCAATAAAGCTTTTAATTGATGGCAAGCAGTGTCTCTGCCTTTGCCTCTGGCAGTGTCTCTGCCTTTGCTCTGGTCATGTCCTGACAGAAGTTAATAACAAACTCAATAGGTTCCAGCATCTAATAAAGTAGTATAATTATGCTATGTAATACTGTAAGTTTTATGCTCCTTAGTTAAAAGATATGTAGCACAAGCAGGCTTCAGTACTCAAACTGATTTCTTGTTTCTTTGTTGACCCTGAAACCGATCAAAGTAAGCTATCTTGATGAAGGACATCTCAATTCTCTAATTGTACCACCAGGAGGCGAAGAACGAGGAGTGAGTAAGCTTCCAGAGAAGCTAAGTGAGGATGCAAGGGGTGTTTCTCATTTCTTATTTGTGAATCCTCATTTTCTTTCCTCACATCTCATCCCCATTTGTATATTCTTTATCACTCAAGCGTCACTTCAAAGCATTGCCGGCTGTGCTCAAGGGATCTGCCCTTATGTTGGTTTAATTAAGAATTCCTTAATAAATAATATAGCAAGACTCCCAAATATGTGCAATCTATGGTATTTGTACTGTAAAGGTAAAGTATAACTTAAAAATTATTGTGACAGATGTGAAGGGGGAAGAGAATTTATACATACTTCAGGGGTGCTTCTCAATTCTTATTTGTGCATCCTCGTTTCCTTTCCTCGCGTTTCAGCTCCACCCCTTCAGGATGCGAGGGAAGGATGCAAGGAAAAGACACCAGAGGACGGAGGAATTGAATCAAGTGAAATTATATATCCTCACTCCCTTTAACGTCACTTCAAAGCGTCATTAATTAATGATGACTCTACACCGATGGATTTAGCTTGCACGTCAGGATTCTTGAACATTAGAGAAAACTATTTATATTGTAATAGTTTCAACCTCCACAAAATACCACATTTGTCCATATTTGATCTAATATTACCAGTTATTATTAACAATAAATTATTCCCAGTTAACTGCTTTTTATTTGTTGTATAGTATTTCAGTTTGTTTAATTTTCTTTAATTTTCTTGTGCTTTGATATAATTCTGCAACTGTCCTACAGTTGTTGTTATTTGACATACATTTGTGTCTTGTACATGTAAACATAATAATATAATTAATAAATTATATTAATTTGTGGCAAGACGACGTGAAGGGGGAGGAGAATTAATACATGCGTCGCGTTTATTTGATAAAACGCTTCTACAAAGGACACAACTGTGTATCCTCACACATGACTCCTCAGGAAGCCTCCTCACTCCTCGATCCTTGCCTCCTCGTGGTGCAATTAGAGAGATGAGATGTCCTACAAGATGGCTGAGCTTAGTCGGTTTCCGGGTCATAAGATGGAGGACGGAGGAGCGAGGAAACGAGGAGGGATATTGAGAAGCACCCCAGGTTTTTCGACAAGTATCGAAAAACAAAGAGGGATATTGAGAAGCACCCCAGGTTTTTCAAGGAGGGATATTGAGAAGCACCCCAGGTTTTTATCTCGCATCCTATGGGGGGTGGGGAAAAGGAAATGAGGATGCACACTTAAGAAATTAAAAGCACCCACTGACATCTCCTATCTGTGTCGTTGTAACCTCCTATGTACACTAGATGGCAGCAATTTACACATATGAGTATTAAAGGGCGGGACAAAAAGGGGAACGAAATGATGGTGAGTAAAGAGTAAACAATGACAGAATTTCAATTTTGGGGTGGACTTTAAAAAAAGAAAGTGAAGAAAGAAATCAAGGGTTAATTCTTTTTTTTTTTTTTTTTTTTTTTTTATTTAGCATAAACTGGTATATAGCTAGGTGTAACACTTATTAAGGTGTGTAGGCTATATTTATTCGTTAAATATTTATACTCAGTGCCTAAAAGTTTTTTTCTTCATAAAATACACCAACTAGAATTACTACAAATAGCAATGCCTGGTAAGATGAAAAACTTTTGCTTTTGTGTGCTGTTGTTGTGTACATGGTGTGCTGCAGAAATTGTTGTAAAATCTAATTCATTGAATTAAGCCACATTTCCAGAGACTTCACAGAGGCATGTCAAACACTGGCCTTTGGAAGGGTAACTTTCTATTTGCATTTCAGTCTATGCAAACATGTATTGCCCTATTCTCAGTACTTGCGGCACTGCAGGGGTATTTGGCTGTGTAGATCTGAACTGCATCTGAGATAATTTACTTGGTTTTACACAAGCCTATGCAAATGTACATTTGTGGGTATTTACAGTATAAGTGATGTATCCCACTATCACTCACTGGGAAAAGGACAAGCAAGGAGAGAGTTGTGAACAAAGTGAGGGAGTGGTTATTAAAAACTTATGATACTAATGTGTCAGCAGAAAAAAAAAATATAGAGAGAGATTATCGTGCATGTAATCACATAAAATTGTTTTATTTAATTAAATGAATCACATTACAGCGTTAACTAACGCTTGGAAATGTTTTGCAGGTGACTGAGTTCTTTTCTGACTCCATGTGGGCCCTCGCAGGGTTGCCTTGGTTCACAATGTGAACCTGTCATCTGATAGTCCATGCTATCGTAACAGCCAAGACGTGAGCCCCTATTGGTCATCCTCACTTCCGTTACTCTTTTGGCATCACCGCGCCACCTCGCGTCACTATCCAGCGCTTTCGGGATCGGACGCACATTCGTTCGTTTTTAATTCATTCATTCCACAGCAGAGGAGCAGGCAGCCCCTTTCGGTCTACAGTTTCCAGCTGTCCCGTATTGTTTAACGGAACAAGTAGATATGGTAAGGACCGCCATGTTCACTTGTAATACATGTTTTTGTGTGGGATTTTCTCATTGATGAGAACATTAGAATCCCGTTGGATGCTGAGTGATGAAGAAATATTCTACTATTTGCTACTTTACTAAAAATCACACCCAAACCTAAAATCACTTATCTCTCTACGATTATTACACACGTTTTTATGCATTTATCTTTTACAACTAAATAGAAAATAGAGGACTGAACTTTATTCAAAAGATGAATAAAGTTAAACTAAGTTAACGCTGTTAAAAGTTTTGTCAGGTAAACTAACAAATGTGCTTCATGCTCATTTATGCTTCCATTAACATCTAAATTGATTGGTTTTATTCAAGTAAAAAAAAAAAAAAACACCAATATGAGAAATATAAATAATACAATAATAAGTTAACAACTGCACATTTTTTTCAGTGAAGTGATATTTTTTAATGCACTTCCTATATCAGAAATAATCTCTTATCACAAGTACTGTTCTCATTGCTCATGCTGTGGCATTTGATTTTACTCACTCTCTGCTGAGGAGCCCTGCTACAAAGGTTTTATGTCAGGGTAACCTTGGACCAATCCAAATGACCCGAAAAACTCCACATGCTATCCATATATTGTAACAGCTGCTGATAACTCCAATGAGCTGTATGTGAAGTGCTTCTTGATCATTTAAATAAGGGCATAAATGTAATATATTTAAAGTACTTACATAATAGAGTGTCATTTCATGAAAATACTGCATAAAACCATGTAATAATTAACAGTGTAGTTAAAACAATTTACATAACACTCATAATGCATATAACATGCTACAGTCTGCTTGAAGTTTCCACAGTATCAGTGCATTTAAAAACAAACAAACAAAAAAACACCTCACTGTTAGCTATATGAAAGATATGAACCATAATTGCATCATGTTGGAAACAGAACATTTTTAATATATATTTTGAAAAATAAGCTTAATAAACTTTCATAAGTCAAACAAAATTTGACAACTGAAGCAGGATGTGCATGCTAATATTTAGTGTTTTTGTGTGTGGTTTGACCTATACTATGAGGACTCATAATGTAGTATCTATAAATGTTTCATGTATCTGCCTCTACATTATGAGGACATCCAGCTGTCCATGTAATACATATGGCTAAATAATGTTTTATTAAAAATGTAAAAATGCAGGAAGAGGGTTATGTTTGGGGTGGGGTTTGGGTTAGAGCAGGGCTGGGAAACTCTGGTTCTCGAGATCCCCGTTCCTGCAGAGTTTAGCTTCATCAAACTCACAACCTAGCGTGGGTCTAGTTGTAACAAAAATGGTTTTAACATTTACAGACATGCCAGCATGATGAAACTTATAGCAACACTATACAGGTGCTGGTCATATAAATAGAATATCATCAAAAAGTTTATTTATTTCACTAATTCCATTCAAAAAGTGAAACTTGTATATTATATTCATTCTTTACACAGACTGATATATTTCAAATGTTTATTTCTTTTAATTTTGATGATTATTACTGACAACTAAGAAAAATCCCAAATTCAGTATCTCAGAAAATTAGAATACTGTGAAAAGGTTGAATATTGAAGACACCTGGTGCCACACTCTAATCAGCTAATTAACTCAAAACACCTGCAAAAGACCTTAAAATGGTCTCTCAGTCTAGTTCTGTAGGCTACACAATCATGGGGAAGACTGTGACTTGACAGTTGTCCAAAAGATGACCATTGACACCTTGCACAAGGAGGGCAAGACACAAAAGGTCATTGCAAAAGAGTCTGGCTGTTCACAGAGCTCTGTGTCCAAGCACATTAATAGAGAGGTGAAGGGAAGGAAAAGATGTGGTAGAAAAAAAGTGTACAAGCGATAGGGATAATCGCACACTGGAGAGGATTGTGAAACAAAACCCATTCAAAAATGTGGGGGAGATTCACAAAGAGAGGACTGCAGCTGGAGTCAGTGCTTCAAGAACCACTACGCACACTCCAAGCCACTCTTGGAACAACAGACAGCGTCAGAAGTGTCTCGTCTGGGCTAAAGACAAAAAGGACGGGACCTGCTGCTGAGTGGTCCAAAGTTATGTTCTCTGATGAAAGTCAATTTTGCATTTCCTTTGGAAATCAGGGTCCCAGAATCTGGAGGAAGAGAGGAGAGGCACACAATCCATGTTGCTTGAGGTCCAGTGTAAAGTTTCCACAGTCAGTGATGGTTTGGGGTGCCATGTCATCTGCTGGTGTTGGTCTACTGTGTTTTCTGAGGTCCAAGGGCAACGCAGCCGTATACCAGGAAGTTTTAGAGCACTTCATGCTTCCTGCTGCTGACCAACTTTATGGAGATGCAGATTTCATTTTCCAACAGGACTTGGCACCTGCACACAGTGCCAAAGCAACCAGTACCTGGTTTAAGGACCATGGTATCCCTGTTCTTAATTGGCCAGCAAACTCGCCTGACCTTAACCCCAAAGAAAATCTATGGGGTATTGTGAAGAGGAAGATGCGATATGCCAGACCCAACAATGCAGAAGAGCTGAAGGCCGCTATCAGAGCAACCTGGGCTCTCATAACACCTGAGCAGTGCCACAGACTGATCGACTCCATCCCACGCCGCATTGCTGCAGTAATTCAGGCAAAAGGAGCCCCAACTAAGTATTGAGTGCTGTACATGTTCATACTTTTCATGTTCATACTTTTCAGTTGGCCAAGATTTCTAAAAATCCTTTCTTTGTATTGGTCTTAAGTAATATTCTAATTTTCTGAGATACTGAATTTGGGGTTTTCCTTAGTTGTCAGTTATAATCATCAAAATTAAAAGAAATAAACATTTGAAATATATCAGTCTGTGTGTAATGAATGAATATAATATACAAGTTTCACTTTTTGAATGGAATCAGTGAAATAAATAAACTTTTTGATGATATTCTAATTATATGACCAGCACCTGTATATAGAGAAAAAATGCACCACAATAAAAAATCTTTGGAAGATATCGCCAGATATTTCAAAAGTAAAGTAAATTTCTTACCGAAAAGTTTAATGTTTAAAATCTCAGTTTAATGTTTATTTAAAACAAGACAGCTGTTGTTATTTAGCAGTTTAAATATTTCTTTAATGCTTATAAGACCCCCACGTTGAACTACAGAATGCTGTTCTATGACGTTGGCTATATAATTTACATTAATTACATAGATTTTTTTTTTTTTGAGAAACCATGAGAAACAAGTGAATAAATACTGAGAGTCAATGTAAAATTTTTAGAAATGATTATTTCAAGAAATTTGAGGCATCCTGGCATCCTCTATTTGTGTCCTGTTCAGTAAGTGCTGTGTGTGGAGGGAGGGAGGGAGGGGAGACGTGTATTGTGCTCAACTCTGTGTTTTTCAGAATGTATGAATGAATGTGGTTCTTCATATTTATTCACATTGTTCTAACTATGTTTTGAACTATGCTGTATAGCTGTGATTAGCTGTGTGTTCATTGTCAAACTACACAAGTAGTTTGTTTTTAATTATTTAAAAAAATGCCATTATTTTTATATGAAAAATGTAATAATTGAATTTTGACAAAATATTTTAATTTGTCTTGCTTTTTTTTATTAGATCAGTTAACATTTTAAGCTGTCATATCGTCATGTTACAATGTGTCCCACCTATATTGCATGTTGTCACATTTCTATTAAATTCTTTTGGGGAAAATAAAGAAAAAAAGTATACAATGTAATAATGAAACAAACCACATAATTGTACTAGACGTGTGAAATTAATGTGGAGAAAAAATACTCTGAACCCCAAGTGGATTTACACAAACTGAGAAAGTCAAAAAGTGTTCCCTTTCAGTTCGATGTTATGTTGATGACCGACGTAATGTGAATCTCACTAGAGAGACCAATCTACTTCGAGTGTAACTAAACGAGCCAATGCACATTGGCATGCGAGCATTGCATCTGATGCTCCGTCCCACAGCGCGGGCATAAATAGGAAGCAGGTGCATTGCATATTAGGCTTTTTGCTTCGGAACCGAGCGGTTAATGTGTTTCTGCTCTTTTAATCTTTTAAGAGAGAAATCTCGATCACGATCTCTGAGAACACTACAAGAACAGCTGTTTTCACAGCTATTGAGTGGAGGGCACCTTTAATGAGTTTGCTGTTCAGTTAGCCTTTGTAAGTGTGTCTTCAATGAGATTGAGTGCACATTGCAGGCTGTACTAATTCCTGCCAGTGTTGCCGCAGCCTGTGCGCTTCAACACTAAAAAGAGAGCTAATTTCCCTAAAAGAGCTGTGTTACATTGCATCTTTTTAAAGATGTCATTCCACCTGTGTGTTTCTGTATGAGGTCGTTTCCTATCCTCATTGACGGCCTGGGCATAAGCATGCTGAGATTGCGTTCTCTCAAGAGAGAACCCCTCGCCTGAGTCCCCATGCCTGTTCTAGTTCCTCTTCTGGTGGCCACCAGCACTCTCAGAAAAAAAGGTACAGTGCTGTCACTGGGGCGGTACCCTAAGGTACAAAAGTGAAAAGGTACATATTAGTACCTTAAAATGTACATATCAGTTCTTTAAGAGTGTGTATTAGTACCTTAAAGGTACATATTAGTACCTTTTCGGTTTTGTACCTTAGGGCGAATAACTTGGGTGACCTGAGGATTATGGTGAGGGCTTCCCCTCCGAGGAACCAACCCCCTCACTCCTCTACCACATCGCAAGCATGTTGAGACTGCGTTCGTGGGTGGTCCATGTTCTCTTATGAGAGCATGACCACATCAGCACATTATTCGTCTTGCTTTTCTTGTAAGAACGCTCATCATGTTATGTGCTGTCGAGTTTGACGGCCATGATAACTGTCTGACATGCCTGGCAGCTTCTGGATGGGACTGCTGGTCCTTCTCATAGGGGACCTAGCATTTAATTCAAGGCTCCAACAGAGGATCAGATGTCGATAGCTGCATCAGAAAGAGGGCTGTTATGCTTTGGAAATGAGGATGATGAGCATCCCATTGCAATGGTGTGTGCTCATGCTGAATCAGATTCAGAGTTGACAGCCATGCTTTCCCGGGCTGCTGCGGGGGGTGTAGCATGGTGTGTAATAGCTTGCCCCGATGTGCTATCAGAGTCACTCGTGTCTCCTGAGAAAAAAAAAAAAAACTCCTCTCCTATCGCCAGCGGGCAGTAGTGGTCAGTTTGAGAATGCAACCAAGCCTTCACACGCACCCTTTTCCCTGTGTATTGGCATATAAAAAGAGCCTCTCAGAGTGGCAGTGTCTCTCAGAAGGCAAGATGGGCAGAGGATCACCAATTCCCCCAATGCTGTGGCCAAAAATAGTGGAGCAATATCAGAAAGGAGTTTCTCAGAGAAAAATTGCAAAGAGTTTGAAGTTATCATCATCTACAGTGCATAAAATCATCCAAAGATTCAGAGAATCTGGAACAATCTCTGTGCGTAAGGGTCAAGGCCGGAAAACCATACTGGATGCCTGTGATCTTCAGGCCCTTAGACGGCACTGCATCACATACAGGAATGCTACTGTAATGGAAATCACAACATGGGCTCAGGAATACTTCCAGAAAACATTGTTGGTGAACACAATCAACCGTGCCATTCGCCGTTGCCGGCTAAAACTCTATAAGTCAAAAAAGAAGCCATATCTAAACATGATCCAGAAGCGCAGGCATTTTCTCTGGGCCAAGGATCATTTAAAATGGACTGTGGCAAAGTGAAAAACTGTTCTGTGGTCAGACCAATCAAAATTTGAAGTTCTTTTTGGAAAACTGGGATGCCATGTCATCCGGACTAAAGAGGACAAGGATAACCCAAGTTGTTATCAGCGCTCAGTTCAGAAGCCTGCATTTCTGATGGTATGGGGTTGCATGAGTGCATGTGGCATGGGCAGCTAACACATCTGTAAAGGCACCATTAATGATGAAAGGTATATCCAAGTTCTAGAACAACATATCCTCCCATCCAGATGTCGTCTCTTTCAGGGAAGACCTTGCATTTTCCAACATGACAATGCCAGACCACATACTGCATCAATTACAACATAATCCAAGAAGGATCCGGGTACTGAAATGGCCAGCCTGCAGTCCAGATCTTTCACCCATAGAAAACATTTGGCACATCATAAAGAGGAAGATGCGACAAAGTATTAGACAAGAATAGGACAACATTCCTACTCCTAAACTTGAGCAACGTGTCTCCTCAGTCCCCAGACGTTTGCAGACACTTCTTATAAAAAGAAGAGGGGATGCCACACAGTGGTAAACATGGCCTTGTCCCAACTTTTTTGAGATGAGTCGATGCCATGAAATTTAAAATCAACTTATTTTTTCCTTAAAATGATACATTTTCTCAGTTTAAACATTTGATATGTCATCTATGTTGTATTCTGAATAAAATATTAAAATGTGAAACTTCCACATCATTGCATTCTGTTTTTATTCACAATTTGTACAGTGTCCCAACTTTTTTGGAATCGGGTTTGTAGGAAGGAGTGCGTGCAGGACGTTTATTTATTTATTTATTTATTTTATCACTTCTCTTGAGGTCCGGAAAAGATAGAAGGACATAGGGCATTAGAACAACAGCAGGGTGAGTAAAAGATGACTTTATTTTAATTTCAGGGAAAACTATCCGTTTACGCTTTTTCTTTGTTAAAGTCTCTGCGGCTAGTGTACTTGAATTGTATTTATCTGCAACCATTATGTTGTATAATTACAGTTTTGCACAATAAATGTTCTCAAAACTACATACAACGTTTCTTTCTTTCTTTAAAAAAAAAAAACGAATAAAAAAAAATACATTTAGCGGTTTGGCTTTCCTTAGGGTCTATGTAACCTGTTCTGAAATATCGCAATATATATAATTATCGCAAGAAGCTGCAATGTATATCGCAATATGGATTTTAGGCCATATCGCCCATCCCTGAACCAGGTTAGTGTTGCAATGCACACTCAGACCCAACTTCAGGCTGCCCTGGAGCCTCCCGAGTTGGGTCCCTGCGTTCCACCTCGCTGCCCCACCATGGGTACGTCTGTGGTTCCTTTGACCCTGTTGATGGCTCATTCATACTATCAGACTCGACTATTCGATTCAGTTTGCCCATGGCGTTTGCTTTCAACTGCCTCAACGACAGGCTTATACTGACCCAGTAACAAGAGCAGTTGTGCGAACACAGCTACATGGGGTACACAGGTACACGAACACAGTCACCTCAGCCAGTTGGGACTAGCGAGATTCCCATTACATCATTCATCGATGTAACGTCTCCGTTGCCTCCTTCAGGGAACGAGGGTTACAAATGTATGTAACAAAGACGTTAGGTTGCGCCCTGTAAATGCAGTGCAATGCTTCTGAGTCCTACGGCAGAATGGCAGCTTACCATTGGCTAGCTCCTGCGTCAGCATTGTGGTGCTCATATGAATAGCGTCGGCCAATGGCCAATAGTAGCAATGAAGTTGCTGCCTATGGGTGGTTCAGAGAGCTCTCAGATTTCCTAAAAAAATATCTTAATATGTGTTCCGAAGATGAACAAAGGTCTTAAGGGTTTGAAACGACATGAGGGTGAGTAATTAATGTCAGAGTTTTCATTTTTTGTGTGAACTAACCCTTTAAACTTGTGTGATATTTAAAGGATGACATTTTGGTATGCCATTCATGTTTATCTCCCCAAAAACTGTAAATCATAGACTGTAAAAATACGTGTCTCCACTTCCTTCCACTGTAGAAAAAATAAGCTAAAATATCCCAGAAACAGTCGTTGCCGATTACATAATTCAGAGCCAAAGTCTGCGCAGTACTGATCATGAGATGGAGCTACGATTTCAAGGTCCTGCCCATACAGGATGTTTCATCCTATGAAGGCTACATATCTCAGCTGCAACGTCATCAAACTTTGCTGAAGGCCAACTCAATTTGAAGGATCCTTGGAATGTTGCCTTCATTTCACGTCCTTCATTCGGATGTATCCTTCGCGGCCTTGAATCACCCACAATGCTCTGCACACATTTAAATTCACAAAAAAAATAATTGATGGAAAGCAAGTCAGTACTAAACTTGTCTGAAATGTATGAAACTTTATGAAATGTAAGACAATAAAAATTGCAATTAAAAATAATTTTTTCAGACATGAAAGCACTAACACTAAACTGACATTAATGCCACTGGGAGATCGCTGATGGCTGTCATTCTGTGTATTGCATTAATAGAAAGCCAGTTCACATAAAGATTTGTAATTCAATGTATTTTTCCCAAATTAAGTTTTAATCGTATTTTTCGTGCCGTGACTGTGGGGTTGGGAACGTGTGACATAGCCATGCACACTTTCTATGAGATTACCATCTCATTCTAGCATTTAATTGCTGAGGAGGACACTAGCCTACAAGCCTCTGAAGGACTGGATTAGGAAGGACACAGTCTCGGTAGGATGCAGCCTTCCGTTTGAGAAACACCTGCAGACTCATCACAAGCACAGCTGTCAATCATGATGTTACAACCCCATTTTTATAGCATCAAATAACTAACTAAAACCAAACTTATTGGAAAAAATAACACTTGACCATAGGACCACATGATAAGAAATACCTAAAATGACAGAAAAAAATTTGGAAAAAAAATTTTTTTCTTTGGAAAAAAATATCTGAAGTGTAAATCATTTGATTACATGGAGAGGGCGGGGCTTATGACCTATACTGCAGCCAGCCACCAGTGAGGCTTTGGCTTCACTTTTTAGGACGTGCGTGGTACACTTGGTGAGCCCTCCAGGCACCATCAAGATCCATCCGCTCAGATCCGGCTATCTCTTTCCAGCTCAACCTATAGCGAGAATTTGGGTCATGGCTACTGTAGCAGGTGGAGCCAGAGGGTGTTTAGCCGCTGTGGGACCATGGCTGATGCTTGACATGGGAAAAGACATTCAGTTTCATTTATAGAAGTCAAAATTGACTCCATTTAGACATTCAAAGTAAGGCTGGGCTATATGATCAAAATCGTATTTCTTATGAGAAATTGTATTTCACGATAATGATATATACACTCACCTAAAGGATTATTAGGAACACCAAACTAATACTGTGTTTGACCCCCTTTCGCCTTCAGAACTGCATTAATTCTACGTGGCATTGATTCAACAAGGTGCTGAAAGCATTCTTTAGAAATGTTGGCCCATATTGATAGGATAGCATCTTGCAGTTGATGGAGATTTGTGGGATGCACATCCAGGGAACGAAGCTCCCGTTCCACCACATCCAAAAGATGCTCTATTGGGTTGAGATCTGGTGACTGTGGGGGCCATTTTAGTACAGTGAACTGATTGTCATGTTCAAGAAACCAATTTGAAATGATTCAAGCTTTGTGACATGGTGCATTATCCTGCTGGAAGTAGCCATCAGAGAATGGGTACATGGTGGTCATAAAGGGATGGACATGGTCAGAAACAATGCTGAGGTAGGCCGTGGCATTTAAACGATGCCCAATTGGCACTAAGGGGCCTAAAGTGTGCCAAGAAAACATCCCCCACACCATTACACCACCACCACCACCACCAGCCTGCACAGTGGTAACAAGGCATGATAGATCCATGTTCTCATTCTGTTTACGCCAAATTCTGACTCTACCATCTGAACGTCTCAACAGAAATCGAGACTCATCAGACCAGGCAACATTTTTCCAGTCTTCAACTGTCCAATTTTGATGAACTCGTGCAAATTGTGCAAATTCCCATTCTGACATTCAGTTTGGAGTTCAGGAGATTGTCTTGACCAGGACCACACCCCTAAATGCATTGAAGCAACTGCCATGTGATTGGTTGATTAGATAATTGCATTAATGAGAAATTGAACAGGTGTTCCTAATAATCCTTTAGGTGAGTGTATCTTGATATAGCTATTTTTCTTTGATTTTATTTTTGTTATTAAAAATAAGAACAAAGAAGAAAATTATAAACAGTAGGACAAATACAATAGAGAAAAGATTAAATTAAAATAAACTTTCAGCTACAGTAGTTTTATTTAACATGTTTAAAGAAATATTGCAGACATTGAATAATCAAGTGTATTACTAAAACACTGCTTAGTCTTCACTTTATGAATCAAATATAAACTGACTCTTATTAAATATACAAAAGGGATTCAGTCAAGAGCAGTAAGTGATTTTCTCTTTGTCTTTTGTTGTTTGATTAAGATTAATGAGACAGACAGCAGAGAATAGGTTTCACTAGTATTGCTAACACTACTTTTTTTTTTTTGGTATATATATATTACATATATATATTACATACATATATTACATTTAAAATTTTACAGATTGGAAATTTAGAGTAAACATATATTTCCTTAATGACATTAATGTAGCAATAATAATAATAATAATAATAATAATAATAATAATAATAATAATAATAATAATAATAATAATAATATATATATATATATATATATATATATATATATATATATATATATATATATATATATATATATATATATATATAAATTGTATATATAATAATAATATATATAATAATTATATATATATATATAAATTGTACCTTTATAATGTAATTGTCACATCTGTTTTTCATTTGGTTTCATGTTCATGTTTTCTCATAATTTGTCATAGTCACATTTCCTGGTACAGTGTCATGTAATCATCCTATGCCTTGCCCCTCATGTGATCCTGCCATGTTGTTTCTTAGAATGTGTCGTCTTCTCATTGGTTCATTGTCTTATGTTGTTATCAGTTCTGTCTTGTTATTGGTTCTTGTTTGATTAGTTCCACTTTTCCATTGGTTGTCATAGTCATTTGTTTCCAGTGTTGGAGAAGCTACTCCGAAACTGTAGTTTGACAAGTTACTAATAAGTTAAAGTAGTTAAGATACAGTCAAGCTACCCTTCATTATTATTATTATTATTATTATTATTATTATTATTATTATTATTATTATTATTATTATTATTATTATTTTGGAAATTGTGTTTTTGCATAATTAATGCTTATTCATGTACTGTTTTCTAGCTCATTATTTTTTTAAGGGTTTTGTAAGTGAGATGGAAAATCATCATGGTGTTGTTCTCTAAACAAATTTGAGTTACTATTTGAGTGCCCACTTAACCAGATCCAAACAGAGAGAGTGAAAGGCAGAGAGAGAAGCAATGACCTATAAAATGAGAGAGGGCACTGTTGTTGTTTTATTACAGAGAGAGTTTGCATTTCATTTCAGCTCTTTCTGCTTTTCAGCTCTTTCTGCTGATTAAAGAGAAATACAAGCCAGATGATGCATTCAAAACCATATTTGTTTATTAGAGGAAAAACCTTTTGTTTAAGCATTTGGGTTGAAGAATGAGGTCACAATCAAAAAGACTTTTGAAATATGTATAGTCTACATTCATAACTCATGCATGTGTGTAAAGTCTATAGTGCCGTTGTATATCATATTATCTTCTGAGCAGGTGACTTATGGTTTATGATATAATGTTTATTGATTTGTCTGCATTCATATGGATCATTTTTCCCAAAGCAAGCATACTATGTAATCTGATTGTGTATGTGTTGCTATGTCAGGCACAAAGGTCAGTGGGGAATGGGAGGTCACTGAGACTTGTGTCTGCATTCTCAATACATCTTAAAGAGAAAATCTCATTTATGTTTTTCTTCTCTTTTCTTGTGTTTCAGAACCACTTTGAAACATTTGACAGGCTGTTGAATTATATAGTGGACAGCCTATTTGGAGAAAGAGGTTTGTACTTTTAACCCTTTTCTATGTTGATGTTATCACTTGTGCCATTGTGAATAGTATCATGTATTTTAGTTCCATACAGTTATCTCAAGTTTGCTTTCATTTAGTGAAATGATACACAACCTGCATCTGGAGACACATGGTGTGTAGCAGAGTAAATAGTTATTATATATTCATAAAACATGTCTATGTGCAACAGAAACTTAATGTATTTTAGAAGTTTAATGCAGAGCAGAGTCTTAACCAGGTCAAACAATAGGCATATTAAGCCCTATTTGGACAGGACTAGTTTTCTAAACGACATTTGAGTTAGAATTCTTGATAAGTCATGACGTCTGTGATTTTATGTACTGATTCAGACTAACATCTGTGTTTATTACACAGATTAGGTGGGAATATGTTGATTTATTTCACTAATTCCATTAAAAAGTGAAAATTATATTCATTCATTACACACAGACTGATATATTTCAAATGTTTATTTCTTTTAATTTTGATTATTATAACTGACAACTAAGGAAAATCCAAAATTCAGTATCTCAGAAAATTAGAATATTGTGAAAAGTTTGAATATTGAAGACGCCTGGTGCCACACTCTAATCAGCTGATGAACTCAAAACACCTGCAAAGGCCTTTAAATGGTCTCTCAGTCTAGTTCTGTAGGCTACACATTGACACAGCTTGGGGAATGAAGCTGTCCTTCAGTCTGCTGGTCCTTGCTTGGAGACTGCAAAGCCTCCTCCCTGATGGCAGCAGACTGAAGGACAGCTTCATTCCCCAAGCTGTCGGGGCATTGAACTCCCTCCCGACTCTGCCAACCCTCCCTCTTCTGCCCCACGCACCTGATCTGGGAATCACCCCCAGTTCTCTCTCCCTTCATCTACCTCATTATATTGTCTCTCTGAGGAATTGGTCTCCCCTCTTACAGACTCTCTTTTTTTTTGCACACAGACCCTTTTTACACACAGACTCTTACAGACTCTTTTTTTTTGCACACACTCTTATAATTTTATTTTATACCTGCACTGACTTAAATCTGAAATTGCACTATTGTTACCATTGTTTGCACTATTTGCCATCGCCACTTTACCTCTATAATTCACTTTATACTTTATCCATCTTTTTTTTTTTATCTTCTTCTGTTGTTGTTACTGTTAAACTTTTTGTTGTTATTGTTATTGTTTTGTTGTTGTTAGGCACCTAGGGTCTGAGAGTCATAGAATTTCAATTATCTGTATGTATGTACTGTATGTATGGCAGAATTGACAATAAAGCTGACTTTGACTTGACTTTTTTTGACTTTGACACCTTGCACAAGGAGGGCAAGACACAAAAGGTCACTTCAAAAGAGGCTGGCTGTTCACAGAGCTCTGTGTCCAAACACATTAATAGAGAGGCGAAGGGAAGGAAAGGATGTGGTAGAATAAAAGTGTACAAGCAATAGGGATAACCGCACCCTGGAGAGGATTGTGAAACAAAATCCATTCAAAAATGTGTGGGAGAATCACAAAGAGTGGACTGCAGCTGGAGTCAGTGCTTCAAGAACCACTATGCACAGACGTATGCAAGACATGAGTTTCAGCTGTCGCATTCCTTGTATCAAGCCACTCTTGAACAACAGATAGCGTCAGAAGCGTCTCGCCTGGGCTAAAGACAAAAAGGACTGGACTGCTGCTGAGTGCTCCAAAGTTATGTTCTCTGATGAAAGTCAATTTTGCATTTCCTTTGGAAATCAGGGTCCCAGAGTCTGGCGGAAGAGAGGAGAGGCACACAATCCACGTTGCTTGAGGTCCAGTGTAAAGTTTCCACAGTCAGTGATGGTTTGGGGTGCCATGTCATCTGCTGGTGTGGTCAACCAGGAATATACCAGGAAGTTTTAGAGCACTTCATGCTTCCTGCTGCTGACCAACTTTATGAAGATGCAAATTTCATTTTCCAACAGGACTTGGCACCTGCACACAGTGCCAAAGCAATCAGTACCATGGTATCCTTGTTCTTAATTGGCCAGCAAACTCGCCTGACCTTAACCCCATAGATTTTCTATTGTGAAGAGGAAGATGCGATATGCCAGACCCAACAATGCAGAAGAGCTGAAGGCCACTATCATAACACCTGAGCAGTGCTACAGACTGATCGACTCCATGCCACGTGGCATTGCTGCAGTAATTCAGGCAAAAGGAGCCCCAATTAAGTATTGAGTGCTGTACATGCTCATACTTTTCATGTTCATACTTTTCAGTTGGCCAAGATTTCTAAAAATCCTTTCTTTGTCTTTGTCTTAAGTAATATTCTAATTTTCTGAGATACTGAATTTGTGATTTTCCTTAGTTGTCAGTTATAATCATCAAATTAAAATAAATAAACATTTGAAATATACCAGTCTGTGTGTAATGAATGAATATAATATAAAAGTTTCACTTTTTGAATGAAATTAGTGAAATAAATAAACTTTTTTTTTTTTATTTATTTTTTTATTTATTTATTTATTTATTTATTTATTTATTTATTTATTTATTTTAGAAAAACACTATCGGGTGGTTGATTATGAGTTCACTTTTGTAACTTTAGTTAGTGTGTATACTTGAAAAATCTTTCCGAAACTGAATCCTGAATGAGTGTATTTAGAACAGAATATGTCCAACTAATTTTTTGAAACTCTTTAACAGTGTAAATAAGTCAGAATGCATGGAATAGCATTAGATATCCCATTTAATGTCCTGATGTAGCAGTTTGAGAATGGCAAGTTTATTGTTAATAGATTCCAACAAACTCACCTCCACTGTTGTTTTTCTCTGCATCTGCTGTGTCCTCCCGATTTCAGTGCTTTTTCTGCGGTTGAGGTATGATCCATAAAAATAATAGTCTAAAAATCGTTTGAGGTTTTCAATGCTCTCCACAGTTACTGCGTGCCAGCTGCACTGTATTTAATCACAACTAATGAGAAAAAAATCGTTTATCCGGTGTATAAAAATATTTGCCTACAAACCCAATTCCAAAAAAGTTGGGACACTGTACAAATTGTGAATAAAAACAGAATGCAATGATGTGGAAGTTTCAAATTTAAAAATTTTATTCAGAATACAACATAAACTGAGAAAATATATAATTTTAAGGGAAAACTAAGTTGATTTTAAATTTCATGGCATCAACACATCTCAAAAAAGTTGGGACAAGGCCATGTTTACTTTTTTATGTTTGCTTTTTATAACAGTCTGCAAATGTCTAGGGATTGAGGAGACAAGTTGCTCAAGTTTAAAAATAGGAATGTTGTCCCATTCGTGTCTAATACAGGCTTCTAGTTACTCAACTGTCTTAGGTCTTCTTTGTCGCATCTTCCTCTTTATGATGCACCAAATGTTTTCTATGGGTGAAAGATCTGGACTGTAGGCTGGCCATTTCAGTACCCGGATCCTTCTTCTACGCAGCCATGATGTTGTAATTGATGCAGTATGTGGTCTGGCATTGTCATGTTGGATAATGCAAGGTCTTCCCTGAAAGAGACGAGGTCTGGATGGAAGCATATGTTGTTCTAGAACTTGGATATAACTTTCAGCATTGATGGTGCCTTTCCAGATGTGTAAGCTGCCCATGCCACATGCACTCATGCAACCCCATGCCATCAGAGATGCAGGCTTCTGAACTGAGCGCTGATAACAACTTGGGTTGTCCTTGTCCTCTTTAGTCCGGATGACATGGCGTCCCAGTTTTCCAAAAAGAACTTAAAATTTTGATTCGTCTGACCACAGAACTGTTTTCCACTTTGCCACAGTCCATTTTAAATGAGCCTTGGCCCAGAGAAAATGCCTGCGCTTCTGGATCATGTTTAGATATCGTTCACCAACAATGTTTCCTGGAAGTATTCCTGATCCCATGTTGTGATTTCCATTACAGTAGCATTCCTGTATGTGATGCAGTGCTGTCTAAGGGCCCGAAGATCACGGGCATCCAATATGGTTTTCCGGCCTTGACCCTTACGCACAGAGATTGTTCCAGATTCCCTGAATCTTTGGATGATATTTTACACTGTAGATAATGATAACTTCAAACTCTTTGCAATTTTTCTCTGAGAAACTCCTTTCTGATATTGCTCCACCATTTTTGGCCGCAGCATTGGGGGAATTGGTGATCCTCTGCCCATCTTGACTTCTGAGAGACACTGCCACTCTGAGAGGCTTTTTTTATACCCAATTATGTTGCCAATTGACCTAATAAGTTGCAAATTGGTCCTCCAGCTGTTCCTTATATGTACATTTAAATTTTCCAGCCTCTTCTTGCTACCCTTGCTTTCGGCCTCTTGCTACCTGTCCCAACTTTTTTGGAATGTGTAGCTCTCATGAAATCCAAAATGAGCCAATATTTGGCATGACATTTCAAAATGTCTCACTTTCAACATTTGATATGTCATCTATATTCTATCGTGAATAAAATATAAGTTTATGAGATTTGTAAATTATTGCATTCCTTTTTTATTCACAATTTGCACAGTGTCCCAACTTAGTAGCAGCGATGCTGTACTAAATGCCACAACTAACTGTCCCAGAGGAAAGAAAAATCAAAAATGAGATCTCTGTAAGATCTTAAATGTTTCTCCTAGACATAAATGAGGTTAGTTTAACATCAAATAGAGACTTTTGCTAGAGTCTCCAGCTCCTCACATTTGTCTCCTGAGACAAAAACTCTGACATTTGTCTCCTCTAAAGTTTCATAAGAGATCTCATCAACTTGCTGGAGACTGCTGTTCTCAAATTTGTCTTCTCTAATGTTTCAATGATTCAGAGAACTCATCAACTTCATGCAACTTCATGCTTTTGCTAGAGACTCTGCTGCTCTCACTTTTGTCTCCTCCTAAGTTTAGAAGAAATCTCATCACCATCACATGAACAAGTGTGTTTCCAATAGCAACTATAGCTTTAAGAACAAGTGTGTTTCCAATAACAACTATAGCTTTCAGAACAAGCGCGTTTCCAATAGCAACTATAGCTTTCAGGACAAGCATGTTTCAGTAGCAACTAGATAGCACAAGCATGTCCGATACCTGAACAGAATCAATGCTGAACTGACTCAACTGAATAACGACTGATTATTACTGTCTTTTTAGAGCTGCGCCACAGCAGAAATTTTTCCGTTGGCACCAAGAATCATATTTCCTTTTTATCACCGCAAGCTGCTTGAATCTGCGCTGTATAAGTGCTATATAAATAAAGATGACTTGACAGATTAAAGCCGGAATGATGCATCGACAAACAAAGTTGCCAATGACAACAGATAAGCAACTCACATGCCAATATGATCGCTGTATTCAAAAGAATTTAGCTGAGCTTCGTGAAGACATTCAGAGATGAATGGGGAGAGTGAAATATAGCCAGCTGTGACATGGATGCTTGATATGCTTCTTCATATGGGGTGTGCTGATCTCATTTGAAATTGTTATTGAGTCAGTCACATTAGTATAACTTCACTGAGTCCATGACAATAATGCAGTGATGCAAGAAGCAATGCTAACTCCAAGTGCAGCGTGTTCAAGTTTAACGAACCTGAACGAATCTGAGGTGAGAATCATGTCGGGAATGAATTCCTCTTGCTAAATTCCCGATTGCACAATTCCTAGTGTGATTATGCTGTTTTCCCTGCCAAATTCACCATTTAATTAGCTTCTGAGAAATGCGATAGATTCTGTTGTTAAAGCAAAAACACTGCATTTTGAGCAGTGAGTGATTCTGACTAATAATAAACACCTCTGATTGCTACTGCTCAGGATCACAACCATTTCCGTGATGATCGGCCCATTGCTGCAAAACGTCTCAGGTTACGTATGTAACCTATGTTCCCTGAGAACAGGGAACGAGACACTGTGTCCAGAATGCATATGGGGAACGTCTCAGAGTAACGGATGTCTAAAGCTACTATCAAATCACGTCAATCCTATTGACCGGCGACAGCCCATGATGTCATCAAGGTGTGACCCGGAAGTATATAAGGGCGCCTCACAACATGACATTCACCTTTTTTCGTCTGAAGTGACTGTCTGGCAGGCAAGCCCCGGGGCATGGCTCGTTCCCTGTTCTCAGGGAACATGGATTACATACGTAACCTGAGACGTTCCCTCGCACTGCCAGAACGCATATGGGGAACGATATACCCACTATGTCATGCTGATGGGAGTGCATGCCCACTGGCAGTGACGACTGTCAGAACGAGCAAGTTCGACTGAAATGCCCGAGCCACTCTCCCTCTGGTCACACCGGGCTGTCGGTGACAGCATCCCCTATGGTCATAGCCCAAGCTATCCGCCTCGGAAAGGACTGTATAACATTAATGTATAACATGAGGTCTCGTAACCCAGGCTGCTCAAAGGCCTGGGACCAACTACTTCAACAGAAGGGGTCCCTTTAAGGGAATGTGGGTAGGGATCCTGAGGGAGCCCCAGCCAAGTCACTACTCGGGGAACATATTCACCCGAAAGCCACCAGGGAGGCCTGACCTGGTGCCACCTATAATGGACACTCCGGTTTGGCCAACCCTGTCTGTTCAAAAACAGGGACCGGATCTCAGAGACGGGATATCCTGGAAAGCAGACTTCAGCATAGTGCTTTATGACCCTTGCTAGTGAGGGGAGTCTATCTGCTCAATCCGAGGATCTACAAAGCCCCTATGTTTCAAGGCACTAAGGAGGCTGGACAGGTCTACGGACTGATCTGACTGTAAGGCCACACTGGGGGCCTACGACCGATGACCAGGCTCAGGCGGCTGCATACTCACAAGCGACCTTCGATGAAGGGAGCACTGAGCCTGCCTGGTAGGTAGACCAAGCTTTAGGTGAAATGGGTCCCCGTTCTGTAGGGAATCAGTAGCAGAAGTGACAACACTGTTGTGCTAGGGAGTGAGCTCGCCTTCAGGTGCTGCCTGCTAAGGCCAGCCCCCCTGATAACAAGCATCCTCTAGCTGTCAGCATTAAGCTAGTTGCAGTCTCGGGCACTTGCCCCCAAGGAGGGCTGGCGAAGCCTGCTACCTGGTGGCAAGCCCTCCGGGAGGCCTAGAGAGGCCTAACACCTGACTGCAAGTCATTCTAGTTGTCTGAGCACTCAGACTCAGAAGCCCGCCCTCAGAGAGGCCTGGAGAGGCCTAATGCCTGATAGCAAGCCTTAGGGAGGCCAAAGAGGCCAACTACAATACATGCTATCTGTCAGAGTGACTGGGAACCGGTAGCTCACCTCAGAGAGGCCAGGTGAGGCCTGCTATTGTTAACTAACAGAGAAACCGAGAACCCGGGAACTCAGACCGGATGGCCTGAAAGGGCCAACCGGCTGACAGTAACTACTGGCTGATAAATTAGAAACCCACAATGCTGGGGACTCATCCTCAGGGAGGCCTGGTAAGGCCTACAAGCTGATGACAAGTCTTCTGCTACAAGACCAACAACCTAGGGAAGTGTACCACACCAATACATATTATTGGGGTATATGTATTGGTGTGGTGTTCCACAATGTCCCATCAGTGTTGGGACTCTCCTCCAAGGAGGCCCACCGGGGCCTACCACCTGTCCGAGAGTCTACTGCCGAGACCGCCGAGGCCAACCTAGTTTCTCTACTGGGGCCAACCGTCACATGCTGAGGCATGTTACCTGACGGCTCAGTCTTACTGGCAGAACTGTTTACTCAGTGCCTACAGACTTAGAACCTAACTACATCGCCAATAGCAGTGTACCCAGCGAACCGCAGTGAGCCCTCTCTAGCAAGGGGAGTACAACTTACGCCACTATGTCCTAATAGAGGTCCCGGGTTCTGTGGCCCGCCAAAGGTATACATGGGCATCAGCACATGGCAATGCTCTGGCTACACGGGAGCGTGATTGGAGACTGACATGAAATAAGGTTACAATACCGCTTGACCGGAGCCATAAAGGTGGAGGCAGAATGCTACAGAGCTGGGAGTGGAGTACTCAAACATACCCGGCTGATAGCAGGGGAGTATAACCACCTGACCCTGAAATACACAGGGTAAGGGCCTGCCAGACATACCTGGCGGCCTGTGTCCATGAAGCTAGCTCTGGGAGGCGGGTTCAGGCAACCAGGTCTACCTTGCGCAGCAAAAGACAGCCTAACCCTGCCCCACGACTACTGGCTCAACCAGTGAACTCACACTAAAGAGCCAACCAGCTCACCAACAAAGGCCCAATAGCTGGTGCTTCCACTATATCGTTCCCAGTGCTGTGCCCTGTGTGTTTAAATGTGTACCCACCTATATGAGCATATACGCACATGGCGTTGCATTGTGCCAGGTGTATGATAGGGCCCTATATTTTTGAAAACACTGAACAGTTGTCATATATGATGAGCACTACCCTTGAGCACATCTGTCTCTGGCTCAGCAGCATACAGACTTGAATACAGAATACAGATTTTAATTTAGCAGTTGATGACGTGACGCACTGAACATTCTAATCACACTGGTGTGATCGTACTCTTCAAAAGCTGAATTATCTTATGTAAAAAATATTATTTCTTGTCGTGGAAGCTGCATTCAAATCCATTTAGCTCAAAAATCTGAGGGGGCACGTTTGAATTGGCATGATTCCTCTGCTTGCTTGGGTCCCTAGGCCAGCTGTGTGCCAGTGCATTCGTGCAGAGGGTGGCCTCAGTCAAGGAGTACCACAGTGGACAGGGTTCCTGAGAGGCGACCGGGTCTACCTGTTCTTTGCTAAATCCACTCTAAATCAGCTGGACGGTCTGGGTTTGGAGTCTCCACTCTCCTCAGAGTGTAGCGTAGCTTTTTGCTTGAATATTCACAACATAGACAACAAATATAAGCGCATGGTTTATCTGTTGATTTATTATCTGACGAATATTGAGCAAAGTATAACGATAAAAGTATAACAAAGTATAGCTATCGTATACTATACGAGAACAGTTAAAACAGTAGTAAAATACATACACAGCAATAAGAGATAGAATCTGAGGGGGCACGTTTGAATTGGCATGATTCCTCTGCTTGCTTGGGTCCCTAGGCCAGCTGTGTGCCAGTGCATTCGTGCAGAGGGTGGCCTCAGTCAAGGAGTACCACAGTGGACAGGGTTCCTGAGAGTCGACCGGGTCTACCTGTTCTTTGCTAAATCCACTCTAAATCAGCTGGATGGTCTGGGTTTGGAGTCTCCACTCTCCTCAGAGTGTAGCGTAGCTTTTTGCTTGAATATTCACAACATAGACAACACATATAAGCGCATGGTTTATCTGTTGATTTATTATCTGACGAATATTGAGCAAAGTATAACGATAAAAGTATAACAAAGTATAGCTATCGTATGCTATACGAGAACAGTTAAAACAGTAGTAAAATACATACACAGCAATAAGAGATAGCCAACAGCCAAAAAGGTGGCCAGAGCGACGACATTCTGACATGTAACCAGGTGCCATCTTGCTCTTAAACTCTAACTAATCTAAGTATACTTGGCTTGTAGTTGTGTTCACTCTGTTGATTCACCATAGTTTTACATACTGCCTTATAAACTTACATTGTTTGAAAATATTGATTTATAAACAAAACAGATAGCCTATGTTCCTATTCCTAGTATCTGAATTTTTGTATAGGCTAGTCCACTGGTAGTGTACACTGAATTTACTTAAAATCTCCTTTACTCTTTCCCATGTTTTCACAGTTATACGGTTGGGTAGGGGACACTATTACACATCTTCTGAAATAGTACAGAATCTCAGTATCAATACACGTGAAGAAGCAGAAGCAGAAACAAGTGATAGAAGATTGCTTGCGCAAATGTAAAATAGCATGATCATCAAACATTAAACAACATATAAGTTCAAAACTGCCTACCGTTACCAAATGAAATTTGGTCAATCCAGGTAGGGTTAATGACTGTGAAGCTTTGGGGGTGGACTCTATCTACTTCATCTATGTTTTGATCATCGTTCTGAAGCCGATCCAGACATAGTCTTTGACCAAAATGCGTTTTTCTCAGCTTTTTGTTTAAAATGTAGCTTTTTTTAATGAAACTTACCCACATTCAAGAGTTGATAAAAAAGGATCCAAAAAGTGTTTTTTAAAATGGAAAGTGTTAAAGTACAGTTAAAAGTATATTTCAAGTATAAAAAATGAATACCTAAATAGGAACATAGTAGTATAATTAGGGCCAGATTTACTAACAGCTTGCGCCAGCGCAAACCCTCTTTTGCCGTTAAAAAACTACTAGACGCACAAGGAAAAATTAGCGCTGTAAAGTCGTGGACATTTTATTTTTGCAGCTGACCTTTTTAGAGTTTCCCTTTCAGACACAAAATTTTAGGGAGGAGAGTATTTAAATGAATCATATAAATGAATTGCGCTCTACGCTAATTTGCCCTGTTTAGTAAATCTGGCCCATAAAGTGCAAAAATAATATATAAATAGTAAACTATAAATATGATATGTTCACTTACAAGTATACTTGCAGTATAAAACTACTAAACTAGTAGTTTACTGAGAGTATACTTTAAAGTGCTAAAAAAACCTAAAAATAAACTTAATAAACAAAAAATGTACAAGTATTTGACTAATAAACTATCAGTACACTATAGTTACAGTACAAAAACCTTACAAAAACACTTAGATTGTATACTAGTTTACTACTTTTACACTTAAAATATACATTTATACACTAAAAATTGGGCCAATTTATTCCCAAGTAGTAAGGAAACAGAACACTTACAAGTATACGTCTAATACATTGATATTAGTATACTTACTACATCAAGTATACTTAAAATACACTTGAACTTTACTTAAGTATACTTAATAAAATTAACTTGAAGTATACTTATTTTTGTAAGGGTCTTACCGTACTCTTTAGACCCAGCTAACTGTTCCTACATTGTGTCTGCTGAATAAGACATATTATTGCACAGCTCTGGGGCCGCATTCACAAAACATCTTAAGGCAAGGCAAGACAAGGCAAGTTTATTTATATAGCACATTTCAAACACAATGGCAATTCAAAGTGCTTTACACAGAAATGGAATTAAAATATTCATATGAAAAAAAATAAAAATACACTCACCTAAAGGATTATTAGGAACACCTGTTCAATTTCTCATTAATGCAATTATCTAATCAACCAATCACATGGCAGTTGCTTCAATGCATTTAGGGGTGTGGTCCTGGTCAAGACAATCTCCTGAACTCCAAACCGAATGTCAGAATGGGAAAGAAAGGTGATTAAAGCAATTTTGAGCATGGCATGGTTGTTGGTGCCAGACGGGCCGGTCTGAGTATTTCACAATCTGCTCAGTTACTGGGATTTTCACCCACAACCATTTCTAGGGTTTACAAAGAATGGTGTGAAAAGGGAAAAACATCCAGTATGCGGCAGTCCTGTGGGCAAAAATGCCTTGTTGATGCTAAAGGTCAGAGGAGAATTGGCTGACTGATTCAAGCTGATAGAAGAGCAACTTTGAAATAACCACTCGTTACAATCAAGGTATGCAGCAAAGCATTTGTGAAGCCACAACACGCACAACCTTGAGTCGGATGGGCTACAACAGCAGAAGACCCCACCGGGTACCACTCATCTCCACTACAAATAGGAAAAAGAGGCTACAATTTCCACAAGCTCACCAAAATTGGACAGTTGAAGACTGGAAAAATGTTGCCTGGTCTGATGAGTCTCGATTTCTGTTGAGACATTCAGATGGTCAGAATTTCAGTGTAAACAGAATGAGAACATGGATCCATCATGCCTTGTTACCACTGTGCAGGCTGCTGGTGGTGGTGTAATGGTGTGGGGGATGTTTTCTCGGCACACTTTAGGCCCCTTAGTGCCAATTGGGCTGAGCATTGTTTCTGACCATGTACCCATTCTCTGATGGCTACTTCCAGCAGGATAATGCACCATGTCACAAAGCTTGAATCATTTCAAATTGGTTTCTTGAACATGACAATGAGTTCACTGTACTAAAATAGCCCCCACAGTCACCAGATCTTAAACCAATTGAGCATCTTTGGGATGTGGTGGAAAGGGAGCTTCGTGCCCTGTGCATCCCACAAATCTCCATCAACTGCAAGATGCTATCCTATCAATATGGGCCAACATTTCTAAAGAATGCTTTCAGCACCTTGTTGAATCAATGCCACGTAGAATTAAGGCAGTTCTGAAGGCGAAAGGGGGTCAAACACAGTATTACTATGGTGTTCCTAATAATCAATAATCTTAAACATTACCCTTGCAGACAAATCTTCCTGGCCTAACTCCAGAGCTAACTTTAAAAATATTTGTCAGGTAACTGTGTGTTTAAACAGTATCCTTGCAGACAAATCTTCCTGGAACCACCAAGGCTATACATATCTATCCGTCAGAGCAGATCTAAATGGATTGTCCTCTCGCCTTAAGGCTAAAAGTAGCTCCTAACTTGCAGATTTAGGAGAAACTCCTAAATAATGAATAAAAAAATAATGAGACTATCAGTCTTATTTTTAGAACTCAAAGTTTTGCTCTAAAGCCAGGGACAAACCTAGCCAAGGCCGTTTTTGAGCGTCTGCTGACTTAGTTTTTCCAGTGTGTTCCACACCATTGGCTCTAGTCGGACGCTGTTGTTTTTTTGGGGGGGGCTGATTCAACATGTAGAATTGACTTCGGGCCATCGGTGAGAGAGAGAACTTAGTGAACGAGTCAGTTCACAAGAATAAGAGCAGAAGTGATGAAAGCGAGCAAGTAAGTCAAAACTGAACAGACAGAAGGCTGTTATTATTTTACGTCATCTTACCTGAGAAACTTGGGTGCTGAGCCTTTTCTTCATAAATGCAATAAATATTTTGATTTATAGATTTTAATCTGCAATGAAATAACAAAGGTTTATTTATGTACATGCAAAATGCATTGAATAATGGAGAATAAAACATTCACACAAGTTGAATGTCCCATAAAAACAAGTTGAATGTCCCATCGTCGGTGCTGATAGCCTTGTGGGACCTTTCTCCCTTTTCTCTCTCCCACTTCGCTTCCTGTCTACTCACTGTCCTTCTATAATAAAAGGCAAAAATGCCAAAAATAAATCTTTAATACATAAAAAAAAAAAAAAAAAAATTTGATTACCTGTGGCAGTTGTTTTCACAATTCTTTGCCGTGCTGTCTGAGGGGATCGAGGGCTCCAAGCTCTAGTACTAAAAGTTTGAATGGATTCGAAAATGGTAAAACTCAACTGTTTAACTCTAGGTGAGTTGGGAAATGAGCCTATTTTCAAAAAAAGTGGAGTGTTCCTTTAAGACTTCTTTCTATTCCTTAGTAAAAGTTGGTGTCAGCAGCTTTGTGAATAGGTTTTAAGAGAAAACTCTTTCTTAAAAACTTTTACTGCTATTTGGAAGTCTTAGTTGTAAAATAAAATGTTTTGTGAATACTGCCCCAGATTATTCTGGCAGTTAAAGGGGTCATCAGATGCAAAATTCACTTTTATATGGTGTTTACATGTAAATGTGTGTTTGCAGTGTGTGGACAATACCACCTTACAATGATAAAAATCCATTCACTCATCCATCCATTCATTTTCTGATAAGGCTAATAAATACTTCATTGTGTCAGATATATGCAACTTTGCTCACAGCTGAATAGTTACCAGTAATGAGTCCATAAAGAGCAATGCTCTTTCCATTTCTAACTTAATATGCTTATTGCTTTTAAATTTTAGAGGAAAGCAGCATCGGACTTTAAATTGTATTTTAGTATGCTAATACATTTTTATCTTTAGGTTTGCATAATTGTTTGTCACATCTGTCCAAGTTATCAATGAGTGTTTCAAGATCACTGAATCATTATATTAGTCAAATTTAAAGCACCTTATTGATTAAAGCTATATTTGAGGAGACTAGAACTGATCAGAAACTGATCAGAAACCACTGATGGAGTGTCCCATATTAGCATATTTCTGCCCTCAGTTGTACACTGTCCGAGATAGCACTTCAAGTGTCTACATGCCCCACGGAAGAGAGTGTGGGGTGAGCATTAGCTCATTATCATGTAAAGAGACATGCACCGAGACGGGTCGCTGTGAACAGAGCTGTTTTTGAGGAGGTAAAAAGGGTGTTGTTTTACACAAGTATTGAGGAATTTTAACCAAAGTATGTTACAGACTTTACATGAAGACCCTAAAGAATCACACCAACTTGTGGAAAATGGGCATCCATGACCCCTTTAAAGAACTATTTAGTAATTGATGTCCACATTGGTATGTTTAAGTCTGTCTCAATTTGTACTTTTTGTGCTCAGTTTCTGATCAGTTCTAGTCTCCTCAAATAACAGCTTTAATGAAAATGGTACTTTACTTTTGTGACAAATGTAATGATTCAGTTCTTGAAACACTCATTCATAACTCAGACAGATGTGACAAACAATTATGCAACCCTAAAGATAAAAAGCTATTAGCATACTAAAATATGATTCAAAGTCCGATGTTGCTTACCTCTAAAATTTAAAGCAATAAACAGCATTGCTTCAATTTATGGACTCATTACTGATAACTATACCGCTGTGAGCAAAGTTACATATATCTGACGCAATAAAGCCACTACCCCTTATCTCTTGCTCCAAATTAAAGCACTGAATAATGCCATTTTTTACATACCAATTTCTGTCATTAAACTCTAGATGGTCCTTAATGCAACCTGCTGACAATTACATCATTAACTACATGGTACAAGCTGATTGGTTCCTGTCACAATTGTAGCCAATGAGCTTGCTTCTCAGCATTTAAATAGTTGGTCACATTGCTGACCAATTGGGGTCGGGTCAAGGCATCATTTGCATTGCATGATTTATAAACACCCACCAGTTTGAAAACACCCACAAATTTAGAAACGCCCAGTTTTGTTTTCCGCAGAGACCCCATACTCACAAATACAATAATTATGAGCATAGATAAATGCAATATAACAGCTACATATAAGTGTTTATTTTGTGTTTATGTGTTAGAGGAATCAAGGAGTGATGTTCTCGCGCTGTCTGAAATGCACCTCTCTGTATGCATGTGCTTCGGGTGTGTGCGGCTATGCACAAAGATAACAGCACACGAGTACCAAATTG
Source organism: Paracanthobrama guichenoti (assembly GCA_018749465.1). Taxonomy (NCBI): domain Eukaryota; kingdom Metazoa; phylum Chordata; class Actinopteri; order Cypriniformes; family Gobionidae; genus Paracanthobrama; species Paracanthobrama guichenoti. The sequence goes on along the minus strand of CM031966.1, from coordinate 14,325,398 downwards.
AGTTCTCTTTTGCCTCTTCTTGCGCTGGAATGGTTTTAAATTGCTTGAATGTGTAAAATGGCAAAACAAAAAACTTTATAAATTTTCACCCTATGATGGTTAAACTTAGCAATTAATCTGTGAATCACATGCATGCCGAACCGTGGGGCCTGGTCCGTATGTATTACGGACCCTCCACAGTATCAGCACTCTAACAGTTTAACAATTTGTATCACTCCGCTTGCAACATTTCTCACAGAGAGTGTCATGGCAGACAAGCAAACCTCCATAATTTTACAAATACTACTTTTATTGTGTCGCACAATGTAGTTTTAAGAGTTTTTAGGCGAGAATGTAGTTATTTAGATCTAAGTTTTCATTAAAAATACATTTCCTTAAGGAGAAAACAAAATACTTTGAAAATAGTATTACCTTTTTTCATTTGATTTAGTCTATTTAGTTTTGTATCAAATACAATGTGATTTTCATTGACCACGATCTGGCAGTAACAGCACATTTTTCAGCTTGGGCGTGTGATTTGTGGACAGCTTTCCCTGCGCATGTAATCCTCCATGCCAGCAAACCAATGAGAATGTGGGACAAAGATGACACATAACACAGAACATAGGCGCCAAAGCTGCTGTGGATCCGCTTACCCGGGTAACTCTCAATGAGTGGCAGATTTGAAGAAAATGATTTGTCGTTTGGCAAATAAATAAATGACGGAGAGTTACATGTATTGCCAACATTTTATCATGTAAGCGTTATGGTACATTTCAAACAAGCCATTTATAGTGTTAATGTTAGTCCACAAATGGCCTGGGTATGCAGAGCATTAGCAGCTTATATGGACTGCACATCCCACATAAAATGTCCCCCCATTTCCAAATTCCTGAATTATATGACCATATATGAGCTCACTCAAATAGACTTTTCAAAGTATTTTTAGTGTCTGCAGAGAGTGTGTCAATTAAACTCCCCCCCGTAAATGCTGCATCGACACGACATCCTCATTAAACCTGTCTCCGGCATTATGACTCCAATCTTTCGAACAATCTTACAAATATCTATTTACCTAATATGACTTAAGACCTGCAATGTTGCCAGAATTATAATCATACACTGTTTGTTCGTCGGCCAGAGGAGAACTGGCACCCCGACTGAGCCTGGTTTCTCCCAAGGTTTTTTTCTCCATTCTGACCCTGAAGGAGTTTTGGTTCCTTGCCACCGTTGCCTCTGGCTTTTGGCTTGCTCAGTTGGGGACACCTAAATTTCATCTATATTACCGATCTGCCCGCATTGACACTATATTATACTTGAAATTAGCTGGATAACATCACCGTTTCACCTGAACGGCTGTACAAATTCTGTTGCATTATTTTCCTGTTAACAATGTGAAGCTGCTTTGAAACAATTGGACTTGTTAAAAGCGCTATATAAATAAAGGTGATTTGATTTGATTTGATTTGATTAACTTTGTGTTTTTAAGCAACAAGGTTAATTTGATTCAGATCTTGTGAAATAGCCCATAATCAGTTTGGTTAGAATCTCTGTTGTGTCACAATACTACTTGTATTACTAATAGCACTCAGATAACTAGAGTACTTTGTACAGCACTGTGCCAGGATGTCATATTTGGTTCAGGTTCGGAGCATGTGCAATAAAGATTAGGAGCTAGTTTTACTCATATTTAAATTAAATATAAACTATATTCACTTTCATTCATGTATGAAATTAATTAAATGTGTACTGTTGAGAAATCTCACTGGATTACATGACGTAGCTTGGCCTTGGGAGGAGCAAAAATAAAAATAAAATAAATAAAATAAAATAATTCCAAATATACTTAGACTTTTCTGGCAGTATAAATCAATTATACTTAAGTTGACATTTTTATATATTTCTGAGAAGTACATAAAGTATATTTCTAAATACAGTAAGTAAAGTAAAGTATATAAAAAGTAGACTGAAGTATACTATTTTTTTGTTTAAAAGAAGTATACTAATAGCATACTTGAATAAACTTCTTTTGTAAGGGTCAGTAGATGCAGGGCTGGATTATCCATAGACGGGATTGGGGCGAGTGCCCTGGGACACCAGCCAAAAGAGGGGCACCAAGTGATTTAAGATAATGACTAGACCTTTACAATATTTTTCATATTTTGTGTGTATGAATTATATATATATATATATATATATATATATATATATATATATATATATATATATATATATATATATTTTTTTTTTTTTTTTTTTTTGCTGGAAGAGATGCAGATACAAAATGAACAGTTAAAAGATACAATATATACACAGAAATAATATCAACTATATAAAGAATTGCGACTGGGTCAACAACTGATGCTATTGGTTCTGCTGTCCGTACTGGGAAATTAAGAAAATAGACTTAGTCTACTATTTATTATTGCTATATAGATGTAATCTCGCAATTCTATCTTTTCTATATGAGATAATATTAAACCATTTGTCTGTGATGCACTTTTGCTATTCGCAATCCAGAGAGAGAGAGAGAGAGAGAGAGAGAGAGAGAGAGAGAGAGAGAGAGAGAGAGAGAGAGAGAGAGAGAGAGAGAGAGAGAGAGAGAGAGAGAGACACATTTTAAAGCACCTTTATTGTACAATACACTGAAAACACTCACTAACAACTTACATTAAGTTAAAAAAATTATTCTCCATTAACAATTTCACATAAAATCCCTTTACAACACCAAATTAAAGTAAACTTTGTGAGATCATCCATTGCTTTATAATAATTAAAATCTATTTATATTCTTGATTTCACAGAATTCTTAAAAACCGCTACTAGACTGTTACAAGTACCTTGATCAATCTTCTCTTTTCGTGTCATATAAATTGCCATTTTTGCATGTCCTAAAATAAAATTAAACACTTGACATTTATACTTACAGCTTTGGGAGTATTTAAATTAAAGCATTCATTAAAACATTTAAAAATCTTTTTAAAACTAAAAATAAAGATTCCAATCTTAAACACTGCATAAAAGCATGAAAAACCGTTTCTCTTTGTAAACAGAAAGGACAGTTCTGATCAACATCAGGGTTAATAACAGAAATAAAAGCATTCACAGCAACAGCCCCATACAACAACCTCCACTGCAAATCCCCAATTCTCTTAGACAATGGTGACTTATACAACACTCTCCACTCAGGTTTTTCATCAGCCTTTAAACCAAGTACTTTACGCCAAGGTGTGTCAATTCTTTTATCTAAAACTGCTTTGTTAAAAACTTTAACGCAAGTTTTATACCACTCCTTTCCAGAGGTACATTCTTTGCCCAATACAGTCAATTCTTTGATACTTAAAAAGTGCATGTACAATCACCCATTGATGGAAATAAAAACAAGTTAGGAAAAGGATCATTACAGTCCGGTTGAATTAAATCCTCAGAGAAGTCCATTAACAACTTTAGTTCATGTTCAAAAGGCTCGCCTCAGTTTGTCCAGCGCTCTGGCAACCACACGTGTTGATCTCATCCCCAGCTCTTCAGTCATAAAATTCACATCCTTAAAATCAACTCCAGCGATCTGATGTACATGTCCAATGGTGATCACTCTAGAGTCCAGCAGGGTCTCTTCTGTCAGAGAATAACCCGGATCCCTAGTAAAGTCCAAACGAGAGCCAAAAATCAAAGGCTCTTGCAGCAACCAGTACAATGATTCAGTAGTTCTTCTTTTCTCCTCAAACATAGCCCAGACTTTAAAAAGATTCCGATAAAAAACAGGAAGTTTGCAGAGTTTTGGCTTTGGAAGATTCATCCAAAATAGGGTTTTGTCCAGGCCAAGTCCTTCAAACTCTCTCAATAAAGAGAAAGCCACAATCCTCCAATTGGCATCCTCCAAACCTTTTAAAAGTCTTTGTATGAACTGAATTCTAAAAGCAGCGATCCGGCTTTGTAGATGGACCAGTCCGTGTCCTCCTTCCTCTTTGGGAAGGTACAGCACATGTTTCGGCGCCCAGTGCAATTTGTCCCAGAAAAAGTCTATAAGAATTGACTGAATCTTTGATAAGAATTCTGCTGGGGGATCCACACACATCAAGTGGTGCCAGAGAGCAGAGGCAATTAAATTATTAATAATCAATACTCACCCCTTATATGACATTTTAGGAAGTAAAAACTTCCATTTCTCTAGACGCCCTTTTACTTTTTCGATTGCGTCATCAAAGTTTTTCTTAACAGCGTTCTCATTTCCCAGAAAAACACCCAAATATTTAAAAGCATCCCTGGTCCCTGAAATAGAGCTCCTGGAAGCATGGGTTCCCCACATGACCACTCTCCAACAATTATGGCTTCACTTTTTGCCAATTCACTTTTGCAGAAGAGACTTTTTTTAAACTCTTCTAATAAATAAAACATTGTATTGATGTCATTTTGACTTTTAATTAAAACCACAACATCATCAGCATACGCAGATAATTTGACAGTATTTGAGGTATTTGGCAAATCCACACCAGACAGCTCAGTTCTCAACATGTTCAGAAGAGGTTCTATGGCTAATGTATACAACATCCCAGAAAGAGCACATCCTTGCCGAACCTTAAAACTTTAAAAGGAGAGCATAAGTCACCATTTATTTTCAAAATACTCTCAACGTCACAATACAATACTTTAATCATCGAAATAAAATTAGAAATAAAACCAAAAGCTTCAAGAATGCTCCACAAATAGCTGTGCTCGACTCGATCGAAAGTTTTTTCTTGGTCTATTGAAATTAAACCAAAGTCTGAAAAAGACTTTCCATTATCCAAAATGTCTCTAATAAAAGAAATGTTGTCAAAGATTATCCTGCCCGGCACACAATATGTCTGATTAAATAATCTGATTTAAAACGTCTCCTAATCTATTTGCCAATACTTTTGAGAGTATTTTGTAGTCATTGCATAAAATACTCACAGGCCTCCAGTTCTTTATTTCCGTTAAGTCACCTTTCTTGGGAAGCAAGGTAATGACTGCTCTACGGCAGCTTTGTGGCAACTGTCCATCAGTCAAGCTCTGATTAAAAACTTCTAAAAGATCTGGGCCCACCTCTGCCCAAAAAACCTTATAGAAATCTATTGAAATTCCATAAATTCCTGGCGTTTTCCCATTCTCTATACTATTAAGAGCTCTCTTTACTTCTTTCATGGACAGTGCTTTATTAAAACCATCATTAGACTCCTTAGAAACCTGTGGCAAATTTTGGAGAAAAACATTTTCAGAATCCGGCAATTCACTTCACTAAAACTTCACCGCTCTTTTCCGAATATCTACAGGATCGAGCAAAGTGGCCCCTGTTTCAGAGCGCAGGGCATGAATATATCTGTTTTGTCCGTTCTTTTTCTCCATGCTAAAGAAGAATTTTGATGGTGAATCCATTGACTCTGAAACCGGGATCTGATTATCGCACCCTGTGTACTAAGAACTAATAATTCCTTCAGGGAAGCTTTCTTTCTTTTAAAAGACTCTAAATGAGATAACTCACAAAGCTCTTGAAGTTTCTCCAATTCTTCTTCAAGCTTTCTTGTCAATTGTATCTTATCTCTTGTAACGTTGAGAGTATATTGTTGACAGAGCTGTTTAATTTGAACTTTTACAAACTTCCACCATTACTGTAAGTTTTTAAAAGAAGATTTAAAAACATCATTAAAATGTTTATCACCTAACAATGTATTGTTAAAATGCCAATAAGCACTTTTTGGCTTTACACAACTGATAAAAAAAACACATTTTACTAGACCGTGATCCGAGAGCCCAACTGGACTAATGAAACAATCCTTAAAAAAATTGAGTTGATGCTTAAAACCATAAAATCTATCTAATCTTGCCATGGATAAATGATTTTCAAAAGCATGAACCCAAGTATACTGTCTTTGATTGTGATGGAAATTCCTCCAGATATCTATGAGATCATGGGACTTCATTAGCTGAAGTAACCGTTTACGTGACTGCATATGTGGCTGAACATGGTTTCTGTCTAAAACACCTTCAGTGCAATTAAAATCTCCTCCTAGTAATACAAAATTCTCAGAATCACAGTTTTAAAGTATTGCACAGTGTGTTTAAAAAGAGCATTCGTTCAATTGCTGTGTTCGGTACATAAACACAAATTAAAACAAAACAAAATTTGTTTTCATAAAAAGCATTGACTTTTAAAAGTCTGCCTTTGATTATCTCCTAGACATTAAAAGAAGTGGGAATAAAAGTTTTTGAAAACAATATGGCAACACCACCGCTCATTGAGGTAGAATGACTTAAAATTGATAAACCATCAAACTCTGACGCCCAATCTGAAGCATTTGATGAATCACTATGGGTTTCTTGCAGAAATAAAATATCTAAATTCTTTTGAGTCATCGTTTCAAACAGTCGTACTCTTTTCCTACTTTCTCTTGCTCCATTAATATTTAAGGAGGCAAGGTGTATTACTCCCATTAGTAGGAAAAGAAAAACCTCCCATCTCAACAAAGACAAACCCATAGGAGAATAGCCAGCTTTAACTGTTCTGACTAATTTCACTGAATTCAGCTTGAGCATTTAATCTTGTGAAAATCTTTCTTAAACGATAGACTTCTTGATCATTGAACTGATTTTCACTCCTGAAAGAGTTGGCTTTTTCAATAAATTGCCTTAAATCAGGAAAAAAGGTTTAAATTTTGACTCTCCTTGTGTTTTTTGTCACTTTTAAGAAGTGTTTGATGTCGTCTACACTGTACTCTCGGCTGGAGAAGCCGCTCGGTGGTGTCAGTTTGACTCACTTCCTGAACATCCAGTTTTTTAGTCTGATTACAAATGTGACGTTTCCTGGATTTCCTTTTTTGAGGTGCTTTAAAAGAATAATCTTCCATTTCAAACCCTGAAGCCTCAGCTTCCAAACTCATCACACTCTGTTCACTAGCTTCTTCCAGCCTGTTGTCCTCCTCAGAGTCAATCGGTTTAACTAATTTTTCCTCATCATTTTCTTTATCAGCAACAGTAGTTAAAATTGCACTTTCAACTGTTGTTTTCTCATTTTTCTCCATTATAGAAGGCACACAAACACTTGGTCCTGGCCTTTCCTCATCCACAACAGTAGTTACATTTTGCAGATTTTCAACCCTTAAACCTTCTGCCACTGTCTCATCAGTCTCTTCATTTACTGCAGTCTTATCCTTTCTAGTACAATCTCGCGCAAGGTGTCCATTCTCACCACAACCAAAGCATTTCATTGTGTTTGTAGTAGCAAAAATCACATAATTAAACTCCTCAAAATTAAAATTTAACTTCAAGTCCAAATCCTCAACGTTTGAAATAAAGGTAGAAATAAAAATATCCGATTGGGATCATCTTTATTGTCGAGACCAGTCTACCATATCTAGACAGCATTTCTGCCAACACCTCGTTTTTAATGAAGGGTGGAACATTGGATAGGGTTACCTTTTTTGACGGTGTAGAAAGAGGAAGAATTGGAGTAAAAATCCCACGTATTTCCACGCCGGTCTCCACCAACTGATTCGCCAAATCAATCATCTTTACAAACACAACCACCGCTCTGTTCATTCTCGATGCCGACAAAATGTTCTCACATCCGATTAAAGAACCAACAGCTAAAACACATTCTTCAACCCCTGAAACTGAATCAATTTTAACCGCATGCCTTCTCGTTAAAAACCCAAGATTTTGCGCACCTGGAGTCTCCATGCTCCCAGTACAAACACTGGGAGCAGAGAGCCCCGTAAAACCACCCTAAAAAAACGCTTGACTAAGAACAACAAATACCAGATAAATAGATAAATAGATAAATAAATAAATACTTTTGGGTCTTCTTTAATGATTCAATAAAAACATAAAAAAACCTATATCTAGACTTTTTTTTTTCGTTCTTCTTCCTTAAGTAGAACACATCCAACCACACATATAGTCATAATTTTCCACAAAACATTATTATAAAAAAATAAACAAAACCTTACATTTACATTCTTGAACACTCATAAATTAAATACAAAACCTCCTGATCATCAGCTTCACATATAAAACCATCAACTCCCCACACATGAAAAAAAGAATTAACATCATTAATGAGACTAAAATAAGCATACTCCATCATTAGTCTCTTCTTTATATAAAACCTCTCATCATCAAAACAGCGTCCACACTTTCTCTCCATTCTAATTTATTCCTTCTTGTACACCAAATTGCTAACTTTGCTGCACCATACAGGAAATTTAATAAAACCACTTTGGATTTAGATTTTGTTGAATATTTGGGACCAAAGATAAACAATTCTTGATTAAAACGTCCTATAAACTGTAAACTCCAGCTTTCCATTAAACCCAAAATTTGATCCAAACGTGGACACTCAATAAAAAGATGAAAAACCGTTTCAGACACCCCACAAAAAGGACAACCCTCATCATCTGAGATATTGAGGCGTGCTTTGTGTCTGTTTGTAGCTAAAATCCCATGTACAATTCTTCACTGAAGATCACCCACCCTCTTCTCAATGGGTGTTTTGTACAGGGACCGCCAGCTACCTTTCGGGGAAGAGCCTGATTCAAACACGGTTGTCCATTTACTGTCTCTTACATCCTTGAGAAGTTGGTAATTGATGGTTTTTACACAAGTTCTGTAAAGTGTTTGTCTGCTCAAAATATTAAAAACATTCAGTTCTGGTGTATCCATAGAAAGCAATTTTCTGTCGTCTTCCTGCCAGTCTTCTTTTTCAATGGAAACATGCAATTCAGGAAATTGGGCATTATCTCCAGCATCACAATTTTCCATAGGAGAAACTTTCATGAAATCCCTTATTGGAACAGGGAGGATCTCCTCAAGGTCATTAAGCATCCCCTGATACAACGTTCAAACCTGAAGCCCACCTTATATGTCAATTCTTCTACAGATATCCAGTTCAACCCCCTGCGTAGATGGCATATTTTAGATATTCCTGCTTTCAACATTGCCGACCTAACAGTGGCAGAACACAACAACTCAACAGAGATAAGTGGATTGAAAAAACAAAGGCTCTTCATATACCCACTGATTGGATCCTTCCCATTCTCTTGAAAATGATAAAATATGCCAAGCTTCAAACACACCCTGGTAGAAACCAGTCAATCCTTCCAAAGTTATTTCTTCCAAGGATATGACAAACAATTGCTTATCCAAGCCCATTCTTCTGCTTTTCCGCAGCAGAGCACATGCTACATCCATCCACTGTTGATGCTGATAGTATAAAAGACGCTGTGCCACTTGCAAATGGAAAACAGCAATTCTTGAAAAAATGTAAATTAATCCTTGCCCTCCTTCGTGAATTGGAAGATAGAGGGCAGCAGCCTTTAACCAATGTTGTGCTGACCAGAACAACTTAACAAGAGTCCTTTGGATGTCTTCAATAATGTTTCTTGGAGGATCCAAAACCATCAACTAATGCCAAAGAGTAGAAGCTATAAGGGTGTTGGCTATCAGGACTCTTCCCCTATAGGATAACTGGGGTAGCAGCCATTTCCATTTAGACAACTTTGCATGCACTCACTCTACTAATCTCTCCCAATTCTTCATCCTATATTAATCTTTTCCAAGATAAACTCCTAAGAATTTAATACCTGCCTTCCCCCACTTAACATTCTCTGGGAGTTCCAGTAAAGAGCTTCCTTCAGAACCATACCATAGAGCCTTTGTTTTTTGCCAATTAAGTTTGGCTGATGATGCCCCTTCATAAATCTTTAGAGCTTCCTTTAATACTTTAACATCATGTGCATTTAAAGGTGTGAAGAAAACCAAGAAAAGGACAGATACCCATTGTGCACTTATTTTAGTTTTCCTTTCCCAGCCCGGCGTTTCACCCTGACTGGCTTTACTCCTTGCCTAATTGGACAAATCATCCATTTCTTCATTTTGCCCATCATGCGTCTCATTTTCCTGTGTTAGACCTCCACAAGCATCACTCTTACCGACATCGCTACAACTTGGCACCTCATCATCATTCACGATATTTTCAGAAACATGTAGCCTTACCTCAGTGTTAGTATCTGCCGTTTCAGGATGTTGCGGTGTATTTTCTGTCTCAATCTGCGGCCCAACAGGTGTTTCTGTCACACGATTTATGTGGGCAAGTGAACCGTTTGTGTCCAATATCCCCGCATTCAAAACAACACAAAGTCTCTGTACTCACGTACACCATGTACGAACTCTCTCCATGAGACACTCGAAAAGACACATCGAACGTTTTAGTGGGAGAGCTCAAACACATGTAAACGTGTCTCCTAAAAGACAACACATGTTTTAGTGCAGCGTTTTTACATCCTAACGGAATCTCTTTTATAGCGCCGGCAAATTTGCCAAATCTAGTCAGCTCTTTAATAATACTTTCATTACCGACAAACGGGGGCACGTCTGAGATTACAATTTTCGTTACCGGTGCAGACAACGGTGTAATAGGCACGAACGTTTCATTAATCCATATTCCGCTTTCAATCAAGTTTTTTACTTGATTTTCATTTTTTACAAAGACAACAACTGCCTTATTCATTCTTGAAGCAGAACTAATGTTTTCATGACCAACCTTGGCTCCTACAGCAAGGAGAACATCCTCAATAGAGGTATTCGCCTCCAGTGCACACTTGAAACCACTCTGGAGGGTGAGAGGCGACGCTCCCCCTGCAGGGGTAGACATCATGATGCCTCACACACACACACACCACCCGATATAAAACTAACTAACCTCAAACCTAAAAATGTGTTCAAAAAGTGTAAAAATAAAATAAAATTATTCATAAAATAAGAAAAAATAAAAAACAAGAAAAAACCAAAAGATAGATAATCAGCTTGAAATAAGCAGAAACAATAGCAAACGCTCTCCCACACTTGTCTCTCACATACGCACTCACTCCCAGCATCCACTCAGAGAGAGAGAGAGAGAGAGAGAGAGAGCGCTCACGTGGAGCTACAGCAGGCACAGCACAAAAGTCAGTTTAATGAGTGATGATGGCCAAGAGAACTAAACAAAAGTTTACACTTTAAAGCTGTGATATTAATCTTATTTTATTTTCAATTTCGATTTTGGCTTCCAAGGATTATGCAAAGAAGATATGAGGTAAAACTATTATAGTGGTCACCCTAGGGCACAACACTGTTAATCCAGGCATGAGGAGATGAGAGATTTCCGTAGAGTTGGTGTGTACTTGATCATACAACTCTATGGCCTGATTCTGATGCAGTTATTGACAAATAAATGATCATGGATTGTGCGTGTTGTGGCTTCACAAATGCTTTGCTGCATACCTCGGTTGTAACAAGTGGTTATTTCAGTCAAAGTTGCTCTTCTATCAGCTTGAATCAGTTGGCCCATTCTCCTCTGACCTCTAGCATCAACAAGGCATTTTCGCCCACAGGACTGCCGCATACTGGATGTTTTTCCCTTTTCACACCATTCTTTGTAAACCCTAAAAATGGTTGTGCGTGAAAATCCCAGTAACTGAGCAGATTGTGAAATACTCAGACCGGCCCGTCTGGCACCAACAACCATGCCACGCTCAAAATTGCTTAAATCACCTTTCTTTTCCATTCTGACATTCAGTTTGGAGTTCAGGAGATTGTCTTGACCAGGACCACATCCCTAAATGTGTTGAAGCAACTGCCATGTGATTGGTTGATTAGATAATTGCATTAATGAGAAATTGAACAGGTGTTCCTAATATTTTGTTTTTATTCCTATGTTATATGCTATATCCTCTTCTCTGTAGAGGACACCAGAACCCCTTTATTGAGAAAATGAATAGACAAACAATGGAATTATTTTTTCATTCACCAATCAATTTTTATGCTTCAAGTTTTTTTTTTAATCCAAACTTGTATAAAGATGATTCTCAATGTTATGAAAGATACAGAATAATTTTATTTATACCATTTTACTTTATGCAATATCTGTGTAAACATGGCCATAAATGCCATTCCCATTCTAAGCAATGCATCTATACACTCTATCTAATGCATATTAATGCGTTTTGGGACAATATGTAATGTAAAAAGACGTGTAATAATATTTTCATAAGAATGTCTTATATTTCATAAGAATATCCAGACTTAAAACTGTGTGTTGTCAGAGAAATTCGCTAAATAATGTCCTCTACAGAGGCAAAACCTCTATTCTGGGTCTCAGGAGGATATTTCTGTCTTGTGCAGAGTGGCATTTATATTTAGATGTCAATTCCAAAACTTTACAGCATGCAATTGGCCGTCAGTCCTCTTAGCAACAATAGTTTTATTCAATTAATGTTATAGACTGTAGCCTCGAAAGCTTTGTAGACAAGATTGCTACGATCACTAAAATGCTTTTGCTTTGTCAGTTCATCACGATCTCACAGTTGTCAACAATAAATCTCTTACTTGTATCGTGTCTTGACTTGTTTGTTACTAAGAGGTTTCGCGAGCCTGCATTAACTCAGCACTGAATAGCCTAAAAACTCTAGCATTTTGAGCGGTGAGATTCTGATCGTGTTCGAGAGATCAACACTATCTGCGATTGGCTACATCATTCACCGCTGCAAAAAATATGTTGTAAATCTGCCAAACAGTTTTGGCAATATTATTACAGTATTAACTGAGGGTGCTTTTGCTTGCGTTTGAGGGTGCTTGAGGGTAGAACCGGGCCTGTCTCAAGCCACTATGGGGCTTCAGCATACTTCCAAGGGGGCCTCAAGAAGACATAAAAGGATTTCAAATAAGACAAAACAAGCTTTAAAATAGGCTAAAATAAAAATAAAAAAACAAGATGTTTCTTATTTTAATATACCCCCTCAACCACTGTTTGTATCCTTTTAAAGAACCAGGTTTCTTTGATAAAGTATAACATGCAATATGGTGGTATAGCTCCACCTTCTAAATAAAAAAGCCAATCGCTAATTGGTAGTCATGCGCATGCACATGCACATTGGCTAGTCTAGCCTGAAAAAAATAAGCTTTTTTTATTTTATTTGAGCATAAGAAGAAGAAAAAAAAGAGACAGTTGTCAGATTTGATTTGCGGTTTGTGTATGTGATTGTGTATGCTTGGTGAACAGCTTTGGAGAATTCGATGTTTCCCCATTCAAAGAGATAGGAGCTGTACTTGCATGACTGAAATAGCTTCCTGAGAGGCGATTCAAAGATGGCCGTCTAGTGAAATTACTTGCTTTAAAGTGACTTTGGTTCTATGCAGCGGTTGTTGATGGATTTGAAAATGTAGGTGTTACACTCAAAAGTGGAGGCAGATGAATGTGAGCTTGCAGTGGTGGGGTTTAAGTGGAATACATTTTTATAGTGCTTTTTACAGTATATATATTGTTTCACAGTGGCTTTACAGAAAACGCAAGTTTCTGTTACAAACATATCTTTGCATATGAAATAGCTAGTATTACATTTGGAACACTCTCAAAAAGTACGTTTGTACTATACACGTTAGTGATCCTGCTCTTTTCTCCCCATCATCTCAGACACCTGTGGGCAGGGCCAAATTTGCAATGATGAAGTAGGTGTTGATTTTCTTTTGCAGAGGCAGTCTTTCAACTAACTATAGATAGGCACATTCCACAATGAGTCGTTCGCTGGGCTTGGTTACAATAAAAGCTGATTTTGGACTAATAAGAAAGTTTTCAGATCTGAAACTTACAGGATATTCTTATAGTTTGATGACCTCTAATGTCAAAAGCTCAAGGACAATTTGATTTCTCAGTCCCCTTTAAAAGTAATCTTCACGATATTCGCCTTTCAGATTATTTGCTCTGAAAACACACACACACACACACACACACACACACACACACACACACACACACACACACACAGATATATATGAATCCAAACATGATTCTTGTCCGTTTTGTTTGCGATCATGGTCGGTGAATAAATGTGCAACCTCTGTGAATGTGCTACAATACAACGTAAGAATTTCACTTTTTCATGTTTAATTTTTTTTTTATAGAAGCTTCTTAAGGGTTTTAAGACATAGCCGCCATCTGTTTGCATTGTTTAGCCTAGATGAAAATGCCTAAAAGAAAAGAAAAAAAAAAGACGAGGAGTATCGTTCTTTCTGGTCTGTCTGTACAAATTTGCATTTGTGGAGCAATCTGAATCTGTGTTTTTTCTCATTTGCAACTGAATTGCTTCTCATAAACTATTTAATGCAAAGACAAATTACAAAGCATTCACCAAAACTACGTATTACCAGAAGGCGTATTACAAACCCGAATCCAAAAAAGTTGGGACACTGTACAAATAGTGAATAAAAGCAGAATACAATGATGTGGAAGTTTCAAATTTAAATATTTTATTCAGAATACAACATAGATGACATATTGAATGTTTAAACTGAGAAAATTTATAATTTTAAGGGAAAAATAAGTTGATTTTAAATTTCATGGCATCAACACATCTCAAAAAAGTTGGGACAAGGCCGTGTTTACCACTGTGTGGCATCCTCTTCTTTTTATAACAGTCTGCAAACGTCTGAGGACTGAGGAGACAAGCTGCTCAAGTTTAGGAATAGGAATGTTGTCCCATTCTTGTCTAATACAGGCTTCTAGTTGCTCAACTGTCTTAGGTCTTCTTTGTTGCATCTTCCTCTTTATGATGCGCCAAATGTTTTCTATGGGTGAAAGATCTGGACTGCAGGCTGGCCATTTCAGTACCCGGATCCTTCTACACAGCCATGATGTTGTAATTGATGCAGTATGTGGTCTGGCATTGTCATGTTGGATAATGCAAGGTCTTCCCTGAAAGAGATGAGGTCTGGATGGGAGCATATGTTGTTCTAGAACTTGGATATACCTTTCAGCATTGATGGTGCCTTTCCAGATGTGTAAGCTGCCCATGCCACAAGCACTCATGCAACCCCATACCATCAGAGATGCAGGCTTCTGAACTGAGCGCTGATAACAACTTGTGTTGTCCTTGTCCTCTTTAGTCCGGATGACATGGCGTCCCAGTTTTCCAAAAAGAACTTCGAATTTTGATTGGTCTGACCACAGAACAGTTTTTCACTTTGCCACAGTCCATTTTAAATGAGCCTTGGCCCAGAGAAAACCCCTGCGCTTCTGGATCATGTTTAGATATGGCTTCTTTTTTGACCTATAGAGTTTTAGCCGGCAACAGCGAATGGCACGGTGGATTGTGTTCACCAACAATGTTTTCTGGAAATATTCCTTAGCCCATGTTGTGATTTCCATTACAGTAGCATTCCTGTATGCGATGCAGTGCCGTCTAAGGGCCTGAAGATCACGGGCATCCAGTATGGTTTTCCGGCCTTGACCCTTACGCACAGAGATTGTTTCAGAAGTTTCAGAAGATTCTCTGAAACTTTGGATGATATTATGCACTGTAGATGATGATAACTTCAAACTCTTTGCAATTTTTCTCTGAGAAACTCCTTTCTGAAATTGCTCCACCATTTTTGGCCGCAGCATTGGGGGAATTGGTGATCCTCTGCCCATCTTGACTTCTGAGAGACACTGCCACTCTGAGAGGCTCTTTTTATACCCAATCATGTTGCCAATTGACCTAATAAGTTGCAAATTGGTCCTCCAGCTGTTCCTTATATGTACATTTAACTTTTCCGGCCTCTTATTGCTAACTGTCCCAACTTTTTTGGAATGTGTAGCTCTCATGAAATCCAAAATGAGCCAATATTTGGCATGACATTTCAAAATGTCTCACTTTCAACATTTGATATGTTATCTATATTCTATTGTGAATAAAATATAAGTTTATGAGATTTGTAAATGATTGCATTCCTTTTTATTCACAATTTGTACAGTGTCCCAACTTTTTTGGAATAGGGTTTGTAATTATAGTGTTCAATTTACTCTTATCAACACAATTGTCATCAGCACCAATTTTTTTATTTTATTTTTTATTTTTTTATTTTTTTATTTTTTTATTTTTTATTTATTTATTTGTTTGTTTGTTTGTTTGTTTATTAATTATTGATTTACTGTGTGATAAAGCCAGATGTGCCTTAAGATAACCAGAGGCTCCTGCATTTAGGAAATAGACATTTAAGTCAATAAGGTTAAGAACCACTGCTCTAAATGTAATTGTTTTAATTAAACGGCACACATACACCAAGGAATATAAAATATAATAAAATAAGTTAAGATCATAAATAAGTTTAATAACTTAATTATACATTTTTGATTTTGCTACATTAGATAAGGCAGTGGTTATTGTTTCTTATACACTGGCATACCAATGGACAAATAAACAGTCACTCAAAATAAATGCTAATATGACGAGTAGGCTACTAGAATGTGATCATCTAAAAACAATAATTAATTATTTTCTATGCAATGTGAAGTTGTAATTTAAAAATTATAATTGTACAGATTATATGAAATGTGTCTTCAGATGCTAGTAATTATTTTTTGAGGAAAAAAAATAATAATAATAATAAATCACAACAACCTAGTTTTATTCAGTATTTGGTCCACCCTCTGCCAAATTACATCACTGACCTTCAATTCCAAGTTCTTTTTTTCACCTCAAGCTTACTTTTGATTTCAAAATGATACAGCCATGTAAAAAAGGTTAAGCCAAAGTTATTACAAGAGTTTGAAGTGAGTTCTCTAATACAAGAAAAAGTATGTGAACCACTTGCAGAATCTGTGAAAATGGGAATAATTTATTATTTAATTAACTAAATAAGTAACTAAATAAAGTAACTAGCTGTTTAACTAAATTTAACTCATACAAACTGCATCTTATTTTTATTTAGTACTGTCCTGAATAAGATATTATACATTAAAAACAATATTTACATATAGTCAAGACAAAAAAAAAAAGAAAAAAAAAGAAAATGGCTGAATTTATAAAAATGTCCCTGTTCAAAAGTTTATGAACCATTGATTCTTAATACTGTGTGTCGTTCCTGGATGATTCACGGCTGTTTTTTTTTTTGTTTTTTTGTGATGGTTGTTCATGAGTCCCTTGTTTGTCCTGAGCAATTAAACTGCCCAACTGCCCAATGAAGCTGAAATCAAGGTAAATTGTACTTAATTTGTCTTCCAGGAAACCTTCTGTTGCTTCTGAAGTGCAGTACTACATGAAAAAAATAAATAAAATAAAATCACATTTAAACAAAAGACAAACTTGGACATCATCCTCCTGTTCAAAAGTTTTCACCCCCAGCTCTTAATGGACTACATGTAAACTACAAAAAACAAAACAAAAAAACAACCCGGTTCTGTAAAATATCTTCTTCATGACAGTACTACATAAAAAAAAATAAAGCATCTTGTATGATCTCTCTTATTTTGTTACAATTATTCACGTTCACAGATTCTGCAAGTGGTTTAAATACTATTTCTTGCAACTGTATATATTTTAAAAAGATGTTTGAAATTTACCTTATCCAGTCAACCATTTGCAGTATACAGTATGTGACATGTGTGTTTGATGTCAGATACTCGTGTGAGAGGATGGCTCCTGCTGGATTCCTACACACCAACGTTCTTACTCACCATCATCTACCTCCTAACAATCTACCTGGGAACAAAATACATGAAAAACAGACCAGCATACTCACTGAAAAATGTTTTACTGCTGTACAACTTCTCTATTACTATGTTGTCTTTCTACATGCTGGTTGAGGTAAGTGAGTGTACGCAGTATGTATGTATGTTTACATGTACAGCAGCAATACAGGTGCCCAACTGCTGGTGTCCAGGATCCTTTAAGCTGTTCTCACCTAACACTATGTTTCATGTGTTTGGTAGCTGATATCATCAGTCTGGTCTGCAGGCTACCGTCTTCAGTGTCAGGCATTGCATGAAGCTGGTGAAGCAGATATCAGGGTAAGAAAAACAACACTTCCTGTGATTCCTTTCTGCTGCTTGTCTATCTGTCTGTCTGTCTATATGTACAGTTGTGCTTGAATACTATTTAAGGCATACCTCAAACAACATTATTATCACATTCTGGCACATAACTGCATTGATAGGTAACACTTTAGAATACTGAACCATCATGAATAATTACACAGGAACAAATGAGTAATGCATTATTAACACTCTAGAAATTACTATTAACTACCAAGAAACTCTAATTAATAAATTAGCAACCCTAATTCATAAAGTAATAGTGCTTAGTCGAATGTGGTAGTTCACCATTAGTTAACTACTTTTTTTTTGTTCACTTCTCCCAGAGGACTACTTAGAACTACTATATACACAGGTTTATAATTAATGTGAATAATACATAATTAATTCTAAAGTGAAGGTAATGGTAACCCACTAGTCCTCTGGGATTTATGAAAAAAGTAGTTATTGGTTAACTAATAGTAAAGTACCATATTCGACTAAGCACTATTACTTTCTAATTTATTAATCAGAGTTTCTTGCTAGGTAATATTAGTTATTAGAATGTTAATAATACATTACTCATTTGTTCCTGTGTAGTTATTCATTAATGATGGATCAGTATTCTAAAGTGTTCCCATTAACACTACTGTAGGGTCATTGGTTTTGTCATCTGATGTGTAAATATTATTACAATTTAACTTGCACCAAAATATTTTACATGTTTTATATGGATAGGTAGCAAAAGTACTTTGGTGGTACTATTTCTCCAAGCTGATTGAATTCCTGGACACCGTCTTCATTGTACTAAGGAAGAAAAACAGCCAGATCAGTTTCCTGCATGTATATCATCATGCTTCTATGTTTAACATCTGGTGGTGTGTCCTCAACTGGATACCCTGTGGACAGAGTAAGTGAGCCTGAAGGACAAAATTACATCAATGAAAGGTCACAGGTTTAAGAGACAGAATGGGTGTGAGGAAATGTGTAATGTTTTATTATCGTTTTAAGATGAGGTTTTAACAATAGCCAGCATATAATAATGTAGATGACAACATTATTGTTATTATTATTATTATTATTATTATTATTATTATTAATGTAGATTTAGAATACTACACAATGTATGAATGTATATACACCGATCGGGCATAACATAACCACTGAGAGTGAAGTGAACAACACTGATTATCTCTTCATCATGGCACCTGTTAGTGGGTGGGATATATTAGGCAGCAAGTAAACATTTTGTCCTCAAAGTTGATGTGTTAGAAGCAGGAAAAAAGGGCAAGCATAAGGATTTGAGTGATTTTGACAAGGGCCAAATTGTGATGGCTTGACGACTGGGTCAGAGCATCTCCAAATCTGCAGCTCTTTTGGCGTGTTCCCAGTCTGAAGTGGTCAGTATATGTCAAAAGTACCTTTAAGGTAATAACATGTACCATTTAGGGGTGAGTAAGGTACAAAGATGTACCTTTTCACTTTTTTACCTTAGGGTACCGCCCCAGTGACAGAACTTTACCCTTTTTTCTGAGAGTGTACTAAGCATTGTTGCAGACCACGATATTCCTTGGTGGCTGTGGCCTCTTTGAGCAAGATAATGCGCCCTGCCACAAAGCAAAGGTCAGGGATAGGGTCAGGGGTTTTGGCAGCAAAAGGGGGACCAACACAATATTAGGAAGGTGGTCATAATGTTATGCCTGATCCGTGTATTTTATATATATATATAGAGGGTTGGATCTATATGCAGAAGGTTTAACAAAATACAAATAACTTAACTGATAAACAAAACACAAGCAGACTGAACTGAGAACACCAACATCACAGCCTTAGAAGGACAAGACCTGACAAACAACATGGGAGACAGTACACCTATATAAGAGCTATACATGCAGTACACCCAGGTCTAACAAGGGTAACACATAAACAAGGCACACCTAGGGGGATATCAAAGAAACCCAATCAACAAAGGGACCACAAAACTGGCCAAGAAAACCATGATAACAAATGATACAGGGAGCATTCCCTCCACTAGAACAGGAACATACATATAACAGTACTGAATATATTTGACAATATAAAAATGTTTATTTGACACATAATCTTGCTTGTTATCAAGTGGCATGATGATTCAGTTCAAGCTGTATAATGCAAAATCTTTATTCAGGTTTCTTTGGACCGATGCTAAACAGCTTCATCCATATCCTCATGTATTCTTACTATGGTCTGTCAACCATCCCATCCATGCACAAATATCTGTGGTGGAAACGCTACCTCACCCAGGCTCAGCTGGTCAGTGTGCAAACTCTCCATCCACCTACACTCTGCTCTTAAATTTCCATTTCCCTTCACATTTCCATGCTTACAGAACTTATGAGACCTTCCCTCTGCCATCCTCCCTTACAAAAAATAACTGTACTTCAAGTTAATTGAAATTAGGCTTAGTTCAATTTAAATAGCTTTTATAAATATGCCTTAGAAAAAAAACAAAAAAAACAGCTAAGCTTTGTCTGTGAAACAAAGTAGTTTACAATTAGGATTTTCGGTTGTACTGCAATTATACTACAAGTGAACTTATAGGAATACTGAAATTTTACTAGTTAAATTGCACATTTAGTTTATAGAAGTACACTTTGACATATACACTCAATAAAATACTAGTTTAGTAGTAGTGCTATATGTTGAATTTATGTTCATAAAAAGATGCTGCAGAGCATGATGTCGTATTACGACCACTGCTGTGCTCAAAGTCTAGTGTGACAGTGGCTTTAGGCAGTTTTGATTTATATACTGTTCAATGTTTAATGATCACATTTATTTATGTGTATAAGCAAGGATTGTATCACTTGTTTCTGTTTCTCCTGTGTTTTGATCCTAAGATTCTGTACACAGAAGATGCTTAAAAGTACTCCCTACCTTATAACAGTGAAAATTCCAAGTGTGTTCGACTGCGTCCTGCAGTACTACAAACCACACCCCCTACAAATTACACCCCTACTACAAGTTATGCCCCCTACAATGAAACAGCTATTCGGGATGTCATCAGAGCCTCCCCCCTCTGGAATTGCTGATGTCGTCATTAGTACTGCTCTTCTTCTACATCACTTTCCTTGCTTTTTAAGATATTGCCACCTAGTAATAAGGCATACAGATCATATTACATAGATCACCAGACACCGTAAGTCATCATGTTTATTTTTCTTAGTTTTAATGGAGTATTAGTAACTAAGTATTAGTTCTTATTTTATGGAAAGGTTTAGAGTTTGGGGGTAGGTTTTATCCATCATTACCATGAGTCTGTATTAATATGATTGCATAATTTATTTTATGTTCTACTAATAGCCGTTTTCATATTTCACAGTTTGCATTAGAAAGCAATAGAAGTTATAGCCTGTCAAACCTTTCATACATAAAACAACATTTATTTTAAAAGATTGTTTTAGTCAATGACATCCATCTTGTTTATTCACGGGAGGCATAACTTGTAATAAGTGTAACTTGCAGAGGCATGGTTTAAAGTACTATGGGCTGCAAACATACCCTTCTCGAAAATGTCATCAATGGCGGGGAAAGTGTTAGGTAGATTTGACGTAAATTCCTATGTACACTATCAGTGGACTACACAAAAACTGGCATACTCGAATTAGGAACACGTTTTCTTTATAAATCAAGATTTTCAAAAAAATAAAAGTATATGACAGTATGTAAAACTTTGAGTAGCCTATTAATTCAATTTTTCCACAATTAAAAGAGTAAACAACTACAAGCCACGTATCCTTAGAATACTTAATTATATATTCAAGTATACAGTATCTCGATCAAAATATTGAATACAAGTATAGGCCAAATATATTCAGACTTTTCTGTCAGGATAAGTCAAGTATAATTGTTTAATTTTGAGTATTTTTCTGAGAAGTACATAAGAAAGTCTACTTTTCATCTATAGAAGTATACTAATAGCACTCTTGAATAAATTTTCTTTCCTACTCTGTTTGGTTCTTTTTGTTGTATTTCATGTGTTATAAGATGATTGTCTCCCAGTAATGTTCTGTTCTTTGTCTTAGGTTCAGTTTGTATTGACTATAACACACACAGTAAGTGCATGGGTCGTTCCTTGTGGCTACCCTCTGGGCTGTCTGAAATTTCAGACCTTCTACATGTGCACACTTGTCGTCCTGTTTGTCAACTTCTACATGCAGGTGAGAACTTCTACAAATGTAGTCTACTCTTCAAAATTGGGTCAGATTATCTTTTGACCTCACTGAAAAAATAAACAAATGGATTTAATTTTTGACCTATTCTTCAGGAAATATAAACTTGATGACAATGCCACCAAGTAGGAAATAGTGGGCGACTCTGGCCCTCAGGGTCCACTATCCTGCAGAGTTTAGTTCCAACTCTTATCCAACACACCTTAAAAATCTAATCAGAGTCTTCACAATTACTTGCATGCAGGTGTGTTTGAATAGGACCAGAGCTAAGCTCTGTAGGACAGTGGCCCTCGAGGGTCACGCGCTCAAAAACAGAAAAAAAAAAAAACAAGTCACTGGAGCGGTGCCCATGAGATGCACTGACCCGACCATGGGCTTGACATCACTATGTTTTACCATAGTATACATTTACTATTCAGACTACAGTCTAGAAATATTAAGTAATCCAATGAACACCAACTTTTATCCATGAAATTGTAATTTTACATTTGGCATGTGGCACATGTAAAAGTAACTATAACAGCATTTTTAGCACTCAGATCATTTTGTTCCCTATCAGTCAGTCACATTCAATGTTACATTAGAACTGAACTAACAAATTGGTATCTCACCTGAGAGCCCAATTACATTTGAGTGGTAACAGAACAAGCCAATGCACTTTGGTGAGTGAGATTTGCATCACAAGCTGCTTCCCCGCTACCAAGTACATAAGGCAGTGTGCGAATACTTACATTAAGCTTTCGCTTCAGAGCTGAGCGGACATTTATCTTCACTCTGCTCTCAATAATCATTCAGTGTGTCTACAGAACAAGAGGGAAACGTGTTGGTGTGGCATCACGTTCCAACAGCGGTTGCTGAGTGTGCGCAGAGTCAAGAGCAGCAACTGTTCCCCTGGGCACTTCAACATCGAAACAGCAATTTTCCCTAAAAGAGTAAACATGGGTGTGACGTTGCATCTTTTTAAAGATTTCATTCCACCCATGTGTTTCTGGATGCGGTCGTTTCCTGGCCCGTCTGACAGCCATTATCACTGCCTCGCATGTCTAGGCTATTATCACACTGAGGTGGTGTTTGTTGATGTGGGAAGATGACCATCGTGATGTTGAGACCAAGACTAAGATACCTCGAAAGAGGTGGACTCCCCTCTGCTATTGCCCAGTCTAGTTCTTCTGCACAGCAGAGGGCCACTATGGTTAATACAGGGTGATCTGAGGATTACAGTGGGATTGCTCCCACCGGGTGAATCTCTGCAGCCCTCCCACTCCTCTTTTCCATCACAGGCTGTTGAGCTTCTGGCTATAGTTGCTGGTCCTCATGGAGGACCTAGCATCTCATTCGGGGCTCCTGCGGCAGACCGGATGTCGATTGCTGCAGCGAGGGGCAGGCTAGAGTCTTCTGGGGATGAAGATTCAGCTTTGTGTCAACCTCCGCTAGAGGTAGGCCACTTTTCACTTCAGCTAGAGCCCATACTATAAGGTGCTCATGCTTTGGGAAGAACACCACTCAACGAAGAGGTTCCACTTCACAGGGAAGACCCCCATAGGTGCCTGGTCAATATCATGCTTTCTTTCCTGCAAGACAGGCTGGAGTGAAGACTGTCTCCCTCCACCCTGAAATTGTATTTTGCCGCGATTGCTGAACACGATGCAGTAGATGGTCAGTCTCTGGGGAAACAACTTGACCACCAGGTTCCTGAGAGGCGCCAGAGGAGTGAATCCTCCTTGGTCAAGCCTCATCCCCTCCTGGGACCTCTCTCTGGTCTTGACAGCCCTACAGAGAGCACCTTTTGAGCCCCTGCAGTCAGTAGAGAGTAAGATCCTGTCTCTTAAGACAGTGGTCCTGACTGTGCTCTCATCCATTAAGAGGGTAGGGGACCTGCAGGCATTTTCGGTCAATGAAGCATGCCTGAAATTTGGGCCAGCAAACTCTCACGTCAACATCACCCTGAGACCCTGGCCATTGCTGTGTCCTGTTTGCACCTGTTTGCGCAATGCGGTGCCAGGCGCGACAAGTGTTTTTTGTTAGTTTCAGCCAGACACAGTTATTTTCATGTCCTGTGCCATGTTGTTTAAACAGCAAATGTACACACACCCATCTGCTTGCCCATGGGCATGCTGGTCTGAAAACGAGGTGTGTTCAGGTGCATTGTTGGTGCGTTAATATTTTGAGGCAACTGAAATGACTGTGCCATTGACCAAGAAAAACCTGGTCTAAAGTCAATAGCACAGTATTTTTTGTATCATTTGTAAGGGAGCATTAGTAATATGCACCCACAGGCCGGTACCATGTTGTACATGTACACTCTGCTTATTACAAGCAGCAGCACACAAACATTTTTAAATATGAAAAATTAAAGGATTAAAATTTAAAATTATTGTGTACATAAATATAAAAATGCATACATGTCATTATGGATAGTCATTGCATGTCTTAGAACTAGCCTACCTATTTACAATAATGACGAGCAAGCAAATGTCATTGGATGAGCATATCGTTTTCCTCTCTGGAGAAGGATGAGAGACTCTGATTGGTTTGTTGTACATTACACCCAAAACACACCAATGACTCATCAAGAGACTAGGTACAACCCTTTTAGACCATGCGACGGCCATTTTTCCCATCATTAAACTAGCAAAAGTGGATTCGGACACGCACTTGCGCTTTAGTGCTCAGATTGTTAAAACGGGGCCCCTTGTGTTTGTATGTGGACCGCACACAGAGATTCAGAACCTCAGAAAAGCTCTTTGTCTGCTAAGGTGGCAAGCAGAAGGGAAAAGCTGTCTCCAAACAGAGGTTGGCCCACTGGATAGTGGAAGCCATCGTCTTGGCGACCCAATCCCAAAACGAGCCGTGCCCCCTCGGAGTGAGAGCTCACTTGACTCAGAGTGTTGTTTCCTCCTGGGCGTTGGTCAGATGTGGCGGAGGCATCTGACGCCAGGTATAGTAATTGAGTGTAGGCCCAGTTCAAGATTCAAGAGTTTTATTTGTCACAAATAAAACTCTTGATGGTCAGTCCCTATTCCAGATTAGATATGATATTAGCCCATATGTGCGATTCCCCTTTTTAGTTGATCCCATGTGTGTATTTTCTTACGGTACAGCTTCCCTGATGACTAGCCCATGTCGTTCCCTCGGCAGAGTTCACTCTTCCACCTCTGTAGACGGTATTGACTCCACCCCTGCACAAGGTGGGATCTACCACAGAGATCTTCCATAATAGCACTGCCCTGATGGTCAGTCCATGTGTGTAACTGCACTCCATAGCATCCCTTTCCAGTGGAATGAGCATGCTTTTTCAGTGTTATCCAATAGTCTCACTGTACAGGGTTAAAATTAAACATCAGTGATTTACATTTTCTGTGGACAGCCCTGTCCCTTCTTCTGCCCCAACAGCTGCAGGTGGATCAGATGGCTTGCTTGGAGCACTGGAAGGGGCAAGTAGTTTTGGTGTCTTCCATAGAGATCCCAATTCATCAGTTCAGTTCTGACATAACTTTGAACATGACTGACTAATCTAATGAATATCTAGGCTACTAATGTAACCCCCGTTCCCTGAAGGAGGGAATGAAGACATTAAGTCCCGTAGCCATAACTCCTGTACCTCCGCTGGCACAGCCAGGACCCTGTCTCGGCTGCTCAGCAGAAAAGTTAATGGGAGTATTCACACGCTACCTTATATACCTGGAAGTGGGAGAGCGACTTGCGATGCAAATCTCACTCGCCAGTGTGCATTTGCTTGTTCTGTTACCTCTCAAAGGTGATTGGACGAAGTCCTAATTCGTCAGTTTTGACAGGTCTCTGTTCCCTACTTCAGGGAAATGGGGGTTACATTAGTAACCTAGACGTTACCAAGGAGCCCTTTGGAGCTCCAAGTGGGCATTTTTGGAAAGGCACTAGTCAGAAAAAAACCTTGCAGGAACCTCTTTTTTTTTTAGATCATCCTCAAAAGACTTGTAAGACTTGTAGTTTTGGCCAGTGTATTTCTAGGTGTTACAGGGATCTTTATTATTTAATGATAAAAACGTGTTAAGCAAAAAACTATTCATTACATTATACTTTTTTTAATAAACATTAATTCTGGAATTTGAAAAAATAAACCTCCAATTGTCTTCTTTCAAAAGAAGTTTCCCACCCCTGGTTTGGCATATACAGGTGCTGGTCATATAATTAGAATATCATCAAAAAGTTGATTTATTTCACTAATTCCATTCAAAAAGTGAAACTTGTATATTATATTCATTCATTACACACAGACTGATATATTTCAAATGTTTATTTCTTTTAATTTTGATGATTATAACTGACAACTAAGGAAAATCCCAAATTCAGCATCTCAGAAAATTAGAGTATTGTGAAAAGGTTGAACATTAAAGACACCTGGTGCCACACTCTAATCAGCGAATTAACTCAAAACACCTGCAAAAGACCTTAAATGGTCTCTCAGTCTAGTTCTGTAGGCTACACAATCATGGGGAAGACTGTGACTTGACAGTTGTCCAAAAGACGACCTTTGACACCTTGCACAAGGAGGGCAAGACACAAAAGGTCATTACAAAAAAGGCTGGCTGTTCACAGAGCTCGGTATCCAAGCACATTAATAGAAAGGCGAAGGGAAGGAAAAGATGTGTCCAAGAAACTGAATTTGGGATTTTCCTTAGTTGTCAGTTGTATTCATCAAAATTAAAAGAAATAAACATTTGAAATATATCAGTCTGTGTGTAATGAATAAATATAATATACAAGTTTCACTTTTTGAATGGAATTAGTGAAATAAATCAACTTTTTGATGATATTCTAATTATATGACCAGCACCTGTATATAAAAAATATGGTGGTCATTACTGTGGCCTGAGAGTTTGGTGACAGTACCAGTGATAAATGGCAAAAAAAAAGGTAAAAATTATCTTCAGACCAAGCCTGACAGAAGGATTTTTGACCCTACCCAGCCTCTGACAAATTTGATGGCAAGAGTGACTTGGCAATACTGTATATGCATTGAATCTAAATATTGTCTGTCATGTTTGTGACAATGGCACTTGCAAGTCAAAAGTTGTGAAATTGGTTAGATCTAATGTGCTCTGCATGCTTAGTAATGTATGTGTGCTCTCATACTTCCAGTCTTATCAATTAAGCAATAAATGGCTGTTCTCTGCAGACATACAAAAAAAGAAGGCTGGAGGGTGGCAGAATGGCTAAGGTTGGAGAATTAAAAAATAATTTGAATGGCCTTTCATTCT
The DNA here is from genome assembly GCA_018749465.1 of Paracanthobrama guichenoti. Taxonomy (NCBI): domain Eukaryota; kingdom Metazoa; phylum Chordata; class Actinopteri; order Cypriniformes; family Gobionidae; genus Paracanthobrama; species Paracanthobrama guichenoti. The sequence continues at coordinate 14,298,153 of CM031966.1, read as the reverse complement.
CTCTCAACGGAGTCAACTCCAAACAGAAGCTGCAGTGATGCCGTGACATGACCAATAGAATGGATCGTCTCAGCCCAGTTATGCTGAATATTAGCGTAATAGCAGCCAATCATCTGATAATCAAACTGCAATTTTTAAAATTAGAATAGAACTTTTTGTATCTTTGTTTTATATATGTCTCATAACTGAGCTATCTGAATGCTGTACAATAATTTTGTTCAAAATAAATGCCTCTGTTATGGAGTACTTTTACACATCTTTGCTAGTTTTGCTAGCTCTAATGGCAAGGAAATGTTCTGTAATTTTCCTTAAATCACAACACTATATAAATGTATTGTTCAACAAAAGATGCCATAGGATACAATACTTCATCGGATCTGCTGATATAACAATTGAATATAATCGGTATGAAGGATCTTATATTACACCACAAAGTAGCACTAAGACACCTTTTGAATCCTCATTATCAGCCAGACATGGATTGTTGTGTACAGATGTCAAGGGTCATGATAAATGTTATGTGAATTTTTTTTGGACTGTGTTCAAGACCCCATGAAATTGATATATGCAATTTTGTATATCCTATTGCAACAGGATGTTGAGGGTATCAAAGGGCATGTTCCTTTGTTTAAACCATGAATAACCTATATTAATGCCATAGCCATGAACCATGTTCTTCTACATCTTATTGCTGATCTTGGCAGGTGCTACAAGCGACAAACACTCATTTTAAAGTGCATTTTATTGGACTGTCATGAGTACAGGTTGAGCCGTCAGTATTTTTAATTTCTTTTACCAGAAAATAAAGATTGTACATTGTGTATTATCTGCTAAATGTTAATTGTCAAATTTTAAAAGTAGATTAGCATGTATAGATGACTCAAAGACACAACTTTGTCTTTGGTGCAAACCTGTAATTTGTTCCTTTTTTTTTTTTTTTTTTTTTTTTTTTAGAAGAGCACATAATAAACCTTAAATGAGTGTGTTCATACTAATAAACTAAATAAAGACTTAAAGCATCAAATGATGCTGTGTGATGTTTAATATTATATAATACACTTAGAACAACAAATCAAATTTAATCAGGAATAGATGTTTCAGACAGACAAAATAAAGGAGTATGAAAGAAAAGGAATTAAGTGTAAAGTCCTATGAGGGATCTGCGGTGGTGGTCCCAGATAGGGCAACAATGGATGATTGTCCTTGAGGAGAGGCTGGCTGGAGAAGATGAAAATTCAGATGACTTACTAAAGTAGTATTTAATTGCAAGCCAATTAATTAAACATGCTAACATTATAAATAGAAGCCAGATATGCTTGCCTATACATATACTTGTCTATAGTCTATACATATTGCTGGAAAACAAAAGCTATAATGAACAAATAACTTACAGTAATTTTGACATCTCTTTTCGCTGATAGACTAAATGGCACTTCAGCACTCGGATGAGGGATTAGGAGAGAATCCAACCTGCCATGGAAGATCAGAAGCTGAAAAAAAAAAAAAAAAGCCCTTCTCCCAATTTAAACAAAAACAATCCCACTTTATATTAGGTGCTTTAACTACCATGTTTAATTATTTAACTAACAGTTTAATTATTTTATACAATGCACTTAGTTTTTACATTGTACATAAGACCAAAAAAAAAACAAACAAAAAACAAAAAAACAAAACTGCATGTACTCTGTAATTTCAGTAATTACATCTATAATTACACTGTTGACCCTTCCTCTTTATACACCCTTAAACCTACCCACACCATTAAACCTGTCCCTAACATTACCCATATCCCACCTCAATAGCAGCAAAAGTGTACATGAACACAATGCACATGTACTTATTTTTTTTGATGCAAGTACATATTAGATAGACCCCTAATATAAAGTGTGACCAAAACAGCATGTTCGTTTTATCAAGCACACATGATAAAGTAGGCATAGACTTTTCTACCTCTTCTGCTGTCCATCACAGAATGCCCGAACTGTGTCAGATTCCGACTGCCAGAAATTCTAAAATGACCAAGAGTGGATGATGACAAAAGAACAGCACTTCATCAACAGACTTCTGCTATTAAATGTGTTTTGATCAGGAGACTATATAAACTCAGCGAAAAAAGAAAGTCCTTTTTCAGGATACTGCATTTTAAAGAATTTTGTAAAAATCCAAATAAGCTTTAGAGAACTTTATTGGAAAGGGTTTAAACAATGTTTTTATTGCTTGTTCGATGAAACAAACATTTACTGCATATGCACCTGTAAAACAGTCCTTAAGACACTAACAGTTTACAGGCAGTAAACAATTAAGGTCACAGTTACTTTCCACTGAGCGGTATGGTGCAGTACGATATGCAATTTTTGCCCTTTCCATTGTCAGAAGTTGTGAATGGTACCCTAATTTTGAACCATAGCGTACCACCTTTTTTGGCACCCTTCCGTTGGGGTACCTAGCACAGTAGTCCAGTACTAAAGGGTGGAACTAGACTCACTGAACGTTGATTGGTTGACAAAGAAAAAGAAAAAAAAAACATTTGCGTGTGCTTTTTCAGCTGTGTTTTTCCCTTGCAGTCTTGGCTCAAACAAAGTGCGTCTTTGTGATAACAGCCACATGCTGAGAAGCAAGAACAAGATCTGCTGCATGTCATCCATTGTGGTTTACGGTGTTACTTTCTTCTTTGCACGAGAATAACCTTGATCTACGGAGAGCTAAACATGCTGCAACTGAACAGATCACATGCAAACAGAAAAAAAAAAAAAAAAAACACCAGCAAATTAAGAAAACATCAGTTTTACAACAACACGTGCTGCAAACGTTCACAACACGACCAAATACAGAAAACTGAGCTGCAAAACCAGGCGATCTCAAGCCCCACTCTGCATGATCTGAATGAATAGGTTATAATTAAATTAATAGGCTACTATTACAATTCATTTCCCTCACAATTATTTCATAGCGCATCACTGCCAACTAAAAAAAAAAAAAAAAACCCTAGCTACGCATCAACCAGAGAAATAAGAAAATAAAGTTACTGTTATCAGAACATACTCAGCTCAGCTCTCATTGCTCAGTTTTTAGTTTAATTTTCTGCAGTGAATAATTGACAGGGATTTCAGACTTCACCAGCATAACTAGCACAAAGTCTTTGCACATTGCTTGTGTGATATCCATTGACTTGCCTTCATGGTTTAAAACGCAAACATTTCCAATAGTGTGATGTGACTTTGTCTTTATCAACAAATGCTCGCAAAATGATGGATAATGATTAACAGCGCACGTCATATATCTTGTGATAAAATCACGTAAATGATTAAATAATTCATGATTTTATTATAATATTTATTTATTTATTTTTATTTATTTATTATTATTATTATTATTATTATTATTATTATTATTATTATTATTATTATTATTAATAATAATAATAATAATAATAATAATAATAATGTTTAAGAACATGCTACAGGGAGACAGGAAGGACAGCTGATCACCCTTGCAGTGCCAAACCACATGTAACCATGCGTCCCCAAGACATGTTCGAGAACTTGCAAGTGGAAGAGTGGAGTAACATCTCACAGCAAGAACTAGCAAATCTAGTGTAGTCCATGAGGAAAAGATGCTATTGCCCTGTAATACTTAAAGCAGCTACAGACTACTACTTTTTATTTCAGTTTGTCAAGTGTCTGTGAAACTTGTTTAGTTTATGTCTCAGTTGTTGAATCTTTTTATGTTCATACAAATATTTACCTATAAGTGGGGGAGGTTTCTTTTTTTGCTGAGTATAGGAGACAAAATCTACTTTATATGAAAATGTGCCCATTGTATTGAGAAACTGAGACAGACCACAGTCTCCTTCTCAATGGTTTTGAGAGACAGACAGTCCTGCTCCAAACATTCCAACTGCTGCACCACTGAGTTCTGGAACTGCTCCAAATGCACCAACCTACATGCAGAGCAGCATGGTTCATTTGCTGCAGCTCAGCTATAATAACCATTTAGATTAAAAGTGAGAAGTGTTATTTTATCTGCTTAACTGGCATTATATTTTTAGACATGGCTCATAGACAAATCAGGAAAAAAGAACCTGTTGAATTCTAATGCTGTGTTTTGTGCTCTGTACCTTTGATTGTGTACAGTTCCCAAGAGAGAGGTCACATTTCTCTGACAGTCCGTTAAAGATTGCAGTGATCTGGCTTCAATCTTCTTATACCTGCTCTGGATCCCAAAAAAAAAGAATTTCCTGCTGACTAAAGTCAGGGGCTAGTTCACCCAAAATGTCTCTCATACTGTACCAGTACATGCATTTACCTGTATGGCTTATTTCATTGAACACAAATGCACGGACAAGCTCCAAATTTTTTTTTACACATAATTTATATTTTGAATAGATTATCATAGATTATCACAAGTAGAATTCACTAACATCTGATGCATTTTATTTGGGTTCACATGTCCTAGACAGCGTCCGTTAGGGCTCTTAGTTAAAATGTGTGCATATTTGGAGAAATATAGATTTATCACGTTTGCAAAATATTTAAGTCACACAGAATACCATTTTTATTCATTTACCACCGAATTATGAAGAGCTAAAACAGCACACACAGCGAGCCCTCTGTTCTTTTCCTGATTTGCGACAGATTTGATCTCTACAGCCGTCAATCTTCTTACGCAAGCCAATGTGACTATAATTCCTGCCCTTCTGCATGACGCTGTTCTGTACACAAGTTCCTCATCCAGTGCTCCGAATGAACTGAAGAAAGGTTTCAACACGTGAAAGTAGCAGCTAATAAAATGATACTCAGTTACTGACCTAACCCGAGTATAACGGGAATGAGTATTGCGTCGCTAGACGCTTTGGGGCCATTGGTGGAAACCGGGGAGTCGAGGAAGGCAGTCTTGACTACATCCTTGATCTCTGTGAGATTGAACCAAAGGTGGCACTCAAGCACCACTAGGATGGCCATGGCTTTTCATATAGCCTGGGCGGTGGTTTTCATGGCTGTGCAGGGCAAGGTCAGTGGTGCTGCGTAGGTCATGAAAAACGGCTGGGTCTGGTCCAGACTCGTCCATAAACTGGAGGAGTTTGGCCTGAAACACCTGGAGAACAGCCATGGTGTGAAGGGCGGAGGCATCTTGGCCAGCGAATGCATAGGCTCGGCTGGCGAGGGCTGAAGTGGCCCTGCATGGTTTGGAGGGGAGTGAGAGTTCCATCCAATGAGAGTGGGTGGTCAAAGGTGCGCAGCCACAGCTTCCTCCAGAGGGAGCCGTTTTTCGTAGCCTTTTCCCTCTGCACCGTCAATAGTGGTGAGGGCGGCAGAAGCGTGCCATGATTTCGTCAGCTCATTGTGAACCTCTGGAAAGAACGGCAAGGGGCTGCCTGCCGCTGAAGTCTGCTGCAGAGAAGATTCAGCATGTTCCACTGCTGGGCTTATTCTGACAGCAAGAAGGCTTTCTTGCAGGAGAATCAACAAAGAAGATGATCGTCACTGAAGTAGAACAATTCTGAATCCTATGGCGAATCAAAGTTTTCAAAAGAGAACACAAAATAACGATGGCATGCATGTTATTTTCATGCGATTTGGGCTATTTTCACATTAATAATGGATGTTTACTTCATAAATCCCAATTAGCTCCATATAAAATGCTAAATATAAAATTTTAAAAATCATAGGACTAAAATCCACATTAGATTGTGAGCGGAAGGTAATGCAAACACTCAAATGGTAGTTTGAAGCGAGTTTTGATCGAAAGTGATTTTTTTAATTGTTATGTAGCTTGATGCTAATTGTATATCTAATGCACCAGGATCTATATTCCATTTCACTATCTATTTTTGTTAAAATTCACATAAGTTCCCAATAATACTTTTGTTTTGTTTTCTTTAAAGACTTCAGATAATAGGTAGATTAATGTGCAGTGGGAGGAAAGTGGTGTTTATTGGCAAGCCATTTAATTCCAGAATAAAGTCTATAATGGCTGAATACAAAAGCATTAATTGAGCAGTTCAGACTGCAAAGGAGTGTTTGATAAGAGGCTAATGAAATATTTTATTGACCTTTTAGTCTTAAAACTCACCTGACATGAGCTTATGAAATTATGCACAGAATGCATAGTTTTAGAGATCATCCTCAGATTTTAAATGAAGCATGACCACACTTATGGCTTGAGCTTCACCATGTTTCTAAGTTTGTATAACAAACACATTACATTGTCATGAATTTATATATAGGGGAGGATAAGCAAAAAAAAAAAAAAAAAATATATATATATATATATATATATATATATATATATATATATATATATATATATATATATATATATATATATATATTATATATATATATATATATATATATATATATATATATATATATATATATATATATATATTACATATATATTACATTATATTATATTATATTATATTATAAATATATATATAAAATTTGTATTGTAATATAATGTAATATAATATAACATAATATATGCTTATACACCGGTCAGGCATAACATTATGATCCCATTCCTAATATTGTGTTGGTCCTCCTTTTGCTTCCAAAACAACCCTGACCCATCGTGCATGGAAAGTGTGACTGTGTGCTATGGTATCTGGCACCAAGATGTTAGCAGCAGATCCTTGAAGTCCTGTAAGTTGCAAGGTGGGGCCTCCATGGATTCAACTTGTTTGTTCAGCACATCCCACAGATGCTTGAATGGATTGAGATCTGGGGAACTTTGAGGACAAGTCAAACTCAAACTCATTGTGCTTCTCAAACCATTTCTGAACCATATTTGCTTTGTGGCAGGGTGCATTATCCTGAAAAAGGCTACAGCCAACAGGGAATACCATTTCCATGAAAGGTCTGCAACAATGCTTAGGTAGGTGGTATGTGTCAAAGTAACATCCACATGGATGGCAGGACCCAAGGTTTCCCAGCAGAACATTGCCTTCGCCGGCATCCTGCCAGTTGTATATTCTGTATATAACTGTGTATGTGACAAATAAAACTCTTGAATCCCACAAGAGCTGCAGTTTTGGAGATGCTCTGACCCAGTCATCTAGCCATCACAATTTGGCCCTTGCTCAAATCCTTACATTTGCCCTGCTTCTAACAACTTTGAGGACAAAATGTTTACTTGCTGCCTAATATATTCCACCCACTAACAAGTGCCGTGATGAAGAGATAATCAGTGTTATTCACATCATGTCAGTGGTCATAATATTATGCCTGATCGGTGTATATCTCCATATTAATAACAGTCAGAGTAATTCTGAGTCTTGAACTTTGGGTATGTTATTGATGCCCACTATTTTTAGATTTAAAAAAACAAAACAAAAAAAAAAAAAAAAAAACACAATTTTCACCTTTGGATAAAATAAAATTAATTAAAACAAGTTTTGGTAAAATTAATGGTAAAATTTATTGAATTAGGAAGAGTTTTTGTACTCACAGAAAAGTGTGCTCTCAACTGAGTCTTAAAGGAATTAAATGCAGCTCTGACACCTGTACCCAACTCTTCCTCGGACTCCTCATCTTCCATAATCACTTCAGTTATTCGCTCTACGGAGAGGGAGAGGAGAGGAGAGGAGAGAGGGAGAGGAGAGGGAGAGGAGAGAGAGAGGAGAGGGGAGGGAGAGGGAGAGAGAGGAGAGGGAGAGGAGAGGAGAGGGAGAGGGAGAGGGAGAGGAGAGGGAGAGGGAGAGGGAGGGGAGAGGGGAGGGAGAGAGGAGAGGGAGAGGGAGATTCATTTGGCATTCAGGTCACTCGTTTGCCAGTGAGCAGCAGCACACAATGGCTGCTTTTCATCCTTTCAAAAACCAAAGCGAGCAAAGACTGTAGTGACACCAGCAAAAAAAAGAAAAAAAAAAAAAAGAGGAGATTGAAAAGCATCACTAGTCATTTGAACAAACCCTGAACTCTTAAGTATTAAACTTTTAGGTTACACTATTTTGATAGTTTACTTAAGACCTTCTACTAACTATAACTCTGCAACTACAACTAACTTTCATTACAGTATTAGTAGTCTTAAGGTTTGTGTTGATGTAGAATTTGACATGTACTTGCAAAGTAGCTTATAGTCAGTAGAATGTCTGTTGGGGTCCATTAGAATAAAGTGTTTTTTTAATGCTCTAATGATTGGTAGTTTACATGCAGTAAAATAAATTAATACAAAATAAATACTTTTTTTTTTTTTTTAAAGTTACTTATAGCTAGTAAAATGTCTATTCCAGCATTCCTGTAGCTCTTGTGCTAACAGTGCCAATGTCATGGGTTTAATCCCCAGGGAACGCATGACCTGATCAAATGTATATCATAAATGCAGTGCAAGTTGCTTTGGATAAATGTCTGTCAAATGCATAACAGTAAGCTGCACATGATATCAGTACTACTCTTCAGCACCACCATACTTCTCAGAAAATGTCTAAAAGAGTAGTTAAAGAAAAACATTCTCATATGCGTTGGAAAGCTCAAGGGTCAAGTTTTTCATAATGTGCATTCAGCATAAATGTATCGGTTCCTCTACAAGATAAAGACTGAACACATTTACCTGCAGCATCCTCTAGTGGGCTAGACAGGAAAAGTCTTCTAGGTTGGAATGTTGGTTGTCTGGGCAGCTGCTTATCCCCTTTCAGACCCACAAACAGCTCTGTGTGGCACATGCGTGTCATCCATTACCAACAAAATTGTTACAGATTGCTGAAATCTTTTAGGAGTTTTATTATGACCATCTTATGGAAAAACAGTGTGTGTGGGAAGGGGGGGTTGGACCTTACCTGATGATTCAAGTGCTTCAATTCTTTGGGGAAGTGGTGTATCTTTATCCAAACAGTGCTCCTAAGGCATATATTGTATTACATTACATTACATTACATTACATTACATTACATTACATCACACTCACAAATCAAGTTGTACCTCTTCAATAAGATTATCAATTTCTTCTGCTTGTAAACTGGTTTCAGAAACAGACCTGTTTTGAAAACCTTGAAAAGAAACCACAATGTCAGGTCATTTAGATCAGAATAAACAATCTTCTGAGATTGGCCTCTCGGAGATGCAACCATACTGACCTGAATCAGCAGTGGTCTCTTTAAGTAAGGATGATTCTTTGTTCAGCGATCTCTCTAGTTTGACTTGAGACTGCCAGTGTTCACTGGTCACTTTAGGTCTTTGTTTGGGTGTTGAATACTAGAAAAATTAAAATACCCACATATTAAAATTGTGTTTCTACTGCAAATCTTCTGAAAAGTTACATTCTACCTTGGAGAATTCCTCATTACTGCTGGGTGAAGAAAGAGGAAGAACTATGCAAAAAAATAAAAATAAATAATAATAATAATAATAATAATAATACACAAGTTAGGTTGCAGCACATATTAAATGATTTGAAAAGTGATGTAGTCTTGCAGGATGAAGAACGATACCTCTGAGTTTGCCCTTAGCTCTGGGCTTTCTCCTGCTGTAGTCAGCATGTGGAGTATCCTTGCGGAGAAACCCTTCATCTGAATGCATCACCCTTATTTTCTTCTGCAAATCAACCACATTTTACATTTAATTTATACATTTAATTTATGGACTTTGTAGACTTATCCAAAGCCGCTTCCAATAGAGAGGAATAAGGAATGTGCCACAGAGCCAACAGTATTCAGTATACAATGCCAGGTTTATTAGAAAACTAGATTAGGCAAACTAGAACATTCTGAATGCACCAATGTCTAACGTGTAAAATTACAAATTTACATAAATATTGGGGCCTTTACATATTCTGGCTAACCTTCACAGGAGTTCTACCCAGAGTGTCAGGGAGGGATTTTGTAGACCTGATGGAAAAAAGATGCATGTTTTCATGAAACTATAGTAAATTCACAGCAGTACATTTTGTCAATGTAACACTCCTGCATTTCAATATTAGATAAGCATCAGACCATACAGAGAGGTCACTTACCCATTAGAAGATGGTGTTTGACAGAACAATACAGTCTTGGCACGTTCAACCTAAACAGAAAGGCCAAAATCTCAACTTAATCTTAAACTTCAAAACTAATTAATCCATTAGGGTTGGAAATGGGTCTTGAAACTTTAATTTGAGAAGTTTCTCATTTTCAACAGCCATTTGAATGACAATTCATGGACATTAAGGCACTGGTCAGATAAAGTTAAAGAATAAAATGAACAAACTTACCCAGAAGCCCGAGATTGTGTCAAGAATAAAATACTAAAATGGTCAAACACTGGACAGTGGGATCTGATATGAGTCACAGCACTCCACTGACCTGGTACCTCCATAAAGCAGTCATGAATGTTAAAGTCTTTGGCCTCTTGTCTTGTGACTTCCCTGATCGTTCTGTGTCAAAAGTGTCACTCAGACATTGAGACACCTCAAGGATCACCTGGGGCAGTCATATACATATCTACTCATATGCCAGAAAACTACAATTCTTCATCACTTAGCCTTTTGACGTCATTCCTTTTCTATTGTCTTTTTATTGTCAGTTAGCTTCCAAAATGGGGGTGGGGGAAGGGTTGGCAGTGACAAATTGTGTCAAAGTTTGCTGCTTCTGTATTTGTAGATTTTTAATTTTATTTTTTTCCTACATTTCTATTGTATGCTGGAAAATAAGCATTTCATAAGTTTTAAAGGCTTTCGTTAGCAAAAACAGTTAGTGTGCAAAAAGTCACTATTTAATGTGTTGACCCTTCTTCATAACCTCAGCAATTTGCTCTGGCATACTGGATGCCATCTTCTGGGTGAAATCCTGACTGATGGCAAGCTGTTCTTCTGCTTGACCACTCGCCTTTTCAGGATTGACCACAGGTTCTCTATGGGATTAAGATCCAGGAAATTCCCTGGCCACAGATTTGAAAAAAATTCAATGCAATGATTTCCAAGCCACTTCACCAGCTTGCCTTATGAGTTGGTGCTCCATCATGCTGGATGCGCTTTCAGTTGAGACCATTCTTTATGGCAGTGTTTTTGGGCAGAATTGTGAGCACACTCCCTTGGATAAAAAGGTGTCATTTGTAGTTAAAAAAAAATTGTGTGTGGCGCTCCATACCGATCCTTGTACTTCCTGCATAATTTCAGTCCATCCTTGATGTTTTTGAAGTGGCTTCTTCACTGTACTTCTGGACACCAGGCCAACAAACCTGCTGCCGATATTAAGCAAGCTCTGCACTGGTGGTGACACGATTCCATAGCGGACTTCTCAGCAGGAGAATGTCCTGGTGCTTGCTGGAACAGTCTAAAATTCTAAATTCTAAAATCTCTACTGGGACAGTCTAAAGCCTTCTTCACCACAACTGAACCCCTCTCCTCCTTTTTTGGTGCAATATTCTTTGTAGCATTTTCCTTGCCTGAGGACATTTTGATGCAAAAGTGATGATGGCTGCACACATTTATTTAGAGGTAACCATTGCTAACACAAGAACAGGAAGCACTTTCCCCTCCTTTATAGCAACTGCTCTGCTCTTATAATCCAATCAGAATGATTTCACCTGACTATTACTTGTTCACACTTTTCTCATGTGCTGATGATGAGTGAAAAGATGATAGCTGGATATTTTGTGCCAGCGAAAAAAAGAAAAAGAAAAAAGGAAGTGAATTAACACCATAACTGAATTAGCAAACTTTGCAAGACAAAATTTGTCACTGCCAATACTTTTGGCCACGGCTGTATTTTGGTACATGAGGACATTTCATAGATGTAATGAAGGGGTGTTCAAACCTGCTCCTGGTGGGCCACTGTCCTGCACTGTCCTAAACCAGCTAATCTAGGTCTTCAGACAAATATGACGGGTGCTTCTCAAACAGAAGGCTGCATATTTTGCCTGCCATGTCATCAAGCACTGTTTCAATTTGAATCTTTGGAAGGCAGCTTTCGTTTCATATTACCTTCATTCAACTAATTTTGAAGGATGCACCAAGTGTATCCTTTGCGTCCTTCAACCACCCACAATCCATTCCAATTCACGAAAACAAACTGCACTGAGCTAATTATAAATTGTAAGAACTTTCTGCATTCCAAAAAAAACTAAAAAAAAAAAAACAAACACAAACCACAACACACACACACACACACACACACCTCTGAATCTGAATGATCCTTAAAGTGAAAGACGTCTTGGTCTGGGGTTCCTTTGACTCTTCACTCACCAAAGAAAGAAAAGCATAAAACCACTGTGTTCTCTTTCAGAGAGTGAAAGATTCATCCAGGAATAAGCAGGCTTACTTTGATATTGAATACCTGCTTGGTCCACTCAAAAGAAGGGAAAGCTGAAAAATAACTGGTAGTTGGTGAAATTGGGCGCCCATACAACCTCACATGTGTGACTTCCTTAATTTTGCTGAATTATGTCTGAATTATCTAGCTACCTGATGGATGTCTTTAGTTTCTCCAGCAGGTGGACTAGGGAAGAAAAATATTTTCATGAGAGAAACTTACTCTGAAATCAGATACCAATTTGTCTAATGAAATCAAATACAGAAATCAAGATGTCTTCTGCGCCCTAAAATGTAAACACTGGGCTTTACATAAATTCCCACGGTTAGAAAAACATACCTGGAAAATTTCTGCAGCTTCACTGTTTGTTCATGCTGGGGTCCTGTACAGGATTACATTTCATTTTTATAAATTTGGAACAATGTAATTTAAGTTCAACTAGAAGTGTAAGGTGTGTTATGCCTTCTATCATGGTCACGGTATCCCCTGATTGCAGAGTGTCCTAAAAATAAATAAATAAATAAATAAATGAATGAATAAATAAATAAATAAATAAATAAAAACACATACATACATACATGCATGCATAACTGCCTGATATATACAGTATGTGAATCATATTTACACATTTGACTATGACTCTTTGAAAACAGTACTGTATAACATGCCAATACCTTTGAGGCTGAGGCAGGCTGCGTTTTCTCTGCAAACACTCTCGTCAGGGCTGTTTGGATGTTGTGCTCTGAACTAAAGAAGATTTTGACCATTTTGCCAGTGATCTCTCCGTGAGAGATTGGGGTACTCATGTGAACAGCCAAGATCTTCTGATCATCATATTCTAAAGCAGTAAAAGAAAGTGTAATTTGAAGACATAAGATTAATATCGGAGCACCAAATATTTGTGGAATTTAAAAACAATTCCAATCACAGTCTGCTTCAGGTTTGTGTTTAGTTTTAACAAGGAAAGCCACAAATATTTATTTTTTATTTTTATGAATAAGAAAAGCTTGTGGTTGGTATTAAACCCACCTTGAAGATCATACATGCTGACAACATCTTTAGGCAGGTGAATCAGCTCCCACAGTGTGTTCTACCACAAATGAAACATCAGTTTAGTTACACTACTGATTTATTAAAAACCTTTTTGCACCAAAGCATATTTTGGACACACCTGTGGGTCATTTACAAAGAAACTAATGGTGGATGTTCCAGTGTTGAAATCCACCCAAAACTCTTTTTAGAAACTCATCTTCAGGCTTGAAGAGCTTAGAGAGAAAAATAAATAAATAAAATAAATAAATAAAATATAAATAAATAATCATTCAAATACTGGGTGATGAAATCTGAATGAAAAAGGTAGGGAAACAATTCAGGTTTACCTCAGCCGAATCAAGAAATGCCTGAATACAAGGAAATGAGAAGACTCTAAGACAGAGGAACAGGATCATGAAAATGTCAAAACTTTACAGATACACGTGACTGGATAAAAGACGACAGCAACAATAAAAACTCAAATATACCTTCTTGAGTTCCCAAAATAACTATTGAGTTCATTCAGAAATGTCCTACAGTCCTTTAAATAAAAGAAAAATAGAAGAACTTCAATACCTGTGCTTAGTGATTCTATAGTACTATGAGCAATAAAAAAATAAGTGCCTAAACATACGGTTTCAAAATCTTTGTCACGAATTGAAGTAAAAGCTGAAGCAAAGCTTCTGAAACTAAACCATTTGCCAGCAAAGTCTTCTCTTAGTTTCCTTGGTGTCATCCTGCAGAGTGCTTCAGAGATGGCCACCTGCATTTCATAATCTGGTGACATTAGATATTACAATGTGAACATTATTGTGCCAATGTTCCATAAAATTTTATTGTTTACAAATTAATGACTTACCACCAATGTCTGTCAGCGTTTTTGCCAAGTCTTCTCTGTAAGCAATGACAAGGCAAAAGTGTTTGCAAAGAAATATGCTCCTTTTCTTAATTTAAACTCTTGTCTGTTGTCCACTAGAGCGCAGCCTTTGCACAGGCTGTATGAGTTACATGAGCGCTCCAACGTCCCTGCAGAGTAGCCTGCCGTTTTTTTGTTTTGTTTTGTTTTTTCTACTAGAATGTGCATTGTGCGTTTATCGCGAATAATGTTTTGCAGTGGGTGTTTTATATTTATACCCATGTAGTACAGCTTAGAACGATAGCTATAACTGTTTATGTATCTATCGCGAACGCTCTGAACTTGCTTGAAATTGGATGGGAGCGCGGCTCGTTTGAAGTTTAGAGTGTGTAACAGCCATACTCTCCATTTAATGCCAATGGGTGCTGGTTGACTACTTACAAGAGGCCGGTATGGTCATCTGATTGGCAGAGTTTCTTCCTTATGTCTTTGGGACTGTTGTCCAACATAGAGTTGATGGTCCTAATGGCCTGAGTAAAAAATTGTCAAATTATTTTACAGTATACATGTTTTAGCCAGTCATTATTACCAATAACTTCATGATAATTACCTCTAGACGCAGACCGAAAGGCACTTCATAATCCAGAACAACAGCTCCAAAACGCAGCAGAAATATATCCAGGATCTTATTGCTGCCTTCCAACAATACCGAGTTGTTTATTATTCATGTCATTATTATTACAATTAGCACAAATATACAACAAAAAAAATATATACAAAATATTAGAATGGGTCACCTGCAATGGTGATCTGACATAGACTCTGTTAAAAAAAAAAAAAAAAAAATATCTTCAAAATTAGTGTATCGCCTGGGTGATTTCAAATATAATAAACATTTTATATTAAAATATAATAATGCGAGGTTAGAGACAGAACATGTATTACCATTGCAACCTCGTAGAAAACCTCCATGAGTTTCATGGCGTCCCTTGGTGGTTTGTGCTGTTGTTTAAGATACTCTGACGCCATCTCAAACCAATTCAACATGTAAAAAACAAAACAAAAACAAGCACATGATAAATTATCATGGGCTACTGACCAGTATTTAGACGTTATTCAGAATTTAAAAAAAAAAAATGCTTATCTTCACAACCAAGCCGTGATGAACAAGTTTCTGGATGATGTCCTTATCCTTACTGATCAGATGTTCAATTGCTTGTAATATTAAGGAAACATTATTATGTTCGTTTTTATGCAGCTCCTAAATAAGAGTAATAATAATTTACATCGGTAAGAAAGGTCTACTTCTGCAGCGGAGAATCTAACAAAATTGCAATAGGCTACCTATTTGAAAATTCAGAAAAAGCAAATTCAAAACCTGCCTTGATAACAACTTCGTCCAGTCGATCGGTCAAGGATACGGAAGATTTTTCTTCAGTAAGTATCATAATAACCATGCTAACGTTGTTTTGAACAAAGGCATCATGGAATCTACTCGTAAACTGTACAATTAAGAGAAGCACTGGATTAATGTATGGGATAGCAACTAAAAACAATAACAAACTCAATAGGGTCAACTGGTTGTGCTCCAAATGAAAGAACAATTATGAGTGCATATAGCTGCTAATAGGCTTACATAATTAATCATGATTGTATTAGTCCGTGTAGCTCTATAAGATATCTCTTCAAATAAATAATAATAGACCGCTATGAAATAAACCTCCAGAGAAGAACTCACACTCATGATGCACAGGCAGGCGAGCTCCACGGACTGTAGACTATCTAATTAAACACACGTGGCTTTTAATTAGGCTCTATAGGAATGATGTATGAACTCGGCTGGCGTGAACTCTCAGTTACCAACTATTTATTTATGACATTATTAATATTTACTGAAACACTCTATAGACAATGTTTGTTTTCTTTATTGGATTTAAGAAGGTCTGAGAGACAGTGCATTAAACCATTGTAGCGTGGGGGCTGGGGGCAGTCCTTTAGACACGTCTTGCCTTATGAATATTAAGTAGCACGTTGCTGGATCTGTGAAAACGTCATTATACATCATTGTAGTTTTTACACAAAGTTTGCATAAATACACCCACTTGTAATTTACTTGTCAGCGAAATTTTAAACGTTAGATATTTAACTATTTTGTGCTAAACTGCAGAACCTATGTAGGCTACATAAGTAAACGTTTTGCATGTAGGCTACGCGACTATTCCGAGTATGCAGCTGAACTTTGAATTATTTGTGACAGACAGCGAGGGGCGCATCACTGACCATTGCCTGCATTTCTCCGCTTGTATTAGGAAACAAGATTGCCATGAAATTGTATTTATTTATTGAGTAAATAAATGTATTGATATTTTATCATTATACAGTTCTGACTTGATGTAAACTAATTTTAAACACTATAGAAATAGTTTAGTTTAGTAGGTTTAGTGAGTTGTCCAGCTCACCGCACCTTTTCAGAAAATCATAGACCAACTGCACGGTAACATATTCATTAGCCAAGTCTTCACCAAAGGATAGCCAATGAAAATTACCGTAATTTGCGCTTTGTATGGACTTGTAGCCGTAGACTATAACGCCGAATGGCATCGAGTTATATCATAACATGGAATTAAAATGAAATTATAATTAGCCTAGAAGTAAAAATGCAAATTGTTAAAGAATTACCTATGTTGATTTACTATTTGTCTTCATATGAAAATGCATACACATTTCATGGGACTTTCCATAGACATTTTTATTCTGTACAAATCGTGTATTCTGCTGTCCTAACTCTAAACACAACTGTCACAGAAAACATTATGCATTCAAAAGCAAACAAACAAACAAAAAATAAAAAACAGAGTGATTATATATGGTGTTTTCCTCATGGGGACCAACAATGTACCCTCGAAGATAAAACATTCTGGTATTTCTATCCTTGTGGGGGCGTAGGTTTGAAGGACAACACACATTATGCTTGCAAACTTGAAGTGTGACTAAAATAATCCCCAATATGCATTTTTGTTGTGCAAATTACATCTACGATTTTTGCCTTTGCCAACTGTATTTATTTATCAATGCATTTTTTATTCTGTAGCCAGTGACGATAAAAGAGTGTACAAAACAGCAATTATATGATAAGCATAGTAGCCCACTCTTGTGCTGTTCTCCCTAGAATGACAAAAGCAGGACAGAACGAACAAAGTAACATTACAAAGAATGGGGAAAATATAGGCTGCAATAGTTTCTTAGAGATGCTTAACAGGTAGGCTACTTGCACGCGAGTGATGAGTTTCCTGTTAATATTATGACGAATATGAAATTAATGTAAATCAGCTTGCCTTTATTATTATTATTGTGCACGATTTAATGACTTTTATAATTATCTTAAGAAAAGCTCATTATTGTTGGTGAAGAATTAAGACACTTTATAATATAACTTTATTCTCTACAAAATTACGATTTCAAATGGAATAGCCTATATTGACAAAAGCACAACAATGGATTGAAGAAGGACGGTTAGCCTAAATTTGGCCCATGCAGTGGAAAATGCACATCTAGCTAAAATATATGTAAATGGTTTCTTTCTTGCATTCGCGTATGTCATTTTAGACGTCAGATATATAGGCTATGTGTTTATTGATTCACATCAATGTGATAATATTTTACAGTTTAGTTATATTTTTGAATATTTAATATGATGTGCCACTAGTTGATAGATAATAGATTAGGCCTACTTAATTAGCTACAATAATCTTGAAAATTAAGTCTTATGAGCAACTTTTATTATTATTATTATTATTATTATTATTATTATTTAGAAACAGAAAAGGCAGCTGCATTCATTTAAAGTTCGTGTCCGGGGTTTAGGCTATGTATCACCTGAAAATCACTTATTTCAATGACATCAGTGATTGCCAATGGATACATAGAAAAGGTGCGTGTTTATGAGCTGCGCTGTGTTTGTTGTGTTAACGACCGGTCCGTGTTGTGTCAGCAGTGCGGCTTTTCGTTTACACACAACAGCTAATGACCTGCAGTAGATCACATTACCTCACCAACTGGACCAGTCCTGTTCTGTGACCATCAGCCTCGGCTCAGTCCCAGTGAACGTCGCTTGCATAAATTTCGCTGACTGCGCGTGAAATACCGCACCGTCGGGTTCACGTTTAAAAGAGGCTGTCATTTTCCCCTTAAAACTGTAAACGTAGAGATAAAATCTGGGATGTGTAAGGAAAATTGATTTAACACAAGCTGTGCTATTTCCCCCCTGTAGTCAAATATTGAGCTTTCGTTGGTTTTGTTGCGAATGGACTCGTTCGTGGAGGTGAAACGCACGGATCATGTAAAGTGAAAGCACGCAGAGTGAGTGTCTCTCTCTCTGTGTGTAAGCCCAGCCTCCTTCTTTACATAGACACAGCAGCATTTACCTGATATCATTACCTGTGTGAAGTGCACCTGGACGGACTCACACAAACGTGGATTTTACAGGAGAAAATAAAGACCCTTTCTGGAAGTAAAGGTCTAAAGGACGTGATGTATGATCCATTTTGTAAACTGATCTAGACTCCGAGCTGAATTTTGCCTTGAAGCTGATTTTTGATCCTTATGGTTGCTATGATCCGGAGTTGACTCACATCATGTCCAAATCCTCAGATCAATTTGACAGCTCAGATTGCGTGTGTTCATTCGGGATGAAGTTGACTTGGGATATAAACGACCCCAAGCTTCCACAGGTAGGCCTAAATATTTAACATTTTATGCATTTGTAGGCAGAGCGGAAGTTTCCATTTCTTTTGGAATACACTTTCTTTCTCATCTCAGTGTTTAAATACAAAATAAAATATTTATAATTTCGGTGTCGGTCCAATAATCGGAAATACATTAAATATCCTCTTGCAAATTAAATGCGAATTTTATTGTAAATAAATTTTATTTTATTTATTGTTATTTTTCCAGGACACGAAGCAGTATGATGCGTTCCAGGAGTGGACAGATGGATATGTGCGTTATATCTACAGCAGTGAAGATAAGAACGCGCAAAGACACCTGAGCGGATGGGCCATGAGGAACACTAACAATCATAACTGTCAGATCCTGAAGAAGTCCTGTCTTGGTGTGGTGGTGTGTTCACGAAACTGCTCTCTCCCAGACGGGTCCAAACTTCAGCTGAGACCGGCCATCTGTGACAAAGCACGGCAGAAACAGCAGAGTATGTTCAGGAGCATTTTTCTCTCTCTCTCTCTCTCTCTCTCTCTCTCTCTCTCTCTCTCTCTCTCTCTCTCTCTCTCTCAAACAAGCAGCATCTACTAAACGAGTTAATCGTGTCAGGAACGAATCTGATAAGAAAGGACAGACATATTTTACAAAACAGGCTTGTTGTAGCGCGTAGTTTGAAATACCTTTGAAATGTCTCAACAGCAAATAATCGCATTCTTATCAGAAATCTTCTCTCTCTCTCTCTCTCTCTCTCTCTCTCTCTCTCTCTCTCTCTCTCTCTAGATTTTTATAGTTGAAAAAATATGGCATTAGGCTGTGGACTTTTTAGGGACATTTATTTAGTAGTACAGTCTTTAGCGCATATACCTTACTACATTTGCACTTCAAAAGACTCACATTTCAGGTCCACTCTGGGTCACTGAATTACTCTGTTCTGATAGTTGAGAGCCTGCCCCGCTCACTCATGACCTTGACTCTTTAGCTCAGTCAAAGAACACTTGACCTCTTGTTTATGCTGACTTGTGAATCATGTCAATAGATAAAGCTACACATGAGAATTTCTTCAAAATGGCTCATTAAAATGGGTTGTTGGTTTCTTTGTAAAAGGCTCAGTAAAACTATGTATTCGTAATGTACCTTTGCAGAAAAGCTTTGTCCGAACTGTAACTCAGCTCTCGAGTTGATTCCGTGCCGAGGTCACAGTGGCTATCCAGTAACAAATTTTTGGAGAGTAGATGGAAATCCATTTTCTTCCAGGTGAGTTTGACTGTGAAGACATTTATTATTATTATTATTATTATTATTATTATTATTATTATTATTATTATTATAGTTTAGATATTGGTTTGGTTTGTTTATGACATTGTAGAAATTACATCTAATTTAACTTATTAAAAGTCAAAATATATAATTTCATATGACTGAATAAACAGTATACCAACAAAAGTAGTTCTTTGAAGAATCAGATCAGGTAGAAATAAGGTAAAGTAAACTACTTCTTATACAGTTTACAAATTATAATACATACTTTAAAATGACAATCATCAGCTTTAATTGCATATATTGATGTCACTGTTAAGTATTTAAATAGTTATGAATATTATTGTGATATGTTCAATTCCTCTATGTTTGTTTTAAGGCTAAAGGAGTACATGACCACCCCAGACCAGAGAGTAAGTCTGAAACAGAGGCAAGAAGAAGTGCAGTGAAGAGAAGGATGTCTTCACCACACTTTTCACAGAAAAGACGACTGGTGGAGCCAGAGGTAACACACATATTCATAAAATCTGTGACACAAAAGTTAATCCCAAATACACAAAATTCCAGGTATAGGTTAAGACTGAAAATATACTTATATATGACACAGTATTACTAGTTGTACTGCAAGATGCAATTGATTATAGTCTCCATAGTTATGCATTATATACCATATAATGTGTTGTATGTCTCGTATCTTAATATTAAGATATGCACAGTATCATACTATATCTTATAAGTGTAACGTGACAAATGCAAAATATTGTAAACATCCAAAAGGCTTTAAATTAAACAAATTTGCGTTGAACATTTTTATTGTAATATCAACAAAACTATATTGCATTGTTTCAGCTGTAAAATGGTTACCAGTGAGCTTAAACTAGCTTACTTACAATACATTATGGCCTGGATTCACAGACAGGGTTTAGATATATTTTAAGATATGTCTTACAGTTAAAACAGATCAAACATGCATTTTAGTCTGGGAGTAGGCTTTAGCCTTGTCTGTGAAACTGGGTATAGCTATAAAAGTTATTATATAGTATTATATAACTAGTAGCTATAGCTTATAGTATTATAGAAGAAAGTATTATAATGTATTATAACTTTTGTTATGATTTTTATGAGATGATGCAACATATTAGAAGGGTTTAAACCTTTTAAGTTGCAAACATTATTTTGTTGAGTTCTGTTGACATAATAATGTTGATCATTACATCAATTTAATATTGTGTGACATTTAACCTCAAATTTCTGCACTAATTGATTTTTAAAATTAAGTTGTAGTGTCTTAATGAAATTGTGTTAGTAACTTCAGAAATCAATTTTTCCGATTTCTTGTTCCCAGCATGCTTTTCATAGGACTGGATAAGGAGAATAAAAGTTCAAATTAAGTGTTATTTTAATTTTTGTTTGTTTTTTTAGTGAAAGTAGAGTCATGTTAGTGTTCAATGCTGTTAAGTCTGACATTTAAAAGAGTTTCTGTAATGTTGAAGTTTTTTGGTTACCATTGTGCTGAAGAGTAGACTACACAAAGAAGATAAACACTACACTGACTGTGTTAATGCCAGTGACAAGTCATATCTTACTTTCTCATTAAATATACATGTTAAATAAGTTAGAGTAAGCATGTGCTATTATAGCTGTGGATTTAAACTGAAATAGATAAAATTAATTGGCTATAACTCAATTAGTTGAAGCGACTTCATTTTAAGTACTCTTAACTTAACTTTTTTAGTAACCAATGTCATAACTCTTTTTAATTGATACAAACTGTTGTGTTAATACATAATTTTTTATCATTTTGAGGGGATAAGGTGAACAGAGATGTTAAACTCTTTCTGGAAGATCTCCATATAAAGGGCCAATAGCAGAAAACTTACATTTGATTTTCTGTCACCAGCCTGGACGTTACCCCGACATGGCCTTCCCAAATATCCACCAGCTCACCATGGATGGTCCGGAGCGCTTCAGCATCATTGCAGAGTCCAATTTCCCAATACAGACCCAACACTATCCTCCGTTCCAGAACCCAGAGCCCTACAAGTTCCCTTATGACACACACACAACAGCAGCCATGGCGGAATCACCGAGCCCACTGCAGAAGCCTGCCAACCATCGTCTGTATATGACTCGCCCTCCTTGTGGGTATGACTTTGCAGTCCCAGGATACCTTGGCTCAGGGCCTTATCCAACAACACTTTATAAGGATCCTTCTAGCCCACAAACTGAGACAGAACCTAATAAGTCGGGGCCTAGCCTAAGTGGGGTGTCTCATGGCACAAGTCCTTTAGGCAGCCATGAGCTGAGCTACGCAGAAACTACAGGAAAGCATCATGGCTGGAAGCAAATTCTTAGTAAAGGTGCCTATGGAGAGAGAGGAGACTACACTCAACTGCCAACCAATGCCAATCACCACTACTACAACAGTGACTACCCATGTAGGTACACAGGACCTGCCCCTGCTACCCCAGCAGCGCTGCAGACCATAATAACCACAACCACAAAAGTGTCCTACCAGCCATGCCCCAAGCCATCTGTTGTCAAGTATGGAGAGAACATCTATGATGTGAAAGGCCTTTCTAACTGTAACTCAATCTTGGAAGAGTCCTCTCCCAACTCTTACTCGGATCTGAAGATGCCAGAGGATTCGGGAGTGATCAAATCTGCTCTGTCATACCAGGACACGCTCCCAGCTAAAATTGAGAGGTCTGAAAACTTTGAGGGCTATCGCTACAGCAGCTACAGCTCAAACAGTTACCCTGAACGAATGTCGCATCCTTTCAGGTACGACAGTGGGGAATACTGAAGGACTGCAGACAAACAGATGGGGTACAAAAACCCCAAGAAAATCAGAGCAAGTATATAGAAATGTGTTGTTATTTATATTCAGTATTTGAGCTGTTTAAATGTCCTTAGTTGTAAAGTAATTGTAGATAGCTGGTGGATTTTTGTGTAAACTTTTGATGCATATTGATTTAATACACTGACATCAGTGTTGAGTACATTTCCATATATTCAAGTATTGTGTTTTAAAACCATGATTGGTTATTAGCTGTTGTCCTCAAAATAAATAAAAACTGTGTCAAATGAGAATTTAGGTAGGAATTTTGGAATTTGTTTATTTGATGTTCATTAAAACGGTCTCTTTAGCAAAACTGAGGACATGCGCAGTGTGATACTTATTATACAACAGACATATTGTCATCTACAACAGGAGAAAGACACTTTATCTTGTTATGAGGGGAATTAAATAATCATAATAAAATCATAATACACCATATCATGTCGGATTGACAAAACAGAAAAATTCTAATAGCTTTTAGCTTTGACTCGGGCGGCCACTTCTCAAAGATACTGCTTTATGTTCAGCATGTCTCTATAGGAAAATCAAAAACATGATGTAAAGCATATAATCATGGGCTTTGTGACTGAGAGCTTTTAAGACATCTGAGAGAAAGAGAACACACTCTTCATAAGCTGACAGAATCCAGCAAAGAATATTCCGCTGTCAAAAAGGGATCAAGGATAATCACAAACAATTAATCGGCTGCTTTGAATGAGAGAGGTGCCCTGACAGGCTACAGACCTCCAAGTACTCCACACTCCACTAGACAGAGAAAAAGAGATACAATTAGACAGATAAAATATCTGACAGCATAACAGACCAGCAACAAGACAACACTGAAATATAAAGAAAAGGAGACTGTGAACAGGCAATAAGAGCGGGTAAGAGAGGCTGTAATACCTGCTGCTGACAGCACCTCTCCTCACAGCCACTTTGTAACAGACAAACACACATGAATGAACTAACGCACAAGTTTGTTTTCATATGTTCTATTTAGCCTTTGCAAATGATGTATTTATTAGTGTAATACCAGTCATCAGTCGTTGGTTTGTGAATAATTGTGTGTGTTTGATTAGTGTGTCTGCTTGCATGGAAAAATTAAACAAACAAATCATCAGTCAGACATTGTAATTGTTCTTGAGAAAGAAAAAAACAAAAAAACAAAACAAACATTTGTTTCATTTCTCATCTATGCCTCTATACATGATTATTTTGCAGTCCAAGTCAAAGACATATAAACTGTTACCTGGGTCATTCCAGTTATGCTGTAACTTTTGAACCCTGTAACTTTTTAAAATAATATTCTTTTGTTGTAAATTAGGAAGTATTTCAATGCAAAATATATCAGACTTTGATAAATACTCATCGGGCAAGCTCAGATTATTTATAAAATAATAAGAAAATGAAACCTAAAATTTTGATAAACCAATTTGTAATTTTATGAAAATTGCATTGTTAAATGAAAATTACATAAATCTTCTTTTAAAGTAAAAGTTCACCCTGTGTTCACTCAATGTAATATTGTGATTAAAAATGAACTAATTTGCATTTAATATTTTATTTATATTTTATTCTTTATTTATCCAGGAAACATTTTTTTTTCAGAGCGCCACCAAACGGAATTGCATAATGTCTGCTTTTAAACAGATTTCAGTAACACTTGTTAATTTGTTAAGTTATCTTAGTTGAACTAACAATGAACAATAATTCTACAGCATTCAAACATTGTATCTGTTAATATTAGTTAATGCACTGTAAACTAACATAAACATAATACTTTTACTAACATTAAGAAAGGTTAAATGCAAAATGCAAAAACATGTTCATTGTTAGTTCATGTTAGTTAATGCATTATGTTAACAAATGAGATCTTAAAAAGTGTTTCTACAAAAAATAAGCCTTTTTCAAGATTTATGATTTTTACATTTTCATTTTTTTAAAAACAAAAACAAATTTATGAATACGAATCAAACTGAAGTGGTCCGTTGTTCCATTAAGATTTATATGAAATGTTTTATTAAACTTCTAATTTTATTTTATTAAAATTCTTAATCCATAATATAAATAATATGTAAGGATTATTCAATTAATTTACATGGAATTTTACAATACAATTGAAATTCTTAAAGTCTTAAAAACAGGCTGATATATTTTTTGAGTGTACCTAAACAGTTCAAAAGTTCAAGGAATGAACCTGCTGATGGCGTATACATTTGTATCTGAAGAGAGAGAAGAATATTTGTAAAAAAACAATAGCTGCTCAATGGATGAATGTGGGTGTTACTCTACATTTTTGTCACCCCTATATTTCTGCTCTAGCCATCATGATCTGCTGCTAACTTCAAGCGGTGATGTTTACAAACAGTGAATGAGAGATAGGCCAGACTCAAAGCAGCTGCATGATAATCTTTGGAACTATAGAGGACTTCAAAGACACGTTTACCAGTGGCACCACATCCCTGATTGATCAGAGACACGCTGGGCTTTGGACTCTGCATATGACACCCATTTCTGCTTTGAGATATACAAGACTGCAGTAAATGTTTGAAACTTAAGAGCCAAAATCAGACTGGAGCTAGACTTTTAGAGCACTGACTTTAAAAGAGATATTGCACACAGTTGTTTTAAATGCAGCACAACTGGTAGAGCATGGTGCTGAAAATGTTGAAGTCATGGGTTTGATTTTCAGGAAATCCTGATTAAATGTCTAACTTGTAAGATGCCCTTCCCGTTTCATGGTAAAATTTCACCGAATACGTGATGGTGAAAGCAATGATGAGTTTTTTTTTTTTAAGAAATTAAGAAACACTTCAGTGTAATAACTTTGAAATTCATGCTTTTCTTTTAGAATTTTATGGTGTTTAGTCCTCGTTTACATTTAAAATAAATATTACACCAATTATAAAATAAACATATTTCTTTCACATCAACTGTATCAATATCTTAGTTTAACATGAACTCTGACAGTCACAATGTCTCCCTCTCTCTCTCTCTCTCTCTCTCTCTCTCTCTCTCTCTCTCTCTCTCTCTCTCTCTCATCTGTCTGTCTAAAGCATTAGCAGGAGAGAGCGCAGGTGGTATGTGCTATGACAGTCTGAGTAATGACCTCTTACTGTCTCCATTGTTCCTTTATATCAGCCATTAGGTCTCATGCTCCTCATACTCTCCACCTGCAGTCTGGTGCTCACGAACTCATGAGAGCATGCATCAACTCTTTTTGTTCTTTGTGCCTCAACCTCTCTGTCTCAATCAGGTCAGCGGCTGGAGTGCTACTATGTGCTGTAGCCCTTTGAAAGTGCACACATCCACCTCTTTGAGCCAGTGAGTTTTAAAACCTTTTCACAAGTTTCTAACATAAGAGTACATTTAAAAGGGAAAGCATTTGTCCAGTACACAGTATGCATGGAAGGGTTTGTTTGGAAGATCTTAAAGTTCTTTATCGAAACATTTCTCTAATAAATGCTAGAAAGCAATGCTAGAAAGCACTAGAAATGCAATTTTGCAAAATGTCACTCATATAATTAAATCCTGTTCCTGTCTTTAAAACTGTACTATTAATTTTACTCTTAGTCATATTTGCATTCCAGGCAAAAAAATAATGCAAGGATTATGACGTTTTTTCTCATTATAAAGAGAATGCTTGTTTCACAGCTTTCACAAATGCATAGAGCCTTGAGAAAACTCTTGATGCTTTATGAATGTGCCAGAATCCGTCATTTTGAGTATCACATGGGACAAACAGGACATGTGACATTTCTTACACTGTACATCAGATCTGACGAGTTTCAGAGGAAGCTGTCTTACTGATGGATACTGTTTTTTTATCCTTAGCAATGAACCATAAAAGGAATGCTAGCAAATGGAATGCCAGCCCAAAGAAACTGTTTAATTGCTATGAACGGCTGCATAACAACAGGTTAGTCTTTATTCCATAGTAAGAGATATTGGCTACTGATTGGTGTTGGAATGTGTGTGATTGGAAGACATGGAACATAACATAAATCAAGTGTAACCGTCGCAAAATGTCAAAAATACAATGTGCATATGATTGAGGACACTGTAACTACAAAGATACCAAAGTTACACTTTCACCCTCAGAACTAAAAAGTTAAATTATCAGTCACAGTACCACACTCAGGGCAGGGGTAAACATTTTTGAGCATATAAATTAAGAGACAAAGTCAATGTGTAAATTATAATATTACTGCATATCTTAGCACATTGTACACAGGCACATTAGAAAAGTACATGAAACTTGATCCTAATAAAAGGAGATTGTTTAAAAAAATAACATGTCACAAATGGGTAACTCTCAGGAAAGTGTGCCATAATGCTATGCTAATTAAAAACTGTTAAAAAGGTTACTGCTGTACTGGCAATAAACAAATATAACAGCTTTAACTAGCAAATGTCATTTGACCAGACCCCATTAAAGCAGAGGTGGGAGTAAGTCACACATGTGCAAGTCACAAGCAAGTCCAAGCCATTTTTTTGTGAGAATCAAGTAAGTCAAGTCAAGTCAAGTCACTGCTTTATGTCAAGCAAGTCAAGTCAAGTCATAGCTTTGGTCAAGCAAGTCACTGGCAAGTCATACAAATGTTTGATGATTGAACTGAATTTATATATTAAAATAAGCTAAAACTACAGTAGTTATGGACTTTGGGAGTTTTATTTGCAACATAAGTTGCAATATGCATTTCTACTCGAAAGGTGTCCACATACAGCCGAGTTGTTAATACAATAAAATTCTAAAAATTAAAACTACATAGCCTAAAATGTAAATGTACCTGAAATTGTATTATTTTTTAATTGTATTATATGACTAATAAACTTAAGAGAACTATATATAGTTAAGTATATATATATATATATATATATATATATATATATATATATATATATATATATATATATATATATATATATATACACACACTCACCTAAAGGATTATTAGGAGCACCTGTTCAATTTCTCATTAATGCAATTATCTAATCAACCAATCACATGGCAGTTGCTTCAATGCATTTAGGGGCGTGGTCCTGGTCAGGACAATCTCCTGAACTCCAAACTGAATGTCAGAATGGGAAAGAAAGGTGATTTAAGCAATTTTGAGTGTGGCATGGTTGTTGGTGCCAGACGGGCCGGTCTGAGTATTTCACAATCTGCTCAGTTACTGGGATTTTCATGCACAACCATTTCTAGGGTTTACAAAGAATGGTGTGAAAAGGGAAAAACATTATGCAGCAAAGTATTTGTGAAGCCACAACACGCACAACCTTGAGGCGGATGGGCTACAACAGTAGAAGACCCCACCGGGTACCACTCATCTCCACTACAAATAGGAAAAAGAGGCTACAATTTGCACGAGCTCACCAAAATTGGACAGTTGAAGACTGGAAAAATGTTGCCTGGCCTGATGAGTCTCGATTTCTGTTGAGACATTCAGATGTTAGAGTCAGAATTTGGCGTAAACAGAATAAGAACATGGATCCATCACTGTGCAGGCTGGTGGTGGTGGTGTAATGGTGTGGGGGATGTTTTCTTGGCACACTTTAGGCCAATTGGGCATCGTTTAAATGCCACGGCCTACCTGAGCATTGTTTCTGACCATGTCCATCCCTTTATGAATACCATGTACCCATTCTCTGATGGCTACTTCCAACAGGATAATGCACCATGTCACAAAGCTCGAATCATTTCAAATTGGTTTCTTGAACATGACAATGAGTTCACTGTACTAAAATGGCCCCCACAGTCACCAGATCTCAACCTAATAGAGCATCTTTGGGATGTGGTGGAAAGGGAGCTTCGTGCCCTGGATGTGCATCCCACAAATCTCCATCAACTGCAAGATGCTATCCTATCAATATGGGCCACGTAGAATTAAGGCAGTTCTGAAGGCGAAAGGGCAAACACAGTATTAGTATGGTGTTCTAAAACTTTAGTATGTGTGTATGTATATGTATGTATATATATATATATTATATGTGTGTGTATATGTATATGTATGTATGTATATATATATATATATGTATATATATATATATATATATATATATATATATATATATATATATATATATATATATATATATATATATATATATATATATATATATATATATATATATATATATATATATATATATATATATATATATATATATATATATATATATATATATATATATATATATATATATATATATATATATATATATATATATATATATATATATATATATATATATATATATATATATATATATATATATATATATATATATATATATATATATATATATATATATATATGTATATATATATATATATATATATATATGTATATATATATATGTATATATATATATATATATATATATATATATATATATATATATATATATATATATATATATATATATATATATATATGTATATATATATATATATATATATATATATATATATATATATATGTATATATATATATATATATATATATATATATATGTATATATATATATATATATATATATATATATATATATATATATATATATATATATATATATATATATATATATATATATATATATATATATATATATATATATATATATATATATATATATATATATATATATATGTATATATATATATATATGTATATATATATATATATATATATATATATATATATATATATATATATATATATATATATATATATATATATATGTATATATATATATATATATATATATATATATATATATATATATATATATATATATATATATATATATATATATATATATATATATATATATATATATATATATATATATATATATATATATATATATATATATATATATATATATATATATATATATATATATATATATATATATATATATATATATATATATATATATATATATATATATATATATATATATATATATATATATATATATATATATATATATATATATATATATATATATATATATATATATATATATATATATATATATATATATATATATATATATATATATATATATATATATATATATATATATATATATATATATATATATATATATATATATATATATATATATATATATATATATATATATATATATATATATATATATATATATATATATATATATATATATATATATATATATATATATATATATATATATATATATATATATATATATATATATATATATATATATATATATATATATATATATATATATATATATATATATATATTTATACAACATACACACACAGATTTTTTATTTTTATTTTTGAAAAAATTGGACAAAAAATGCTATTTATGTTAAGATATCTGGGTTTTTTTGACCCCAAATGAAGAAAAACAAAAAGACAAAATGTAATATTACAGTGTTGGGGATTTAAGCATTTTTTATTTATATTTTATAGTTTTATATATTATATTTACAGCAAGCCAAAGACAGGTTTCAACTGAACTATGCATATGCATTTTAAATGTTCTAGCTCTGTCCATGCAATAAATGCACGTTCTTAAATGAGCAATTTTTTTTTTTTTTTTTTTTTTTTTTGTACATTTTTTTTTACATTTTTTTTTATTTATATATAGCTAATTTCAGTTTGGCGTGAATCGAAAATCAAATCAGAACTGCATATTAATATTTACAAGATACATATTCACAAATACAACTCCTCGTAATTCACACCTTAATAGCAAATATTTCTGCCCGTTCCGCTCGTGTGATTGTCAGCCTCGGTTTTCTACTATAGACTGAAGCGCGCGATTAACGTTCGCCATTACTTTCAGTTAATAAAGGAAAAAACACTGCAAATTTCTGGTGTTATTTTTGTGATTGTTTGGGGCATTACAGCCCTTCAACACAGAGCCCACTTCAGATTTTTAATCAATGCACAAATCATAAAAACAGATTAACAATAGGCCTATCAGTTCCTAAATTCTGATTGGGTGGGCAAGGCAGACGTTTGGGGCACCCCTGCCCACGCCTAGAACCAACCCCGGAAACAATACAGAAACAAACAATATGTGAACTTGTAACACTCCCGCGGATATTCCGCATAACACACGAGCACACACACACACGCACAGAGAGAGAACGCTATGCACGCGCACAGTAGGCGTCTTCAGCAAAACTGGTTAATTATTCAACAAGAAAAATACTATACATTTATCCATCATTGTGCAACAAGTCGGATACCACATTTCAACTTACAGTGCTTGACGGTTTCGTAGCGAAGAGGGTTTTTTTGGTGTGCAAATTTCGAACTCATCATCGCGACCTCTTCGTATGAAAATGATGGATACAGCGCGGCCCGGAACCCGCCCAATCTGGCAACACCTAACGCGGGTGCGAGCATGGGCGTGCCATGATCTTTGAGTGACTGATTACCATGGAAACTTGGCCTAGCGCCTTCCATGTTCATTCCGGTTCATTCACGTCTGTCTCTTCCGTTAGCTCTCTCTGCTTGCCTGCTGTGTCACGTGGTTAAGTTGCGGTGCGTTCAAAAACAGATATCTATTAAACAAAAAGTTATTTCGAGTCATTTAACTCAAGTCCGAGTCCGAGTCTCAAGTCATGAATATAAAGTCAAATTCAAGTCAAGTCTTTTATTAATATTTGTCAAGCAAGTCTCAAGACCTAAAACTGTGACTTAAGTCAAGTCATTTGACTTGAGTCCCCCACCTCTGCATTAAAGTGCCAAAAAATATATTTTCCTTCAGTAAAAACTGACAGACTCCTATGCATTTTCCCTAATGGGTTTAACTATCACGGTTGAAATATAAATGTTAACATACTAAACTTATATTTAAGCATTCAAATCTGTACACATACACACACCAACACTGATATCACAAACTAATGTAGGGTTTACAGGACCACACACACACAAACACTTGTTGGGTTTCCAATGCTTTATGGGGACTTTCCATAGACATAATCAGTTTTTATTTTACTGTACAAAAAATATATTATTTCCTATAACCCTAAACCTACCATCACATAACACTTTCATTTTCACATTTTCAAGAAATGTGTGGGGACATTTTGCAAAAAATGTCCCCACAAGGACAAGGAGTTTCGATATTGCCATCTTTGTGGGGACGTCTTGTAACATAGGGTTTACTAGGACCACACACACACCCACACCTACCTACCTCTCTTCACCTCCTGCATGAAGATTAGCACCTATACACACTGGGACTCATCCATGTCACAGCTCACATCATCAGAATCCCAGCAAGAGCAGGAGGGGTCTGTCTGATAGACCTGCTCAACAGGGTCTTACTTCTGAGATGTTTTCACTCGCTGCACAAAGACACAAGAGGTCACTGCTTCAATGTAACGGAAAATTATGCTTTAATAATGGACCTGATCCAGTCTGGTCCCTATAACACTACAAGACATAACAATTGACCTCTCCTCTCTATGTACTACTTTCGACATTCTATATACTTTATATGAAATAATATAAATATGATTGTGCTTCAGGAGACAGAATATATATATATATATATATATATATATATATATATATATATATATATATATATATATATATATATTCCACTTGTGTAAAGTAAAAAATAAATAAAAATTGTATAATAAACAGATACAAAACCTGGTCTCATTATTTGATAGTTATAACTCACGCTTAGATCCAAGGAAGACGCTTAGATCCAAGGAAGACGAAGAAGGATTAAGTAGCAACAGTCTTTAATAAAGTAAAGCAGGGAGATCCAAAGGTGATAGCAAACAAAACAGCACATAGACATTAACAATACCGGACAATGAAGGAAACAAACTGAGGAACTTAAATACACAATGATAAATAACTGAATGCAGACAGCTTGCTAAATGAATCGCCATGAAAACCAATAATGGTGGGAAATTAGAGCAAAGGAAACCGTAAACTGAAGATAAACAAACTAAAAGTCCATGAAAATGAAACGAACTAAACTTAACTGTTACAATAACTACACTTTATTGTGTAATTCAAAATAAATTATGAAATAAAACAATCGTTTATAATGTTTTCATTGGAATTTTAGCAAATTTTCATGTCCCCATTAATCAATTATTACACTGTAATGGGTTATAAAGAATTTAAAAAAACAAAACAAAAAAATCTAATCTAATCGATTAAAATAAAAAGCAGTAATAAAAATAAAACTCAGCAGTAATATTTAATTTAATGATTCTCATTAAATAAGAAAGAAGAAACAAAGAATAGTATAGTACAGTATAGTTTCAAACATCTTTGAAGAGCAGGTCTTCAGCCCCCGCAAGTGTAGCCAAAGTCAGTCTAAATACTGGCTGAAGTGTAACAGGGTATGTAAACAATACCCTCAGTTCCAAATGACTAAACTAATCCCTAATCCCCACCAATGTTTCAGATTCTGTGTTTACCAAATGGACCTGACACTGACATTCCAAAAATATCAGCATTCATCCCTGATGTCATCTACAGAAGTGTGCAGTATTTTAGATAACAATAGAAGAAACAGAAACTGCAATACCATCTACACTTTGTATGTGTAACAATGTCTTATTGATGTTTTTGGAGCTATGAAAATTCACAATAAATAAATAAATCAATATCAGTTTTTGAGCTGGGACGGCACGGCTCAAAAAGGTCCCGGGTTCGAGTCTGGCTGAGCCAGGAGGCTTTTCAGTTTGCATGTTAGTGCTCATTTCTTATATAATCCTACAAACTTAAAACGGCCCAAAAGAGAACAAACCTATAGTTTAGAATAAAATAAAAAATAAATTTAGATCAAAATGCTCTTGAATAAGGACGTGAGGGAATGTCTTTCCATATCTGAGCATCAGGTACACATGATCTGCTCCATTTTACATGTGTGTAGCAGAGCAGTAGTCATCAGATGGTATCACTAGTTTCAGTATGATCTATAATTACTTTAGAAGTGAGGCATGAATCAGAGCCGCAGCCACACACACTGAAAGCATATTTCACCCCATCAGTCATGCCGAAGTGACTAATTTTGAACAGGTTTTGACAGCTAAAACTGTCTTGCACATCTCCTGGAAAAGTAAACTTTGTTCACATCTACATAACTGGCTATCAGTGAACCAGAAACACTTCCTCTGCTGACAATAGCTGCCGTATAAGTGGGAAAAAAATCATTCATAATGAAGTGTGTAATTGTACATTGGAATATTGGTGGCTGTTATTCAGTGAGAAATGTACTGGCTCTGCCTATTCAAATGTATTCCAGTTAAGATTTTCTGTTTGCAATTTTATAAATTCTAATAAATACCTAAGAAAAATAAAATATAATCAATCTCCTTGAGTTTTATTTATTTATTTATTTTTTTCAAAATGTGTCAAAAGCGATGATTAAGATACATATCAGCTTCAGATGGACGGAAGTGATGAAAAAAAATAATTCAACCTGAATAGCCATTTTCAAGAAATATGTAAAAAGCAAATGTTAAGTTTTACAAAAAAATAAAATATAACTATTTCCTGGACAATAGCACTATCTTGACAAAAGTCTTTTCAAGAATCAACTTATTTTGCTTTTATATATATATATATATATATATATATATATATATATATATATATATATATATATATATATATATATATATATATATATATATATATATACATATATACCTAAAGGATTATTAGGAACACCATACTAATACTGTGTTTGACCCCCTTTCGCCTTCAGAACTGCCTTAATTCTACGTGGCATTGATTCAACAAGGTGCTTAAAGCATTCTTTAGAAATGTTGGCCCATATTGATAGGATAGCATCTTGCAGTTGATGGAGATTTATGGGATGCACATCCAGGGCACGAAGCTCCCATTCCACCACATCCCAAAGATGCTCTATTGGGTTGAGATCTGGTGAATGTGGGGGCCATTTTAGTACAGTGAAATCATTGTCATGTTCAAGAAACCAATTTGAAATGATTCGAGCTTTGTGACATGGTGCATTATCCTGCTGGAAGTAGCCATCAGAGAATGGGTACATGGTGGTCATAAAGGGATGGACATGGTCAGAAACAATGCTCAGGTAGGCCGTGGCATTTAAACGATTGGCATTTAAGCCAAGAAAACATCCCCCACACCATTACACCACCACCACAGTGGTAACAAGGCATGATGGATCCATGTTCTCATTCTGTTTACGCAAAATTCTGACTCTACCATCTGAATGTCTCAACAGAAATCGAGACTCATCAGACCAGGCAACATTTTTCCAGTCTTCAACTGTCCAATTTTGGTGAGCTTGTGCAAATTGTAACCTCTTTTTCCTATTTGTAGTGGAGATAAGTGGTACCCGGTGGGGTCTTCTGCTGTTGTAGCCCATTCACCTCAAGGTTGTGCGTGTTGTGGCTTCACAAATACTTTGCTGCATACCTCGGTTATATATATATATATATATATATATATATATATATATATATATATATATAATGCAATTTTACAGCTAATACTAAATATGTGTCTACTATTACCTGCAGAATACTGGAGGAACTGTCTATAGCTGCCAAGATGTCCTTGACCCAGGTCAAACTACTGTTGAACGCTTTTGAAATTGTGCGTGCCCTTTGATATTTATATGTAGAGTTTACAGTAGCTACACTGTCATGTCACACAGGTGAATCACCTGCATAGAGTGAAGCTCAGAATTCATAACAGATGTGTTTTGGTGCTGTGGTAACACGTATATGTGTGGTAGCACATGCATACAGAAATCTCCATCATGCTGTTACAAATAAGAATTAGTTTTAAGCATGATAAAGCATAATAATTGCAAGGATAAACTACATACTGTAAAAATCTGTAGTTTCTGATTTTAACACATGACAAAAATACATTAAATTAGAAAGTATACCTAATTATTAATACTAGCAGATGTCATAATTAGTAGTGTAACAAGTGATGTTGGTATTTAAAAGTAGGACAAAAAGTGAATGAAATAAAAAGGCAAGTCAAATGTCTGTTATTTTTCAACAAATCAAGTCACCTTTATTTATAGCACTTTATACAATGCAGATTGTTTCAAAGCAGCTTCACAGTGTTAACAGGAAAATAATGCAACAGAATTTGATTTGATTTGGCTCTGGTGAAAACGGTGATGTCATCCAGCTCAGTTCAATTATCTTATAGTGTCAATGCGTGCAGATCAGTAATATAGACGGTTTCATCGGGCGCATGCGCGTTGCCACGGTTACGCGCCTGGCCCGAAGTTAACTTCCGATCTGTGTTTGTTTATCGGTCTGGCTAGTGGCTAGTATGGCGCACTACTCAGTAGAAACACATTTTTGACGTACTATTCTTGGATATAAATTATATAAATATTAATGATCAAGTAGAGAGCATATGACACCAGCGCAAAAACAGTGTATGTGTCACCAAAAAGCCTTGAAAGTGTCATAAATATCCAGTCTGACTGCATACGAGAGCAGCGTCTGATGCCCTTTAGACTGTATGTCTAATGTAATTTGCTTGTTATTTATTTGCGTGTTATCAGAAATAATCTACTCTAGAGGTAACTTATTCTGGAATTACCTCACCAATACACACTCATATTTGTCATATTACGACTACTGTAGTCACAATTGCTTTTTGCTACTGTGGGTGGTAGGGCTTTTAGTGTTATTGGCCGTATTGAATCTTCGTACCACACCTACTCTCCAGACATTTCCCAGAAGTCCCAACTTAAAACTTGTTTGTTGTCTCCATCTGCTTGTTTATTTGTAATAATGAGCAGGCTGACTGTTATTTTGATTGTTAATTGATTGTACTCTTGTATTATTATTATTGTTGTTGTTGTTCTTGCAGAAGCTGGAATGAGTGCATGAAGCCTGCGCAACTTTTCAGCACTCCAACTCTCTCAGCACATACATGGTGATTACTTGTACATGACCCCTGAGAGAACTGAACCTTACCGAGTCAGCAGGTTACAGACATCACTTTGGTAAAATGAGAAGCCAAGCAGGTGTGTGTCACGGCGCCTCTCAAACACTTCCCTCTCCCTTAAAGTTTAGAGGGGGTTTTTTTTCTGTTTTCTCTCCCTTTCTCCTCATTGCTCTTATCGTTCTTTAAGCCATATACATAGTAGCTTCCTGGTTCATAGAGAGAGCAAAGTACATTAGCCATGTTTTGTCTCTGTACTAAAACATGGTGCTAACGGATTTTTGTAAAGCAACGACCCGTCCTTTACTCACTTTTGCTTGATCTTTGGTGCGGGAACCATGGTTGATGTGCAACGTTTCTTCCTCATGTGTAGTTGATATTTACCTGAATATTGTATTTTGATACAATATTCAGTCACCCATTCTTAAGGGTAGACCAATGCAGAGAAAACAGCTGCACTTCTGTACTTTACTTGAAAGTGGTGTACATCATATTCACACATATGCCACAACTGCAAGAGGCAAAAGCTCATTAGAAACGTCAAGATTTAGGAAATCTTTTATCTTTTATAAAAAAATAAAAATGCAGTAAAAATGTAAACATGTAGATTTTAAAGTATAAAGCTGTAATTTACAAACAATATTTTTTTAATTTAAATTCAACAAGGCACACTGCTACTAAAATCTGTTTTGAACCATTAACATATACTGACAACCACCATAATAATGCAGGAAGTAAAAGAGGACACCACATGAAGAATCTCATGAAGCCTCTCAGAAGCTTTTTCACAGACAGAAGTATACTAGTATATAGAACAGTGTCATTCTATATACTATATACGCAATGTCATTCACGTAAAAACAAAACAAAACAGCCCAAATGTACATAACTGATCAAATCAAATCACCTTGTTTTAAAGCAGCTTCACATTGTTAACAGGAAAGTAATGCAACAGAATTTGTACAGTTCTGGTGAAACGGTGATGTTATCCAGCTAATTTCAAGTATCATATAGTGTCAATGCGGGCAGATCGGTAATATAGATGAAATTTAGGTGTCCCCAACTGAGCAAGCCAAAAGCCAGAGGCAACGGTGGCAAGGAACCAAAACTCCTTCAGGGTCAGAATGGAGAAAAAAACCTTGGGAGAAACCAGGCTCAGTCGGGGTGCCAGTTCTCCTCTGGCCGACGAACAAACAGTGTATGATTATAATTCTGGCAACATGGCAGGTCTTAATTCATATTAGGTAAATAGATATTCGTAAGATTATTCGAAAGATTGGAGTCGTCATGCCGAAGACGGGTTTAATGAGGATGTCGTGTCGATGCAGCATTTACAGGGGGGAGTTTATTTCAGGGATGCGTTGGTCATGTCCAGGCGCTGGTCCACCATCTGATCTGGATACGGCCCGGATCCGGCTGACTGCAGTAAACCTCGGGATAAACAGAGAGACTAACATTAGCGTAGATGCCATTCTTCTTATGATGTAACGAGTACATCAGGTGTTATGGGAAGTGTTCCCGGTTCCGGCTGAGTTAATAGACATACAATAGTATGACCTAGTTGATAACAAAAACTATTAAGAAACATGATTATTTAATACCTTAAAATGTGCCTTACAAATGTGAGGTGTCACATAGGAAATTCTGGGAATGTCAGTTTACAGTTTTTCACTGTAAATTATATGTTGATTTGTTCTTTTGTACTTCTAAAAACTGAACAATTAACAGCATTTTACTGTAAAATTACATGAAATGTCCGGTTAGATCTTTTACAAATTTTCCTGTATATAGTATGGGAAATTATTGTTAACCTATTTATTTTTCTTTTTTTTTCTGTGACGTTTTACAATATTTTATAGTTAAAATGACACTATTTTTATTATTATTATTATTATTATTTTTTTTTTTTTTTTTTTTTTTTTTTACAGTGTAGGTGCATTCCAAATTTTCACTTGTAGTGCACATTCTTAGCTTTGATTCTGCAATTGGAAACAAACTTCAACATAGTGACCCTAAAAAGAAGAAGAAGAAGAAAAAAAAGTTTTTGGGATATCATTGTACTTTTTATTATTGTATAAAGAGCATGGAAGAAATGCAATGTATTTTGAGCATCAGCCATAGATCTTGGGGACATGTACACACAGGAGAAGTTGTAATGCTTCCCAGTAATGTTGAGTTTAATGCTGCATAGGTGCTGAAAGAGGCTTTGAGTGAGGAGACTGTATGTCGCACAGACAGAAAGAGCATGTGTATATGAGTGTGTGTTTGACTATAAGTCTATGAACTCTGTTGGGCGGAAGGACAATTGATGCCCATTTAGAAGGAGGTGCTGTGCCGGCAAAGACTTGTATTAAGTGGGATATGACAACAGTACAAGGTAATCCCTATATCAGCAGTCATGAGCTCATGGAGTAAGACAGAGACACCATTCTTATGGCCCCAGTTTGCAGCACTCACACAGGTCAACCCATTAACTGGAATTTGTAAAACACTGGTGGTCTGTGAAGATGTATTAAAAAATCCAATCAATCCAAAATATCATGTTGATGCATTGAGAAAGAACAAGGTTTGTATAAAAGGCATCAGATCTTTGAAATATTTTTTTGTTTTGTTTGAGGCACTTAGTAGCAAATAAACTAAATATCCTAAATAGAACTGTATATTTCAATATGTGTTACTGAGTTTTTCAGCATTGCTGTGCTAATCAATTTCAAATTCACCCACCCTTATACAGCACATAAAACACAAGCTGTGGTTGATATTGTACGGATAAGCAATAATTGTGGTCAAGTCGATATTGAACGATGTAACTTTTAAAAATGTTATTGTATCAGGTTTCTGAGCAATAAAACAGGGCGATTTATTTAAGACAACAAATTAATCCACATGATCATGAAATCTACATTATTTTTGGCTCAACACCTGTTGTTAAACACAACTAAAATAAGATGTTAAAGAGCTTCGGAAATCCACCGACCTATCCCTCCACATCACTAAAGAGACGGCCCATGCCATCGGCCGTTCTATGGCTGGTCTAGTGTGTGTGGAGAGGCACTTGTGGCTTAATTTATCGGGGATGAAAGACAAGGAGAAATCCTTCCTTCTGGATTCCCCAATCTCTCCTGCTGGCCTTTTCGGCGACGCAGTTGATACCGTCGTCGAAAGGTTTCAGGAGATGAAGAAACAGAAGCTTTTCGGCAGTATCTCCCTCGTCGGCCCTCAGGGAAGGCTGTCTCTGAGGAGCAGCCTCGGCCGTCCTCCAGCGCCTCCCATAGACAGACGCAAAAAGAGAACGTTGCTTCCCACGCCCCTCCTGAGGGAGCTTGGCAGAGGAGGCGGCGCTCTCGTCAGCAGGCTTCTGAGAAGAAGGGCGACCTGAGGGCCGTCCTTCAGACAAAGAAGTCTGCTGGCAAGTGAGCCTAGTTGCGGCTGGTCCGCTGAGAGCTGTCCCCCTCGCGGCAGAGCGGTTGAGTCAGTTTCCTCCGCGAAGCTCTTGGGGAGTCGGTGTTGTGTTCCTGCCGTCACTAAGCACGCTTTGGGCCACACCGACCCCCTGCGTACGCATGCTACTCTAGCCACCTCTAGAAAGACCTGCGGCTGGGCAGCGAATGCGCATGCACACAAAAATATTTATTGTCTGCTCCCTGCCGGTCAGCCGCATCAGGGGCACGGGAAAGAGGCTCGCTTGATACCCGAGACCAGCCTCAAGAGCTGGTTCCCTTAGTAGAGTATGGTGGTGCATGGAAATGCCTTCCGAATATCTCTGCATGGGTCCTGCGTACTGTAGAGCTGGGTTACAGACTGCAGTTCAGTTCCCCACCTCCAAAGTTCAATGGGGTGGTCTGGACTGCGGTGGTCCCAGAGCAGGTGTGGGTAAAGGAACAGGAAGTACAATCCCTGTTAGCAAAGGAGGCCATAGAACGCATTCCTCCTGCAGACAGGGAGTCTGGGTTCTACAGCCGGTACTTCATAGTTCCCAAGAAGGATGGCGGGTTGCGTCCGATAATAGATCTGAGGGTTCTGAACTGGACTCTGAGGAGATTCAGGTTCAGAATGCTTACAATCCCAGCCATCGTGAGACAGATCCAGTTTGAGGACTGGTTCGTCACGATAGATCTAAAGGACGCATACTTCCACATCTCCATCCTTCCATGTCACAGGAAGTACCTGAGGTTTGCTTTTGGGGGTGAAGCGTACCAATATCGTGTTCTTCCCTTCGGCCTAGCTCTTTCCCCTCACACCTTTATGAAGTGCATGGTTGCAGCGCTGGCTCCACTGAGACTCCAGGGCATCCGTGTACTCAATTACATCGACTACTGGCTCATTCTGGCCAAATCACACAAGATGGCAGTTCGGCATCGAGATGTCGTTCTGGCCCGCATAAGGTGCTTGTGGCTGAGACTCAATCAAATCAAATCAAATCACCTTTATTTATATAGCTCTTTTAACAAGTCCAATTGTTTCAAAGCAGCTTCACATTGTTAACAGGAAAATAATACAACAGAATTTGTACAGCCGTTCTGGTGAAACGGTGATGTTATCCAGCTAATTTCAAGTATCATATAGTGTCAATGCAGGCAGATCGGTAATATAGATGAAATTTAGGTGTCCCCAACTGAGCAAGCCAAAAGCCAGAGGCAACGGTGGCAAGGAACCAAAACTCCTTCAGGGTCAGAATGGAGAAAAAAACCTTGGGAGAAACCAGGCTCAGTCGGGTGCCAGTTCTCCTCTGGCCGACTTAACAAACAGTGTATAATTATAATTCTGGCAACTTAGCAGGTCTTAATTCATATTAGGTAAATAGATATTCGTAAGATTATTCGAAAGATTGGAGTCGTCATGCCGAAGACGGGTTTAATGAGGATGTCATGTCGATGCAGCATTTACGGGGGGGAGTTTATTTGACATGCTCTCTGCAGACATTTCAGGGATGCGTTGGTCATGTCCAGGCGCTGGTCCACCATCTGATCTGGATACGGCCCGGATCCGGCTGACTGCAGTAAACCTCGGGATAAACAGAGAGACTAACATTAGCGTAGAGCCATTCTTCTTATGATGTAACGAGTACATCAGGTGTTATGGGAAGGGTTCCCGGTTCCGGCTGACCTAGTTAATGCAGCCTAACAATCATTTACTGATTTGAATAATAGAAATTGATAATGTTTTTTATGTAAGCCATAGTAAAGAGATGCGTTTTTAGTCTAGATTTAAACTGACAGAGTGTGTCTGCTTCCCGAACAATGCTAGGAAGACTGTTCCAGAGTTTAGGCGCTAAATAGCAAAAGGATCGACTGCCTGCAGTTGATTTTGATATTCTAGGTATTATCAACTGGCCAGAGTTTTGAGACCGCAATAGACGTGATGGAGTATAATGCGTTAAGAGTTCGCTCAAGTACTGGGGAGCTAAACCATTTAGTGCTTTGTAAGTAATAAGCAAGATTTTAAAATTTATACGATGTTTAATAGGGAGCCAGTGCAGTGTTGACAGAACCGGGCTAATATGGTCATACTTCCTTGTTCTAGTAAGAGCTCGAGTTGCTGTGTTTTGGACCAGCTGGAGTTTGTTTATTAAGCGAGCAAGGCAACCACCCAGTAAAGCATTACAGTAATCTAGCCTTGAGGTCATGAACGCATGAATGAACTGTTCAGCATTTTGCATCGAAAGGATGTGCCGTAATTTAGAAATATTTTTAAGATGGTAGAATGCAGTTTTACAGATGTTAGAAACGTGGCTTTCAAATGAAAGATTGGTATCAAAGAGCACACCCAGGTTCCTAACTGATGACGACGAGGACTTGACAGAGCAGCCATCGAGTGTTAGACAGTATTCTAGGTTACTACTTGCAGAGTTTTTTTGTCCAATAATTAAAAATTCTGTTTTTTCTGAATTAAGTTGCAGGAAATTACTAGACATCCAATGTTTTATATCAGCTATGCATTCCGTTAATCTTGTGAATTGGTAAGTTTCATCAGGGCGTGAAGAAATATAGAGCTGAGTATCGTCAGCATAAAAGTGAAAACTAATGCCATGCTTCCTAATGATATCTCCCAGTGGTAGCATGTACAGGCTGAAGAGCAACGGTCCTAGCACTGAGCCCTGCGGTACTCCATACTGAACTTGTGATCGGTGTGACATCTCTTCATTTACTGCTACAAACTGATAACGGTCAGATAAGTATGATTTAAGCCATGCCAATGCAGTTCCACTAATGCCAACATAATTTTCAAGTCTATTCAAAAGAATGTTGTGGTCGATAGTATCGAATGCAGCGCTAAGATCGAGTAACACTAATAGAGAGATACAACCACCATCGGATGATAAGAGTAAATCATTTGTAACTCTGATGAGAGCAGTCTCAGTTCTATGATACGGTCTAAATCCTGACTGGAAATCCTCACAGATACCATTTCTTTCTAAAAAGGAACATAATTGTGAAGACACTGCCTTTTCCAGTATTTTTGACAGGAAGGGTAGATTTGAGATCGGCCTGTAATTGACTAATTCTGTAGGATCAAGTTGAGGTTTTTTAATAAGTGGTTTGATAATAGCCAACTTAAAAGTTTTCAGTACATATCCTAATAACAAAGATGAGTTAATGATATTAAGAAGAGGATCTATGACCTCTGGTAGCATCTCTTTTAATAGCCTAGTCGGTATAGGGTCGAGCATACATGTTGATTTAGTTTAGCCAATTCTTCCTCTCCTATAGCAGTGAATGAATGTATTTTTTTCTCAGTGACACAACAATGCTCTGTCTGATGTCACACTGTAGTAGTGTTACGGATTTGGTGTGGAACAAACTCACGAAGGCGAAGGAGAACTCGGAACTCGGAACTTTAATCATAAACTCGGGAAACAGACAGGGAAACCACCAACAAACGTAAATGAGAACCGACAAACACTAAGGGCAAACAGAGGGCTTAAATACACAGGGGAAACAAGGTGATGACTAGACTAACAGGACACAGCTGGGACAAATTAACTCATAATGAGGGTGACCATGGAAACACAGGAGTGGCGGGAAAACAGAACAAAGGAACATGTGACAGGGGAACACAACATGTAACAAGTAGACGGCTGCATGGTTATAATTTTCTTCCTAATATTATCGATCTTACACGTAAAGAAGTTCATAAAGTCATTACTGCTGTGCTGTTTACAACCATCAGAAGTAGAAGCTTTATTTTTGGTTAACTTAGCCACTGTATCAAATAAATACCTAGGGTTGTGTTTGTTTTCTTCTAAGAGAGTCGAGAAATAAGCAGATCTAGCAGTTTTTACGGCCTTTCTGTATGCAATCATGCTCTCTTTCCATGAATTATGAAAAACCTCTAATTTTGTTTTCTTCCAGCTGCGCTCCA
This sequence comes from Paracanthobrama guichenoti, assembly GCA_018749465.1. Lineage (NCBI taxonomy): Eukaryota > Metazoa > Chordata > Actinopteri > Cypriniformes > Gobionidae > Paracanthobrama > Paracanthobrama guichenoti. The sequence continues at coordinate 14,253,899 of CM031966.1, read as the reverse complement.
TTTTTCTGGCTGCTGTTTTAAGGGCCCGGGTGTGCTCGTTGTACCACGGCGTTGGACTATTTTCTTTAATCTTCTTTAGCGCGGGAGCAACTGTGTCTAAAGTGCTGGAAAAAGAGAGTCAATAGTTTCTGTTGCAAAATCGAGCTCCTCTAGGCTATCTGGGATGCTGAGGAGATAAAACTGATGAGGAAGATTATTTAAAAAGCAATCTTTAGTGGCGGCAGTGATAGTTCTGCCATATTTGAAGCGAGGGGACGGCTTTGCAGCCTTAGCTAAATTAAGTATACATGATGCTATGTAATGATCTGAGATGTCGTCGCTCTGCTGCAGAATTTCAACGGTATCAACATTTATTCCATGTGACAATATTAGGTCTAGAGTATGATTAAGGCGATGAGTGGGTCCTGACACGTGTTGCCTTACTCCAATAGAGTTTAGAATGTCTCTAAATGCTAATCCCAATGCGTCTTTTTCATTATCTACATGGATATTAAAATCACCAACAATTAGTACTTTATCTGCAGCCAGTACTAACTCGGATAGAAAGTCAGCAAATTCTTTGATAAAGTCTGTATTGTGCCCTGGTGGCCTGTATACAGTAGCCAGCACAAATGTCAAACGGGATTTATCAATTACACTACATAATGCTACATAAAGCACCAAAACTTCAAAATAATTATATTTGAAACTAGATTTCTGAGTAATACTGAAGATAGTATTATAAATTACAGCAACCCCTCCCCCTTTACCTTTCAGACACGGCTCGTGTTTATAACAATAATCTTGTGGGGTGGACTCATTTAAAGTAATGTAGTCATCAGGTTTTAGCCAGGTTTCTGTCAAACACAGCACATCTAGATTATTATCTGTAATTATATCATTAACAATAAGCGCTTTTGGGGAAAGGGATCGAATATTCAGCAACCCGAGCTTTATCATTTGATCATCTGTATTATATCTGTTGTTTATTTGTTTGACATCAATTAAGTTTTTACTGTTGAATGGTCTTGATGTTTTTTTGTATTTACTAATTCGGGGAACAGACACAGTCTCTATGTGATAATATATAGGTGAAAGAGTCTCTCATACCGATGCCAGTATGGACTCGATACGTGCGGGAGACAGCTGTGCCCCGGATCATAGTCGAGTCCCATATGACTCCCAGGAACGTAGTCCACTGGGAGGGCATCAGCACACTCTTCTTCGTGTTGCTCCCTGTTAAAAGGAGTGATGAGATACTTAGCAGACTATCATCACTCAATGGCTGGTTGTCTAAGTGGTGTCCGCAAAATAACATAGGGTTCATAGACAATTGGAAAAGCTTTCGGGGCAGACCTGACCTGTTGAAGAGGAACGGCATCCATCCTTCTTGGAGTGGTGCTGCTCTTCTCTCTAGTAATTTGGCATATAGTCTTAAAGCTAAACCTTGACTAACTGGGGCCCAGGTCAGGAAGCAGACGGACTGGCTTACCCGACCGTCTGCTAGCTGTCTCCTGTTACAGAAGTCAGATAAATCCCAACACATAGAGACTCTTTCACCTAGATATTATCACATAGAGACTGTGTCTGTTCCCCGAATTAGTAAATACAAAAAACCATCAAGACCATTCAACAGTAAAAACTTAATTGATGTCAAACAAATAAACAACAGATATAATACAGATGATCAAATGATAAAGCTTGGGTTGCTGAATATTCGATCCCTTTCCCCAAAAGCGCTTATTGTTAATGATATGATTACAGATAATAATCTAGATGTGCTGTGTTTGACAGAAACCTGGCTAAAACCTGGCGACTACATTACTTTAAATGAGTCCACACCACAAGATTATTGTTATAAACACGAGCCGCGTCTGAAAGGTAAAGGGGGAGGGGTTGCTGTAATTTATAATAATATCTTCAGTATTACTCAGAAGTCTAGTTTCAAATATAATTATTTTGAAGTTTTGGTGCTTTATGTAGCATTATGTAGTGTAATTGATAAATCCCGTTTGACATTTGTGCTGGCTACTGTATACAGGCCACCAGGGCACAATACAGACTTTATCAAATAATTTGCTGACTTTCTATCTGAGTTAGTACTGGCTGCAGATAAAGTACTAATTGTTGGTGATTTTAATATCCATGTAGATAATGAAAAAGACGCATTGGGATTAGCATTTAGAGACATTCTAAACTCTATTGGAGTAAGACAACATGTGTCAGGACCCACTCATCGCCTTAATCATACTCTAGACCTAATATTGTCACATGGAATAAATGTTGATACCGTTGAAATTCTGCAGCAGAGCGACGACATCTCAGATCATTACCTAGTATCATGTATACTTAATTTAGCTAAGGCTGCAAAGCCGTCCCCTCACTTCAAATATGGCAGAACTATCACTGCCACCACTAAAGACTGCTTTTTAAATAATCTTCCTCATCAGTTTCATCTCCTCAGCATCCCAGATAGCCTAGAGGAACTCGATTTTGCAACAGAAACTATTGACTCTCTTTTTTCCAGCACTTTAGACACAGTTGCTCCCCGGCGCTTAAAGAAGATTAAAGAAAATAGTCCAACGCCGTGGTGCAACGAGCACACCCGGGCCCTTAAAACAGCAGCCAGAAAAATGGAGCGCAGCTGGAAGAAAACAAAATTAGAGGTTTTTCGTAATTCATGGAAAGAGAGCATGATCGCATACAGAAAGGCCGTAAAAACTGCTAGATCTGCTTATTTCTCGACTCTCTTAGAAGAAAACAAACACAACCCTAGGTATTTATTTGATACAGTGGCTAAGTGAACCAAAAATAAAGCTTCTACTTCTGATGGTTGTAAACAGCACAGCAGTAATGACTTTATGAACTTCTTTACGTGTAAGATCGATAATATTAGGAAGAAAATTATAACCATGCAGCCGTCTACTACAGTGCCACATCAGACAGAGCATTGTTGTGTCACTGAGAAAAAATTACATTCATTCACTGCTATAGGAGAGGAAGAATTGGCTAAACTAAATCAACAACATGTATGCTCGACCCTATACCGACTAGGCTATTAAAAGAGATGCTACCAGAGGTCATAGATCCTCTTCTTAATATCATTAACTCATCTTTGTTATTAGGATATGTACCGAAAACTTTTAAGTTGGCTATTATCAAACCACTTATTAAAAAACCTCAACTTGATCCTACAGAATTAGTCAATTACAGGCCGATCTCAAATCTACCCTTCCTGTCAAAAATACTGGAAAAGGCAGTGTCTTCATAATTATGTTCCTTTTTAGAAAGAAATGGTATCTGTGAGGATTTCCAGTCAGGATTTAGACCGTATCATAGTACTGAGACTGCTCTCATCAGAGTTACAAATGATTTACTCTTATCATCCGATGGTGGTTGTATCTCTCTATTAGTGTTACTCGATCTTAGCGCTGCATTCGATACTATCGACCACAACATTCTTTTGAATAGACTCGAAAATTATGTTGGCATTAGTGGAACTGCATTGGCATGGCTTAAATCATACTTATCTGACCGTTATCAGTTTGTAGCAGTAAATGAAGAGATGTCACACCGATCACAAGTTCAGTATGGAGTACCGCAGGGCTCAGTGCTAGGACCGTTGCTCTTCACCCTGTACATGCTACCACTGGGAGATATCATTAGGAAGCATGGCATTAGTTTTCACTGTTATGCTGACGATACTCAATATTTCTTCACGCCCTGACGAAACTTACCAATTCACAAGATTAACGGAATGCATAGCTGATATAAAACATTGGATGTCTAGTAATTTCCTGCAACTTAATTCAGAAAAAACAGAATTTTTAATTATTGGACAAAAAAACTCTGCAAGTAGTAACCTAGAATACTGTCTAACACTCGATGGCTGCTCTGTCAAGTCCTCGTCGTCAGTTAGGAACCTGGGTGTGCTCTTTGATACCAATCTTTCATTTGAAAGCCACGTTTCTAACATCTGTAAAACTGCATTCTACCATCTTAAAAATATTTCTAAATTACGGCACATCCTTTCGATGCAAAATGCTGAACAGTTAATTCATGCGTTCATGACCTCAAGGCTAGATTACTGTAATGCTTTACTGGGTGGTTGCCCTGCTCGCTTAATAAACAAACTCCAGCTGGTCCAAAACGCAGCAACTCGAGCTCTTACTAGAACAAGGAAGTATGACCATATTAGCCCGGTTCTGTCAACACTGCACTGGCTCCCTATTAAACATCGTATAAATTTTAAAATCTTGCTTATTACTTACAAAGCACTAAATGGTTTAGCTCCCCAGTACTTGAGCGAACTCTTAACGCATTATACTCCACCACATCTATTGCGGTCTCAAAACTCTGGCCAGTTGATAATACCTAGAATATCAAAATCAACTGCAGGCGGTCGATCCTTTTGCTATTTAGCGCCTAAACTCTGGAACAGTCTTCCTAGCATTGTTCGGGAAGCAGACACACTCTGTCAGTTTAAATCTAGACTAAAAACGCATCTCTTTACTATGGCTTACACATAAAACATTATCAATTTCTATTATTCAAATCAGTAAATGATTGTTAGGCTGCATTAACTAGGTCAGCGGAACGGGAACACTTCCCATAACACCTGATGTACTCGTTACATCATAAGAAGAATGGCATCTACGCTAATGTTAGTCTCTCTGTTTATTCCGAGGTTACTGCAGTCAGCCGGATCCGGGCCGTATCCAGATCAGATGGTGGACCTGCGCCTGGACATGACCAACGCATCCCTGAAATGTCTGCAGAGAGCGTGTCAAATAAACTCCCCCCGTAAATGCTGCATCGACACGACATCCTCATTAAACCCGTCTTCGGCGTGACGACTCCAATCTTTCGAATAATCTTACGAATATCTATTTACCTAATATGAATTAAGACCTGCTATGTTGCCAGAATTATAACCATACACTGTTTGTTCGTCGGCCAGAGGAGAACTGGCACCCCGACTGAGCCTGGTTTCTCCCAAGGTTTTTTTCTCCATTCTGACCCTGAAGGAGTTTTGGTTCCTTGCCACCGTTGCCTTTGGTTTTTGGCTTGCTCAGTTGGGGACACCTAAATTTCATCTATATTACCGATCTGCCCGCATTGACACTATATGATACTTGAAATTAGCCGGATAACATCACCGTTTCACCTGAACGGCTGTACAAATTCTGTTGCATTATTTTCCTGTTAACAATGTGAAGCTGCTTTGAAACAATTGGACTTCTTAAAAGCGCTATATAAATAAAGGTGATTTGATTTGATTTTTGATCGGTCTCCAGAGTAAAGCTAGGCCGCAGCCTCACTGTGAAGCAGTTCTAGAGATGGCAGCAGCATCCAATGTTATACCGTTCGGCCTGCTCCACATGAGACCCCTCCAGTGGTGGCTGAGAGCCAAGGGGTTTTCCCCAAGGGGAAATCCATTCCATATGATCAGAGTAACGTGCAAATGCCTTCGTTCTCTCGACATATGGAAGAAACATTCAAGATTCAAGATAGTTTTATTTGTCACATACACAGTTATATACAGAATATACAACCGGCAGTGAAATGTAAACAGGTCCGCTCCATGAACAGTGCAAATTCACAGTTAAAAACACAAGGGGGAAATTATAATAGAAATAGAACAAAAAGTACTATATATATATATATATATATATATATATATATATATATATATATATATATATATATATATATATATAATTATAAATAAGTAGAAAAAAATAAAAAAATAAAAATAATTAAAGAAGTGAAATAAAATAAGTGAAATAAACTGTGCAGTGAGTAAACTGTAGACTTATAAATATGTGGTTAACAGAAATGTACAAAGTATAATGTGCAAACAGGTTTATAACAGGTTGTTACACAGTAACAACGAGAACAGAAAGTGCAGTGCAATGTCAGTATATCGATGGTCACGTGATGTTAGGTGACTGAGTTCAGGAGTCTGATGGCCTGGGGGAAGAAGCTCCTCCCGAGTCTCTCAGTTTTGGCCATCAGGCTTCAGAAGCGCTTACCAGATGGCAGCAGCGTGAAATGAGGGTTTGCAGGGTGATTAGAGTCCTTGATGATTTTTGTAGCTCTACCTTTGCAGCGTTTGGTGTAGACGTCCTGCAGAGACGGGAGAGCTGACCCTGAGATACGCTCGGATAAGCGCACGACTCTTTGCAGTGCTTTGCAGTCATGACTGGTGCTGTTCTCATACCACGCTGTGATGAGTTAATACACTTTCTATTGTCCCTAAATAGAAAGTTTTCAGGATAGCTGGTGAAACCCTGAATTTCCTCAGCTGGTGCAGGTGGTACAGTCTTTGCCTGGCTTTTTTCACCTGTGTCTGAATGTGTGCAGTCCAGGTCAGGTCCTCAGAGATGTTTACACCCAGGTACTTGAAGCTGCTCATTCTCTCTACTGGTGACCCGCTGATCATGAGAGGGGAGTATGTCCGTTGCTGTCTCTTCCTGAAGTCCACAATCAGTTCTTTGGTCTTGCCAACATTCATATGTCGAGACATATGGTTCCTGTCCCAGGGGCCAGTGCTCGGAGCCTCTCTCACTGGTGGTTGGGGCGCGGTCATGGACGGCAGCTTTGCGAGAGGTCTGTGGGAGACCCAGCATTCATCCTGGCACATAAACTGCCTGGAAATGCTGGCGGTCTACAAAGCTCTGAGGAGCTTTTTCCTGGACCTCCGCAGCCACCATGTCCTGATACGCACAGACAATATGTCTGTGGTCTCGTATCTGAATCATCAGGGGGGTCTGAGTTCGCGGCCACTATGCAAACTGGCTCACCACACCCTCCTGTGGTCCCAAGGGAAACTGTCATCTCTCAGAGCGATGTACGTCCCAGGGGACCAAAACCAGGGAGCAGACGTACTGTCAAGGCAGGGGCTGAGGCCCAGGGAGTGGCGACTCCACCCAGAGGTGGTGGAGGCCATGTGCGAGAGGTTTGGCCCAGTGGAGGTGGATCTGTTCCTGTCTCGAGAGACATCCCACTGCCCACTGTGGTTTTCCCTCAGGCATCCATCTCCGCTGGGGTTGGATGGCATGATGCAGACCTGGCCGAGGCTGAGTCTGTACGCATTTCCCCTGATCGCTCTTCTCCCAGGAGTCTTGGAGCGGGTCTGCCAAGAAGGGATCAGCCTACTTCTAGTAGCACCTTGCTGGCTGACCTGGGTATGGTTCTCGGACATTATAGCACTGCTGGACGGCCTCCCGTGGCAGGTCCCTCTGCTGTCTCAGGTAGGGGGCACGATATTTCACCCCCGGCCAGAGCTGTGGAACCTCTGGATCTGGCCCCTGAGGGGGCTCAGTACCTAGCAGAGGGCCTGTGAGCAGGTGTTGTCAAGACCTTACTCAGCTCCAGGGCTCCTTCTACGAGGAGACTGTACAGCCTGAAGTGGAATGTGTTCTCCACTTGGTGTAGAGAGTGTGAGGTGGACCCAGTTAACTGCCCTGTGGCTTCAATACTGGAGTTCCTCCAAGATCCTTCCTTCTACGCCGGTCTTACCCCGTCCACACTTAAGCTGTGTGTGGCGGCCATAGGGGCCTTCTGCTCACCTATAGGTGACGGGCCTTTGGGGAAGCACCATCTGGTTGTATGGTTTCTCCGTTGGGCTAGGAGGATGAGACCTGCGACTCCATCCAGAGTACCAACCTGGGACCTGGCAGTGGTGCTCGAAGGGCTGGTTAAGGCCCCCTTCAAACCGCTGGAGTCGGCAGAGGCAAAGAACCTGACCCTTAAGGTGGCTTTTTTGCTTGCCATAACCTCACTGAGGGGAGTGGGAGATCTTCAGGCCTTGGCAGTTACGCCAGCTTGCCTGGAGTTTGCCCCTGGCAGAAGGCCATCCTGCATCCTAGGCCAGGCTACGTGCCAAAGGTGCCATCTAATGTGGCGCGGTCAGTGGTTCTTCAGGCTTTTCATCCTCCACCTCACATGACGGCAGAAGAAGGCAGGCTTCACCTGCTCTGTCCGATTAGGGCATTGAGCAGCTATTTAGAGAAGTCTGCACAGTGGAGAAAGTCAGACCAGTTATTGGTGTGTTTTGGCTCACCCAAGAAAGGGCTGCCTGCTTCAAAGCAGACAATCAGTAATTGGATTGTCCAGGCTATAGCCATGGCTTATCGGGTGCGCAACTTGCCTTCACCCATAGCCATGAGGGCTCATTCCACCAGGGGCGTGGCCTCCTCGGTGGCTCTCCTTTCAGGGGCCTCGCTGCAAGAGGTCTGCGAGGCGGCCGGATGGGCCACCCCGCACACCTTCATAAGATTCTACAGTCTGCATCTCCCTGCGACGCCTGGTGCCAGGGTGCTCGCACCTTGAGTGTGCCCGGAGGCCGGCTCACACCTCGGCGTTGGTGACTCGATGTGGCACAGTGGGTATTCGTTCCCCATCGTGTCGTCACAACGATGATGCAGTGCGAGTTCCCTCGAAAGGGAATGTCTTGGGTTACGACTGTAACCCATATTCCCTGAGAAGACACTGCGACTCGTCGCCACACCTCATCATGCCAGAGTGCCAGCTTCGTCTCGAAAAAGCTGTGTTTGCTGGGTGCCAGTGTCCATTTGTAGCTTCCGGGGTATGCCGTCATCTACTACGTCATGACGTAGCATCAATCAGGTATGGACAGATTTCATTCATGCTTCAGATGCGCAATGCTGTGAGCGTTCCCCATCGTGTCATCACGATGACGATGCAGTGTCTCGTTCCCTTCTCAGGGAACATGGGTTAACCCGAGACATTTTATTTGTGAAAGTAAAGTTTTCCATTTAACTTTAAGCTGGCCAAAGGCATGTATAATTTTTTGTTATTAGTGATTTGACTGCACTGACATCAAACCTGAATTGAGCTGGATGAAGATACTATTGTCTTCTGCTTTATAGCTGATTTGACATTGTTTCATCACAAATTATGCAAAATCAACACTGTTGTTGAACTGAACTGAATTAAAATTGAATCTAAAAGTGAATAACAAGACTTCAACACTTCTTTTTCACTGTTCCAGACCGCCAGAGATGGTCAAACATAGTGGAAGGTGTTGTGTCTTGCACTCATATCGAGAATCCTGCATTGATTTGTTTTCCGTGACCCTGACCATTGATGTGTCTGAAGCTATATCCGTTCTGTTGTGAACCTTCCCCTAAAACTGCAACTAACATCCCTAGTGCAGCAAACACCGGACCTCTGGTTACAGGACACATAGAGACTGATAAGGTTTATGATCAGAAGGAATTTGCAGAGAGTTGTGACTCTCACTTAATTATTTTTAAAAAGGACAAATAAACCATCTTAAACCCATATAGCCTATATATAACCACTTGAGAAATATATAAACGTATATCCATCTCATGATTTACTTTTATAGGGTTTGGTCTATGTATTAATTCAATCTCTGTTGTATTTATGTTTCAGAATTGCATACTATAGTTAACGAAAATCATGTGTATGGCATGTTTGGTCTCTACGAACTCCAAATTAAATGACCACTAGGAGGAGAGGCTATCCTCAGAGGTTAAAAAGGCCCCCTGCACAGATCTAGTTCTTCTCTCTGGCACCTACGACTGACACGCAACATCTGCTGGCTCCCACCTGGCCAAGCCGGCCAACCACTCAGGCAAATGGAAGTAATGTACGATATACAAAATCGCTGTTTAGTTAATTAAAGCCATGAACCCCTTCATCCAGCTCAACAAAGGAGCTTGCAGTCATAACTGATGGGTTTTCTGTGGCCATGAAAAATACCCTTTTCTTAGAATGAATTAATAATCTATACTGAGGGTTCACAGGATGAACTGATTGATTGATTGATTGATTGTAATGTTAATGTAGCTACATCAAGTTAATCTCGTTAACTGATTCAAATATTCATAATTAATCAATGAATAATCATAAGAAGTATGAATAAATATGAATATTTCCCCTTTGAGCTAACTCGCTACACTGGTAAACCAGGGCGACATCCAGTTAACGGGGGTTACTGTGGCAACAACTGTAATGCCTTATTCTTCAATACTGTCATTTCTCTGCTTTTGATATTCTGGCATGGAAAGTTATGGCAAACTCAGATCCAATAGATCTTATGGATGCCCATATTCAATGTCCCACTTGCTTAGGCTTTGATCACCTCAGAGGGGCTTTAGTAGATCCATGCCCTGAGTGTAGTTAAATGTCCTTGGTGGTTAGATAGCATCGACTGGCTAAACCTGAATTTCAAGAACGGCATTGCAAGTGTGTAGCAAATGTTTGGCCAATAGAGCTGAAGGAAGCAAACCCCCTGTAACTGAGCCCATCAAGTAGCTGAGCTGGCAAACAAAGTTCAGGCCATTCAAGCCTTACTATCAATAAATACCCCCTACTCATAGGAATGTGAGCAAGGGCATAAGTCAGGTCAAGTCAAGTCACCTTTATTTATATAGTGCTTTTTACAATGCCAATTGTTTCAAAGCCGCTCTGGTGAAAACGGTGATGTCATCCAGCTAATTTCAGTTGTCATATAGTGTCAATACAGGCAGGTCAGGTAATATAGCTGAAATTTTCGTGTCCCCATCTGAGCAAGCCAAAAGTGACGGTGGCAAGGAACCAAAACTCCTTCAGGGTCAGAATGGAGAAAAAAACCTTGGGAGAAACCAGGCTCAGTCGGGGTGCCAGTTCTCCTCTGGCCAACGAACAAATAGTGTATGATTATGATTCTGGGAACATTACAGGTCAGAAGTCATATTAGATCAATAGATATTCGTAAGATTATTCGAAAGTTTGGAGTCATCATGCTGGAGACGGGTTTAATGAGGATGTCGTGACGATACGGCATTTACAGGGGGGAGTTTAATTGACACGCTCTCTGCAGACATTTCAGGGATGTGTTGGTCATGTCCAGGCATGGGTCCACCTGGTCTGGATACGGCCCGGATCCAGATGCAGTAAACCTCGGGATAAACAGAGAGACTAACATTAGCGTAGATGCCATTCTTCTTATGATGTAACGAGTACATCAGGTGTTATGGGATGTGTTCTAGTTAACACGTCCCATAACATATCTAGTTCTGCCCTAGTTAATGCAGCCTAACAATCATTTAACCGATTTGAATAATATGAATTGATAATGTTCTATGTGTATGCCATAGTAAAGAGATGTATTTTTAGTCTAGATTTAAACTGACAGAGTGTGTCTGCTTCCCAAATAATGATAGGAAGACTGTTCCAGAGTTTAGGAGCTAAATAGGAAAAGGATCGACCACCTGCAGTTGATTTTGATATCCTAGGTATTATCAAGTGGCCAGAGTTTTGAGACCGCAAAATATGTGATGAGCATAATGCATTAAAAGGTCATGAACCCCCCTGTTTCAGCAGCAGCCAGTTCTCACCACAGTTTTGAAAAATGCTATAAAAGTGGGCGTGGTTTAGCAGGAGTGGAGGGGGACGAGGGGAGACTGACAGCACAATGGCTTCTGATTCAGACTATTTTATTTCGCTCTCATTAAAAGCATCAAAGCTTCCCACAAATGCACGCTGCAAATGACCATTAAGTTACACTCAACACAATATACACATGGATTTGTAAGCTCACCGTTACACAAATACATATATCCTGTGACAGCTATAATTCAATTAAATGCACAGCCATTCGCAATTTGTTCTCTGCTTCGAAAATATATATGAACACGTTGTTGTGTAACTTTGATAACTTTTGAGGCTTATTTTGTGGAGTTTTATATGCTGTTTGGTCAGTTAAATGGCCGTAATGAGCAGTTACACTCACAGTGTGGATGAATCGCATTTGTGTGAAGACTCAGTATCTATTGAAGAGAACACAATCAGAGCAGACACTCATACAAAGCAGGAAAAAAAAAACACTCGTTTTTGATTCATTAATGCATCGCTCACTTACTGTATGCGATCTCACTGTTTGAAGCACCAGTCAGAGGAAAATGCCTATCAACATGTGCTGTCATGAATAATTAAGCACGTGCTGTCATGAATTAAGCAACACGTCTTCTCATAGGATAAAGACACGCAGTCTCATGAAAAATTATGAGACAGCGATGAGTCATCATGGTACTATAGTACAAGAAAGAGTCACAACCTATGATGCTAACATGAAGACGAATTTAAACCAGAAAGTTGAAAATATAGCAAAAAGGTTTAAAATTAACTAGTTTTCTCCCACATTCAAAACTAACAGATGGTAACATTGTCTTCCATGATTTTCAACACACATGCTTCAGTTAAAATCTCAGAAAATTTGGTTTAGGGTTTCATGACCCTTTTCAAAGATTTTAAAATGTATACTGTTTAATAGGGAGCCAGTGCAGTGTTGACAAGAAACACATAACAAGAAACTTTAAATAAAACATAGGTCTTCTGTTAAAAAAAAATATGAGAACAAAATAACATTGCCACATTATTAATATTATCAATAAAAATAACTGATAGTCAATAGTCTATAGTCGATAATGTCGGGCATTGCATTTGAGCTGAAACTGAAGAGTGAATGAGCAGTCGGTATAATGGCAGTACTAGCTGGTTAATAAACTCAACCAAACGCATCCTATATGAGATTAATCAGATATTTACAACTTGCATCTGCAGAAAAGGATGCGAATGTGCACGTGAACTTGACAGTGCTAGTCTGATGTTACTCTCGTTGTGGATTTCCTGATACACAGGGAACTAAAGCACAGAGAATTTACAACATTCTGTTACAATTGTGTTCTCATTATAATGCTATGTATATGACAGATTAGCGATGTAGATCTTAACTTAACTGTATTTCATGATCAAAGAGATTCCAGGCACTTTATTTCACCCGTCTGGAAGGCATGCTGTCTAACGCTAACCAATCAGACCTCAGGTACCGCCCAAAATGCTGTAATAACCAATAAAAAAAATAGACAAATATATATTTTAAAGTCAGGGCGATCATCGTTTTCATGATCGATCGTCGCTGTCACGTTCAGTACTCGAGTACTCTTGCCCATCCCTAATCTGTACTTGTTGCCACAAAAGAGGCACAACAAGCCTCCGCCTAAGCCATCCGCCTAAGTGCACAGGGTGTATTCAGACTCAAAGAACAAGTCAAACTCAGATGAACTCAGCCATGTTATCGCTGTGGAAAAGCGGGCATCAGCCTGGAGATTGTTGGTGCAAGGACATGAACTGTAGAAATTGTGGTAAGAAAGGTCACATTGAGTGCCTGCAAGAATAAAAAGACACAACTAGTAAAAATGTTGGGCCTAAAAAGAAAAAAATATATATCAGAAATTCAAACAAAAGCATGTGAACCAAATGGAAAATGTCCAGTAAACACAGAGTGATCATGGAACAGAGAAAGAGGATGCTTTATGTGATCTCTATGGTAATTTTAAGTTACTTTCAGTTAGTAGTTGCTTTTGTATAGTTTCACTTCGAAGACCACAGACATGTATGGTGTCACTCAATGACTGGCCAAACTCACAATGTTCTGATAATCGTTTCAACACCACCACCACCACAAATTGAGAGATAGATTCCCCATCTTGCTGATTTATTTTATGAAATGAGAATCTCTCTTCGATAATCAGTGGTTATCAGGTCTGCTCCTCTGGGCCATAACCCTCCCAGTCTACCAGATATTTCACCTTTCCACATACCCAGCAGCAATCCAGCAGCCTGCAGACTGTGTATGCTGTCAATTATGCAGGGAGCTAGGGCAGACAACTGGTTTTAATCAAGAAACATGGAAAGTGTGGTGAATCTTCCTAGACCTGGGTAGAAGGAGTCAAAAGACAACCAGGTTAATCTTTCTGAGAATCTTAAAGGGGCCAATGCATCATGGAGCCAGCTTACGGGATTCCATCTACAGTGGCAGATCTCGGGTAGAGAGCCACACTCTTTGTCCTGGGCGAAACACGGGTCCTGCCCTCCGGCATTTGTTAGCTCTCCTAGCATAAGCCCTCTCCCAGGAATGTCAACACTAGCGGATGAGCTGTGTTCGGGAAGCTGCACTGATGGAAACAGTGGCCATTTAAGATTGTGTTTAGACTATTAAGGAAATGTAATTTTGCCAAAGAACTTACTAGTTTACTTTTTTTTTTTTTTGTTGTTGCTGAATGAAAGAGATTGCATGTGAAGTGGACAAAAAATTTAATTAAGAGGCGCATGGATTTATTTCAGTTCTGCTGATTCTGTATGTTCTGTTCTCCTTGTATCACTGTTTCCTCATCCCTGTTTAGTTTATGTTTGCCTTTAGCAGCATCCAAAAACAGGGTGCTTCTCAAATCTTATTTGTGCATCCTCATTTCCTTTCTTCATTTCATTTCCTCAAAGCAATTGAATCAAGTGAAATTATATATCCTCGCTCCCTTTAGCGCCACTTCAAAGCGCCGTCAATTATGATGATGACTGATGACTCTACACTGCTGGATTTAGCTTGCATCTCGGGATTTACCACATTTATCCGTATTTTTTTTTTTTTATATTACCTGGTATTAACTGTTTTTTTAATTTTTTATATTACCATTTATTATTAACAATTTACTATATAACAATGGTTATTAACTGCTTTTTATTTGTTGTATAGTATTACAATTTGTTTAATTTTCTTTAATTTCTTTGTGCTTTGATATAATTCTGCAAATGTCCTTCTACAGTTGTTATAATTTGACAGACATTGTCTTGTACATGTAAACAATAATGATTGTAATAATAATAATTAATAAACAGTGGCAAGATGTGAAGGGGGAGGAGAATTTATATATGTGTCACATTTAGTCGATAAAACACATTGCAAGGTAGTAAGGCATCAAGATATGTCTGAATCCAGTGTTAGCTTCACTTCCTGCCTCCTGAGAGACCTTCATCTGATCGATTTTTGAAGGCAGCATAGATGTATCCTTCACTGCCTTTGATATCCCACAATTCTGTGTGTTCCATTCAGTGACAGTTGAGCTAGAAAAAATGGCGTCTGAAAGTTGTGGTTGCTGGTCAGTTTGTGTGTAAATATGTGTGTTGTGTGTGCTCTTTGGACCAACATTTTCCACTTCTGTAGCGCCCTCTACTGTCCTAGGTGTATCAAACCTTTTAGAATTATTGACGAATATTGTAAGGGAGAATCATCAACATCCATGATTGTCTAACTCGCATGAAACATCAGCTTTCCAGTAAGCAGAATACTTTTTCCAGCAGAGTACTAACAAGGATGATCCCGGACGAGCCCCAATTTATGTAGCGCCCTCTACTGTCCTAGGTGTATCAACCCTTTTAGAATTATTGACACTAGAAACCGGAATCTTTTACTTGTGTCTCTCGACGTGATCTTTTGATCTTTTATCCTTGATTTATACAACTGCTCTTTACTAAATGCAAGTTCTCTCTCTGTAAAGTATTTGTCACTAATTACAACTATTTATCTATGCAAATTATCACACTATATTGCTGAAATAAGCAATGGATTTATTAAAACAACAAAACTGAATTACCAAAAATGACCCAACTGAATATGAGTACAATCAGCTCAATCAACTTCGAAATAAATTGGTATTTTCAAATATAGTACTTGATTGGATCTTTTGTGCACAACAACTGACACTTAAGGGTTAATTTTTATTATAGTCAAAATAAGGTTTTTCAATGAATCACGTTTTAAATTAACCTTCACTTATTCTACAAAAGCACAAATCTGTCTTCACTTAGTGTAACCCAATATACCAGTGTTTTGTATTCAAATACTCTATACAAAAATAAAGAATGTAAACAAACTGTAGTTTCAACCAGAAATACAAACTGTAACCCTGTAATATCCAATGAATCAAAGCAATCAGAATTAAACTATCAAATCGTTCAACAGAAAAACAAACTTATTGTGGGCCCACCACACACACACACACACACACACACACACACACACACACACGAACAAACCCCCAGTTGCAGGCCTGAAACGTTGCTTCTGTGCGTTGAGGCCGAGTAAAATGCAAACTGGGCACTTCGTTATATGAGAGCACAAATAAAATAAACGAAATGTACCTGAGTGAGCTTGGCAAAATTTAGTAATTTCCGTCACCTGTCAGATCCATCCATGTGAAGCTGGAAGCTGTCAGGAAACTGTGTGATGCTCCCGCGACGCCAGAGGAACTCCTAACCACTCGGTGATTAGGAGCGCTATCTGGATTTATCCTCAGATACTTTCAATCGATGCAATAAAAGTTCTTGGTAATCGTTTAGATCACCTTGGTGCCCATACATTCGCCGATATACATGATGAACTTGATTAAAGTTTCTCACCGGGACCTTGAATATAATCAAGTGTTAAAAAGTTCCTCCCAATTAAGTCAATTTGACTTCTGTGTGTTGTCGTGTTGACTTCACAACAAAATACTGTGCTGCTTAACACTCAAACCATACAATTCAGATTGCTATTTACACAAATAAATCAGCGCACTCTCTGTTATCATTCCGACAACATCAACAACACATCTTTTTTTTCCCAACTCTCCTCTCTCTCCTACCCTCTTTTATTGGGATCAAGCTGCTTTTTTTCAGCCAATAATGTTAAACTGAACATCTTACAGGCCTGAATATGTCTGAACATATATACATTTGTTTAATAATAAAACAAGCACACAATTCTGCATTTACCCATTTCCCCCAAAATAAAATAAATTAAAATAATACATTTACATAACCTTGTATAAAATAACCCAGGGTTACACTCTCCCCCTTCTAAACTCTAATGTCCCCATGAGTAAACAGACTTTAAATATGAATAATGAGTTTATTCTCAGAGTCTGCACATATTCTAGTACACCTGTCACACTTAGGTAAAGGGTGATACTTTTTTGAAGGGCAATTTTCAATCTTTGAGG
The DNA here is from genome assembly GCA_018749465.1 of Paracanthobrama guichenoti. NCBI lineage: Eukaryota > Metazoa > Chordata > Actinopteri > Cypriniformes > Gobionidae > Paracanthobrama > Paracanthobrama guichenoti. Next base: position 14,237,067 of record CM031966.1, on the reverse strand, counting down.
AATCTGTCAGATGAATAACTATTCCTCTGTGTACAACTGTCTCTCACTGGGTTGGCCTAGCTCATCATAGCTTAACTTAGAGACAGGTTTCAGCCTCCTTTTAGGACAATGTCCCATGAATTCAGCCTCTAAGTCTGACGCATTTCTAGAGCTATTTTCTTCCCCTTCTGAAATTCCTTCCTCTACTGAGTCTACAATTGGGTGCATATTCTCTCTAGAATCCTCATTTTCATAGGTTTCCTCCACCACTTCCTCTTCTCCAGAAGGCTGAAATTCACTATCTGTGTGGACAGTTACTTCATCCTCTTTATCTTCAAGCTTGTGCTGGAGATCAGGAATTAACTGTGTCCATTTTCTAGACCAGTCTGGAGAGTAGTACTCATAGCTCTCATCTTCACTTCCTGAGGCATTATCAGCTGTTTCAGGAATTTCCAATGCTCTTTCCCTCTCAATGGTTCTTTATGCTCTTTTGCAGCTCTAGACCTGGTAACTGGCCTTTGAGGAACTTCTTGTTTCTTATCAGATGTTGACATCCTCACCGATCCTTCAACAGGCAAGAGATGATCTCTGTGCATGGTCCTGACTCCTCCTGGTCCTTTCTCAGGTTTGAGTTTGAACACAGGTAAGTTGTCAAGCTTTTCAAGAACAATGTACTAGGTCAAGTTCCACTTATCCTCAAGTTTGTGCTTTCCGGTGAAACTGAGATTTTGTATTAGCACACAGTCTCCAGGTATTACGCTCTGATATTTCACCTTTTGATCATAGAGACGTTTGTTTCTCTGATGATTCTTCAGTGCGTCGGTAGGCTTTCTGAAGATCTGTCTTCAGGTTTTCAACATACTTCTGGTATGTCTGTCCTTCTGCCCCTTCTGAAGAAGTACCAAAGCACACATCAATGGGCAAGCGGGCTTTCTCTTCCAAACAGAAGAAAGTAAGGTGAGTACCCCGTAGCTTCATTTTTAGTACAATTGTACGCATGTACTAATTGGTTGATGTGTTGGCTCCATTTTTACTTCTCTGCAGCATCCAAAGTACCCAGCATGGAAAGTAACGTCCTATTAAATAATTCAGGCTGTGGGTCTCCCTGAGGATGGTATGGTGTTGTCCTTGATTTCTTAATCCCTAACATTCCCAAGAGTTCTTTTATAAGCTTACTCTCAAAGTCTCTGCCTTCCTCTGAATGTATACGGGCTGGTAGTCCATAATACACAAAGAACTTATCCCAGAGAATCTTTGCAACCGTCACTGCTTTCTGATCCTTAGCAGGGTAAGCTTGGGCATAGCGTGTAAAATGATCAGTGACGACCAGGACATTAGCAACACCTTTGGAATCTGGCTCTATTGACAAAATCAATACATATTAATTCCATTGGCCCACTTTTGATGTTACTAAGAACACATTTCTGAGGCAATGTCTTTCTGGCTATGCATCTTCCACAGTTTTTGACATGCTTCTCAATCTCAGAAGTCATTCGAGGCCAGTAAAATCTGTCCTTCAGAAGTTCTGTAGTGCATTCGATTCCCAGATGTCCTGCATCATCATGCAAGGAACGCATTACTTGTTCATGGAACTGTTCAGTTAAAACAAGCTGTTTTTTCTCTTTACCACAGGGACTGTTGAACACTCTGTACAGTAGCTTATTCTGGATGACCAGCTTGGGACCTTGCCTTTGCAATAGCACCATTTGTGGGTTAGAATTTTCACCAATTGTAAGTAACTTCCCTTGCTCCACAGCTAGCCTCACCGGTCTAATGACTGGATCTTGGTCTTGAGCCAGCTTAAGGTCAGTATGAGTCAGCTGTTTCAAATTTCCTAGCTCAAGCTGTGTAGGACATGCATAGACAGGTGGAACAATGCTTGAATCGGCTCCCAACTGATCAACCAGTCTGGTGGAAGATTCCTCATTTCTGGCACTTGCCACCATCTGACAAATTGCTTTCACTCCTGACTGGGGTATTTCTGTCCATACATCAGGTGATTCACCATCTACAGGATAACGAGACAATGCATCAGCATCTGTGTTATGCCGTCCTGGCTTATATTGGAGACTGAAATCATATGTGGCTGAACTCCTGTTGAGTTCAACTTTGCTGTAGTGAGGACATATGTGAGCGGATTATTGTCAGTTCTGACTACAAATTTCACCCCATAAAGGTAGTCATGAAATGTATCTACTACTGCTCACTTCAGTGCCAAGAATTCCGTTGGTGAGTAGGATATCTTTGCTCTGTGGTACTCAGTTTCCTGCTAGCGTATGCGACTGGTCGGAGTCCTTCTGGATACTCTTGGTTCAATACTGCACCTAGGCCATTCTGACTCCATCCACATGTAGGACATAGGCCTTGGTAGGGTCAGTGAATGCCAGGACAGGAGCATGAGTAAGGCAGTGGATAATAGTTTTAAAGGCCTCAATACAATCTTTATCCCACCGCTCGCCAAATGGCTCTGACTCTTTGAAGTACTTTCCCTCTGTGGTGACCTTTCCACCCCCTCTGGCTGGAGGATACCCTTTGGTAAGTTCTGTGTTCGGACAATTGCAGAGTAGTTTTTGACAAACCGCTGGAAAAACCCACAAAATCCTAGGAATGACCTTAAAGCTTTGACGTCTGTGGGCATCTTCCATTTAGAGACTGCTTCTATTTTCGCCGGGTCAGGAGCAACACCATTAGAGGAGACAATATGGCCCACGTATTTGACCTGTGACATACAGAGCTGGCACTTATCTAGTGAGAACCATATTCCTCCAAACGGTCCAAGACTTTTAGAAGCCTCTGTTCGTGTTCTTCTAGAGTGGACCCGAAGACAATAATATCATCAAGGTACACTATCACTTCTAGCAGATGCATGTCCCCCACTGCACGCTCCATGAGCGTTTGGAATGTCGCAGGCACTCCACTAACTCCTTTTGGCATCCTTTCAAACTCATAGAACCCTAAAGGACATATGAAGGCGGTCTTCTCCTTATCTTCATCAGCCATGGCTATTTGGTAGTAGCCGCTCCGAAGGTCCATGACAGAAAACCACTTGCTTCCTGCAAGACAGTCCAACACATCATCTATGCGTGGAGTAGTGTACTGATCTGGAAGCACTCTGCTGTTCAGAGTACGATGATCGATACACATGCATATCGCTCCATTCTTTTTATGAACAATCACAATTGGGGAAGCATAAGGACTTCGGGATTCTTTAATAATCCCCAAAGCTAACAGGTCTTTGAGGTGTCGACAGACATCATCAATGTCAGCTGGTGCAATGCGTCGAGATCTCTCTCTAAATGGTCTAGAGTCAATCAAACGAATATGATGCTTGACATCCTTTGCTAATCCCACATCCTATTCTTCCACAGAAAAGACATTACCTCTCTTAGACAGTTTCTGAGTCGATCTTCCCACTCTTTTGGAATGGTGGCCTTACTGAAATCAAACAGCTCTGGATCAATGATCTTGGACTTTGTTGGGGTATCAGATGCTACAGTCACAGTATCTGTAGGAAACACGTGAGCTACAACTGTTCCAGCTGGGATGGTTATATATTTACACGTCTCGTTCTTAATCAGCACTTTGCATTTGTTTTCCTCCACAGCAGAAGAGGGCAGTACAACTGGTAGAATGAACAATCCATCAGGCAGCATATTATCTGAAGGGGTGTCTACAAGGAAAATGTCCTTCTCCAGCAGTTTTTGTGACTCAACTGTACAAACAGCACACATTTCTCCTCTTGATGGTATGATACAGGCACCTGGACCTGCCCACTTCACTTCTCCAGCAGGTATGTCAACAGCCTTCTCCTCCACAAATTTTGTAGGCGACTTTATTTCTGCCTTGTGAAGTTGAATTCTTAGTGCATGTACTACATCTGCCTCATGACCAAGTGTGCTAAGTCCAATCAAACGTTGGAAAAAACTTACATTAGTCCCAATGATCACAGGCACTTGTTCAGGACCCTCAGGTTCAGGACAAACCAACGCAAGGATGGAAACAGTCTCTTCCACACCCATGACAGAAGCAGGAAAGAAAGCATCTACCAAGATATATGCCTTGTAGGGATAACTGGCTGTGCTTAGGCCCCAAATGGACAAACCGGAGAGACACTGAATGGGTATAGAAGACAGGTGCTTAGAGTACCATGAGACGATAGTGACCTGCGATCCACTATCTAATAAACTATCTAATATCTAATGTAGAGCGCAGTCTCAGGAGTGCCCCCAGGCCTTCGAAGGGCATTGGGGGTATGTGGCAAGCAGCAAGGCGAGGGACCATGAGAGCGTGCCGGTGGCGAGTGATGATGAGTGTCAGCTGCGTGCCACGCCGGTCTCGTCTCATGGAGGAGTGACGGGAGCATAAAATGAGGAGCGACGACAGTACAAGACGAGAGAGGACCAGGCCTCGATTTTATGTTGTGTTTTGTTTTGTATGTAGGTGGCAATCGTCCGTGAGGGGCTGCCGCCGTTATTGTATTTTCTTTGTTTATTTTTGATTAAAGTTTTTAAATGTTTGCTGGTTCCCGCCTCCTTCTTCCCTGATCCTATGAACTTTTGAACAATATATATATATTGAGAGAGAGAGAGAGAGAGAGAGAGAGAGAGAGAGAGAGAGAGAGACAGACTGGTACACCACTGATCAGTTTGTTCGGTTTTGTGCCTGTCAGAAAGATACGTCCTTTTTGACACAGAGTCTGGCTCATTGGGTGGCAGATACCATAGTACATGCATATAGTTTGACTGGTCATACAGTTCCAGTATCAATTAAATGCCATTCAACTTGGGCGCTCTCTGCTATTTGTGCAGCAGCCACATGGGCATCACCTTGTGCATTCACAAGATCTTACAGACTCTGTAATGTACTGTTGGACAGTGTTTAGGTTGGTGTAGTCCTCATGACCTGGTTATATTTGTCTTCCACTCTGTCTCTGGCGGTCTGAAACATTGAAAGAGAACGCTGATTACTAATGTAACCTTGGTTCTATGAAGTGAAAGACCACCAGAGTCTCTCATTACTCAGACTGAGAGAATGACTTTAGCTTCCGTCACTTCATCGGTCAGGGACACAGGTGACAAATAAATGCAGGATTCTCAATATGACGTGTGAGACGTGACTCCTTCCACTATGTTTGATCATCTCTGGTGGCCTTCTGCAATTCATAGACCCAAGGTTACATCAGTAACCAGTGTATCATCTTTGATAGAGTTTTGAACTCATTTCCTAATTGATAAATTTTACTGAACTGAACTACATTAACACTGAACTGACTTCAGCTTACTTCACTGTGAAGCTGCTTTGAATAGAGCTGCATTGTATTGAGCGCTATTGTCACGGTTCATGGATTCACTGACTCACCCTGGTGTGTGTATATGAGGGGCGTGGCCTTGTTGAGCGCTGATCATTATCAGCAGCAGCTGTTCCTTGTTTAGCGCTCAATTTAACGTGTGTTTGCGTGTCCTGTTTGTCAGTTCGTTGCAGGCGCTATCCACACTGGTGGTCTCTCTCTCTCTCTCTCTCTCTCTCTCTCTCTCTCTCTCTCTCTCTCTCTCTCTCTCTCTCTCTCTCTCTCTCTCTCTCTCTCTCTCTCTCTCTCTCTCTCTCTCTCTCTCTCTCTCTCTCTCATCCATCCATCCATCTTATCTTCTAGGACGTGTGCTTTCCTTGGAGTTCGTTGGTTCCCGTTTTGTCTTCATCTGCCCATTGTGGTCCCTGCATCATCGAGCTGTTCAAGCAGTCACCTGTTCTCTTATGTCTTCATTGAACTGGATCTCTGAGTTACCTGCATCCATCTGTTCTCTGTGTCTAACTATCTGGCTAGAAGTGCACTACGCATGGATCAGCAGGATGAACAGGTGCTCGCCACAGCTCGGGCTGTGCAGGCTCTGGTGATGCAGGTGTCCGAGCTGACTACCCAGGTACAACATCTGTCAGCACCCACTGCACCAGACACATCGCCTGTTCCTCAACCCCTTCCTCCCGCGACTCATCAGCATGAGCCACGGATACCGACACCCGAAAAATACTCTGGTGAGCCTAATCTCTGTCATGCCTTCCTAACAAAGTGTGACATTTTCTTCTCTCTTCAACCTGTGACATTTTCCTCAGAGGAGTCGAAAGTGGCTCTAGTGATGCCTTTACTATCCGGACGCGCGGCTCAGTGGGGGACAGCGGTGTGGGAAAACCATCTGCTCACTGTGCTGCTCCTCGTTCACTACCATCTCTTTGGAGATGAAGATTCAAGATTCAAGAGTTTTATTTGTCACATACACAGTTATATACAGAATATACAACCGGCAGTGAAATGTAAACAGGTCCACTCCATGGACAGTGCAAATTCACAGTTAAAAGCACAAGAAGGAAATTATAAGAGAAATAGAATAAAAAAAGTACTTATATATATATATATCTATATCTGTAGAATTATAAATAAATCAAGTAGAAAAAAAATAAAAATAAAGAAGTGGAATAAAATAAGTGAAATAAAATTATAGACTTATAAATATGTGGTTAACAGAAATGTACAAAGAAGTATAATGTGCACCCTTCATAACAGGTTGTTACACAGTAACAACGAGAACAGAAAGTGCAGTGCAATGTCAGTATATCGATGGTCACGTGATGTTGAGTGAGTTCAGGAGTCTGATGGCCTGGGGGAAGAAGCTCCTTCTGAGTCTCTCAGTTTTGGCCATCAGGCTTCGGAAGTGCTTACCAGATGGCAGCAGCGTGAAATGAGGGTTTGCAGGGTGATTAGAGTCCTTGATGATTTTAGTAGCTCTACCTTTGTGGTACAGTCTTTGCCTGGCTTTTTTCACCTGTGTCTGAATGTGTGCAGTCCAGGTCAGGTCCTCGGAGATGTTTACACCCAGGTACTTGAAGCTGCTCACTCTCTCTACTGGTGACCCGCTGATCATGAGAGGGGAGTATGTCCGTTGCTGTCTCTTCCTGAAGTCCACAATCAGTTCTTTGGTCTTGCCAACATTCAGAGAGAGACAGTTGTCCTGGCACCATGATGTTAGTTGCTCCACTTCGTCCAAGTATGCCGTCTCGTTGTTGGAAATGAGGCCCAGGACAACAGTATCATCAGCAAATTTGATGATAGAGGTGGAGCTGTGTGTGGACAAACAGTCATGTGTGTAGAGAGAGTAGAGCAGGGGACTCAGGACACAGCCCTGTGGAGCTCCCACACTCAGGGTGATGGAGGTGGAGGTGAACTGGCCTACTCTCACCACCTGAGGCCTGCCAGTGAGGAAGTCTTCAATCCAGTGGCAGAGAGAAGAATTCAGGCCGAGATCCAGGAGTTTGGCGGTTAGCTTAATGGGAACTTGAATCTTGAATCTTGAATCTTGAACTGGTGTTAAAGGCTGAGCTATAGTCAATAAATAGCAGCCTTACGTAGTTCCCACTTTTGCTGTCGATGTGAGTGAGGGAGGAGTGGAGGACATGAGGGATGGCATCTTCAGTTGATCTATTGGGACGATAGGCAAACTGAAGAGGGTCCAAAGTGTCAGGAATGAAGGAGCAAATGGTGTTTTTAATGAGTCTTTCAAAGACCTTCATGACTATAGATGTGAGAGCCACTGGACGATAGTCATTTAGGCAAGAGGGTTTACTGTTCTTAGGGACAGGGATGATGGTGGATTTTTTTTGAAGGAGGTGGGGACCACAGATGTAGCGAGGGACTCATTAAAGATAGATGTAAACAACCCGGCGAGCTGATCAGCACAGGACCGCAGAACACGACCTGAAATACCATCCGGCCCGGCAGCTTTCCTGACGTCCACACGCTTGAGTGCCCTCCGAACTTCATCCTCCGAGACAGAGATCATGTGGTTGTTGCTGCTCTGAGTAATTCCCTCTGACACGTCACTTGGCGGAGTCGCGCTGCCGCGATTACAATCAAAGCGAGCATAGAAAGAGTTTAACTCGGTCACATGCAACGGATCAGCTCTCACCTCTGTAGAGGATTTAGATCCAAAAGCAATAGAGAGAGTCTTCGACCAGGCAGTGGCGACCCGATGACCCGTGATGGCGTTAGCATTACGTGTTGATGCCAGTTTGCAACAATGGATAGATTATACACGCCCTGTCACAAGTTTCGAGTTCCGAGGATTTCCCAGTGGCAACAGTGGGGGTGCGGTCAGCCATCCAGTCAATCCGGAGCCCATGCAGGTGGGTAGGGCTCAGCTTTCCTGGGAGGAGAGACAACATCGGAGAGAGAGAGGACTCTGCCTATACTGTGGAGGATCCAGACGTTATCTTAGAGACTGCCCAATAAAAGGCGAAGCCCGGCAGTAGTTAAGGGGTTACTGTCGGGTGGGCTTGCTAAGGGTAAATCCTCGTCAGCCTCCTCCCGGTAAGACTACAATGGACAACGGGATTCCACTGCTGTCAGGCATTGGTGGACTCTGATGCAGAGGCCAACCTCCTGGACATCTCGTTGGTGCATCGTCTGGGCATTCCCATGGTTCCCCTTCAAACACCATTTCAGTTCACGCACTTGGCGGGCAGAAGTTACCGGACATCAATCACTCCACGGGCACCATCACACTCATCACGTCCGGTAATCACACCGAACAGACATGTTTTTTTATTTCCAGGTCCCCCCTCATCCCTATAGTATTGGGTCACCCATGGCTTATCAAACACTGGCCCAGGATCGATTGGGGACAGAGAGTTCCGTCTCGGAGTGGAGTCAGGAGTGTCACGCTCGCTGTTTAGTGTCTGCATGTCCGTCTGTCTCTTGTTCTGTGTTGCAGGAGGAGTTGGTGAATCTGTCTAACGTGCCAGAGGACTACCTTGACCTGAAGTGAGTGTTCAGTAAGTCCCGGGCAGCTTCTCTACCTCCGCATTGTCCCTATGACTGTGCTATAGAGTTATTGCCAGGTACCTCTCCGCCTGAAGGCACGTTATACTCACTTTGTAATCCTGAGAGGGAGGTCATGGAGCAATATTTCTGATTCTCTGGTAGCTGGGCTTATTCATCCTTCCTCGTCTCCCCCTGGCACCATTTTTTTTTTTGAGTAAGAGGGATGGTTCTCTGTGACCATGCATTGACTACCGAGGGCTGAACAACATCACGGTAAAGAATACTTATCCTTTGCCGCTCATGCCTTCAGCCTTTGAACAATTGCAGGGAGCGTCTCTTTTCACAAATTAGATCTGCGCAGCGCTTATCATTTGGTCCGCATAAAGGAGGGGGATGAGTGGAAAGCAGTGTTTAATCAAATCAAATCAAATCAAATCACCTTTATTTATATAGCGCTTTTAACAAGTCCAATTGTTTCAAAGCAGCTTCACATTGTTAAAAGTAAAATAATGCAACAGAATTTGTACAGCCGTTCTGGTGAAACGGTGATGTTATCCAGCTAATTTCAAGTATCATATAGCGTCAATGCGGGCAGATCGGTAATATAGAAGAAATTTAGGTGTCCCCAACTGAGCAAGCCAAAAGCCAGAGGCAACGGTGGCAAGGAACCAAAACTCCTTCAGGGTCAGAATGGAGAAAAAAAACCTTGGGAGAAACCAGGCTCAGTCGGGGTGCCAGTTCTCCTCTGGCCGACGAACAAACAGTGTATGATTATAATTCTGGCAACATAGCAGGTCTTAATTCATATTAGGCAAATTGATATTTGTTAGATTATTCGAGAGATTGGAGTCATCACTACCAAGACGGGTTTAATGAGGATGTCGTGTCGATGCAGCATTTACGGGGAGTTTATTTGACATGTTCTCTGCAGACACTTCAGGGATGCGTTGGTCATGTCCAGGCGCTGGTCCACCATCTGATCTGGATACGGCCTGGATCTGGCTGACTGCAGTAAACCTCGGTATAAACAGAGAGACTAACATTAGCGTAGATGCCATTCTTCTTATGATGTAACGAGTACATCAGGTGTTATGGGAAGTGTTCCCGGTTCCGGCTGACCTAGTTAATGCAGCCTGACAATCATTTACTGATTTGAGTAATAGAAATTGATAATGTTTTATGTGTAAGCCATAGTAAAGCGATGCGTTTTTAGTCTAGATTTAAACTGACAGAGTATGTCTGCTTCCCGAACAATGCTAGGAAGACTGTTCCAAAGTTTAGGCGCTAAATAGGAAAAGGATCGACCGCCTGCAGTTGATTTTGATATTCTAGGTATTATCAACTGGCCAGAGTTTTGAGACCGCAATAGACGTGATGGAGTATAATGCGTTAAGAGTTCGCTCAAGTACTGGGAGCTAAACCATTTAGTGCTTTGTAAGTAATAAGCAAGATTTTAAAATTTATTCGATGTTTAATAGGAGCCAATGAAGTGTTGACAGAACCGGGCTAATATGGTCATACTTCCTTGTTCTAGTAAGAGCTCGAGCTGCTGCGTTTTGGACCAGCTGGAGTTTGTTTATTAAGTGAGCAGGGCAACCACCCAGTAAAGCATTACAGTAATCTAGCCTTGAGGTCATGAACGCATGAATTAACTGTTCAGCATTTTGCATCGAAAGGATGTGCCGTAATTTAGATATATTTTTAAGATGGTAGAATGCAGTTTTACAGATGTTAGAAACGTGGCTTTCAAATGAAAGATTGGTATCAAAGAGCACACCCAGGTTCCTAACTGACGACGAGGACTTGACAGAGCAGCCATCGAGTGTTAGACAGTATTCTAGGTTACTACTTGCAGACTTTTTTTGTCCAATAATTAAAAATTCAGTTTTTTCTGAATTAAGTTGCAGGAAATTACTAGACATCCAATATTTTATATCAGCTATGCATTCCGTTAATCTTGTGAATTGGTAAGTTTCATCAGGCGTGAAGAAATATAGAGCTGAGTATCGCCAGCATAACAGTGAAAACTAATGCCATGCTTCCTAATGATATCTCCCAGTGGTAGCATGTACAGGGTGAAGAGCAACGGTCCTAGCACCGAGCCCTGCGGTACTCCATACTGAACTTGTGATCGGTGTGACATCTCTTCATTTACTGCTACAAACTGATAACGGTCAGATAAGTATGATTTAAGCCATGCCAATGCAGTTCCACTAATGCCAACATCATTTTCGAGTCTATTCAAAAGAATGTTGTGGTCGATAGTATCGAATGCAGCGCTAAGATCGAGTAACACTAATAGAGAAATACAACCACGATCGGATGATAAGAGTAAATCATTTGTAACTCTGATGAGAGCAGTCTCAGTACTATGATACGGTCTAAATCCTGACTGGAAATCCTCACAGATACCATTTCTTTCTAAAAAGGAACATAATTGTGAAGACACTGCCTTTTCCAGTATTTTTGACAGGAAGGGTAGATTTGAGATCGGCCTATAATTGACTAATTCTGTAGGATCAAGTTGAGGTTTTTTAATAAGTGGTTTGATAATAGCCAACTTAAACGTTTTGGTACATATCCTAATAACAAAGATGAGTTAATGATATTAAGAAGAGGATCTATGACCTCTGGTAGCATCTCTTTTAATAGCCTAGTCGGTATAGGGTCGAGCATACATGTTGTTGATTTAGATGATTTAACAAGTTTAGCCAATTCTTCCTCTCCTATAGCAGTGAATGAATGTAATTTTTTCTCAGTGACACAACAATGCTCTGTCTCATGTGACACTATAGTAGACGGCTGCATGGTTATAATTTTCTTCCTAATATTATCGATCTTACACGTAAAGAAGTTCATAAAGTCATTACTGCTGTGCTGTTTACAACCATCAGAAGTATAAGCTTTATTTTTGGTTAACTTAGCCACTGTATCAAATAAATACCTAGGGTTGTGTTTGTTTTCTTCTAAGAGAGTCGAGAAATAAGCAGATCTAGCAGTTTTTACGGCCTTTCTGTATGCGATCATGCTCTCTTTCCATGAATTACGAAAAATCTCTAATTTTGTTTTCTTCCAGCTGCGCTCCATTTTTCTGGCTACTGTTTTAAGGGCCCGGTGTGCTCATTGTACCACGGCGTTGGACTATTTTCTTTAATCTTCTTTAAGCGCCGGGAGCAACTGTGTCTAAAGTGCTGGAAAAAGAGAGTCAATAGTTTCTGTTGCAAAATCGAGTTCCTCTAGGCTATCTGGGATGCTGAGGAGATGAAACTGATGAGGAAGATTATTTAAAAAGCAATTTTTTAGTGGCGGCAGTGATAGTTCTGCCATATTTGAAGCGAGGGGACGGCTTTGCAGCCTTAGCTAAATTAAGTATACATGATACTAGGTAATGATCTGAGATGTCGTCGCTCTGCTGCAGAATTTCAACGGTATCAACATTTATTCCATGTGACAATATTAGGTCTAACGTATGATTAAGGCGATGAGTGGGTCCTGACACATGTTGCCTTACTCCAATAGAGTTTAGAATGTCTCTAAATGCTAATCCCAATGCGTCTTTTTCATTATCTACATGGATATTAAAATCACCAACAATTAGTACTTTATCTGCAGCCAGTACTAACTCGGATAGAAAGTCAGCAAATTCTTTGATAAAGTCTGTATTGTGCCCTGGTGGCCTGTATACAGTAACCAACACAAATGTCAAACGGGATTTATCAATTACACTACATAATGCTACATAAAGCACCAAAACTTCAAAAGAATTATATTTGAAACTAGACTTCTGAGTAATACTGAAGATATTATTATAAATTACAGCAACCCCTCCCCCTTTACCTTTCAGACGCGGCTCGTGTTTATAACAATAATCTTGGGGGGTGGACTCATTTAATGTAGTCGTCAGGTTTTAGCCAGGTTTCTGTCAAACACAGCAAATCTAGATTATTATCTGTAATTATATAATTAACAATAAGTGCTTTTGGGGAAAGGGATCGAATATTCAGCAACCCGAGCTTTATCATTTGATCATCTGTATTATATCTGTTGTTTATTCGTTTGACATCAATTAAGTTTTTACTGTTGAATGGTCTTGATGTTTTTTTGTATTTACTAATTCGGGAACAGACACAGTCTCTATGTGATAATATCTAGGTGAAAGAGTCTCTATGTGTTGGGATTTATCTGACTTCTGTAACGGGAGACCGCTAGCAGACGGTCGGGTAAGCCAGTCCGTCTGCTTCCTGACCTGGGCCCCAGTTAGTCAAGGTTTAGCTTTAAGACTATATGCCAAATTACTAGAGAGAAGAGCAGCACCACTCCAAGAAGGATGGATGCCGTCCCTCTTCAACAGGTCAGGTCTGCCCCAAAAGCTTTTCCAATTGTCTATGAACCCTATGTTATTTTGCGGACACCACTTGGACAACCAGCCATTGAGTGATGATAGTCTGCTAAGTATCTCATCACTCCTTTTAACAGGGAGCGGACCAGAACAAAAAACTGCATCTGCCATCGTACTTGCAAGTTCACACACCTCTTTAATGTTAATTTTGGTGATCTCCGACTGGCGAAGTCGAACATCGTTAGTGCCGACATGAATAATAATCTTAGAGAATTTACGATTAGCTTTAGCCAGCACTTTTAAATTTGCTTTGATGTCAGGTGCTCTGGCTCCGGTAAACATGTGACTATAGTGGCTGGTGTCTCTATTTTCACGTTCCGTGTAATAGAATCACCAATAACTAGGGCACTTTTAACAGGATTCTCAGTGGGTGCGTCACTGGAGTGGGGAGAACCTGTTTGATGTTCCAATCGGAACGGAAGAGTGGTTTTTTGATCCGCGACTATGCCGTCTGACCGTCACCCAAGTGCCCTGCTGCACGGGCTCTACAGCCGGAACCGAACAATGTACAACGCTCACTAAGCTAGTCGCATCCAGAGCAGTGTCTAAAGCTGTTACATTCTCACTACTCTCAAATAAAGTCTGGATGCGTGTCTCTAATTCTGAAATCTTCTCCGTCAGCCTGACTATCTCCTTACATTTATCACATGTGAAGCCCTGTTCGCCAACGGAGACAGATACACTAAACATGAAACATGCGGTGCAGGTGACAATGACTGGAGAAGAAGACATGGCTTACCGTATTTGTTGATTAATCCAACTTACCAAAGTTGTTTGATGGAGTCTATTTACTAATCCAACTCACCACAGTTGTTTAGTGAACTCAGAAAACAGGAAACCCGGGTGCAGAGATAGCAAGCTAACAGGCTAGCGAAAAGCTAACGTGTGATAGTGATTTAGATTAAAAGCTAGTGATGTCAGATTTAATGTGGTAGGCAGTGTTAGACAATATATGAAGATGAGTAGGTTATAATTAGCAGTTTAAACAACAGAGAATTATATCAAATAAAAATCCAAAAAGAGCAGAGCAGAGCACATGCGAGCACAGCAGCAGTAGCAAACAGGGTAGGCAGGAGCAATCAATCCAAGCAGGAGCAATCGATCAATGCACTGCACATTTACCCCCAGGGGGCACTTTTTGAATACTTGGTCATGCCTTTTGGCCTGTCCAACTCCCCCGCCATTTTCCAAGCACTTGTCAATGATGTGTTGAGAGACATGGTCGATCAGTTCATATGTCTACCTGGATGACATTTTGATATTGCTTTTTGTCAAGGCGGAGAAATGCGTGTTTCATGCACAGTCAGTCCCGTTCTTAGGGTATATCGTCTCGTCTGAGGGGGTGCGCATGGATCCTGATAAGGTTAAGTTAAGGCTGTGGTAGATTCTCAGACTCCCATAAGGCCCTACAGAGGTTTCTGGGATTCGCCAATTTTTATCTGCATTTTATTCGCAATTTCAGCCAACTAGCCGCTCCTCTGACCGCCTTGACCTCCACCAGAACAACGTTCAGGTGGTCTAATGCAGCTGAGGCTGTATTTTCCAACCTCAAGAGCCGCTTCGTTTCAGCTCCCATCCTTGTAGCCCCTGATCCGTGACGTCAGTTCAAGGTGGAGGTTGATGTGTCAGAGGTGGGGGTAGGTGCAGTTCTTTCCCAGCGCACTGCCGTGGACGACAAAATGCACCCACAAGCTTTTTTTTTTTTTTTTTTCTCGCTTATCTGCCGAACGTAATTATGATATTGGTAACAGATGTTGGCAGTCAAATTAGCATTGGAGGAATGGCGTCATTGGTTAGAAGGGTCGGGGGTACCTTTTATTGTCTGGACTGATTACAAGAATCTAGAATACATCAAGTCTGCTAAACGACTTTACTCCAGGCAGGCTCGGTGGACGCTGTTTTTCGGTCGTTTCAATTTTTTGCTTTCGTATCGTCCTGGATCAAAGAACATCAAACCGGACGCGTTCTCTCATATTTTTGATCGCTCCAAACGCCCTTCTACTCCCGAGTGTATTTTACCTGAGAGACTTTTTGTCTCTTCACTCACATGGGAGGTCAAATCGAAGGTCCGCACAGCCTTAGAAGGGGTAACGCCTCGGCCCGGGGGTCCACCGAGTCAGTTGTTTGTGCCGGAGGGATTACAGTCCGATGTTATCCGGTGGGGACATGTTTCCAATGTGGCTTGTCATCCAGGAGTTTCTCGTACCAGTTTTTTGGTTAAGCAACGATTCTGGTGGCCCAAGATGGCTTGCGACATTCGAGATTGTTTTGGCTTGCTCGGTCTGTGCTAGTGGTAAGACTTCCAATTGTTCTCCTTTTGGGCTTCTTCAATCGCTGTCTGTCCCTTCGAGACCCTGGTCCCACATAGCGCTAGATTTCATTACAGGTCTCCCTCCTTCAAGATTCAAGATTCAAGAGTTTTATTTGTCACATACACCGTTATATACAGAATATACAACCGGCAGTGAAATGTAAACAGGTCCGCTCCATGGACAGTGCAAATTCACAGTTAAAAACATGAGGAAATTATAATAGAAATAGGATAAAGTACCTGTAGAATTATAAATAATCAAGTCAAGTAGGAGAAAAAAGTAAAAAAATAAGAATAAAGGAGTGGAATAAAATAAGTGAGGTAAACTGTGCAGTGAGTAAACTGTAGACTTATATAAAAATATGTGGTTAACAAATGTATAAGAGTATAATGTGCAAACAGGTTTATAACGAGAACAGAAAGTGTCAGTAATGAGGTGATGTTAAGTGACTGAGTTCAGAAGTCTGATGGCCTGGGGGAAGAAGCTCCTCCTGAGTCTCTCAGTTTTGGCCATCAGGCTTCGGAAGCGCTTACCAGATGGCAGCAGCGTGAAATGAGGTGTTGCTGGGTGATTAGAGTCCTTGATGATCTTAGTAGCTCTACCTTTGCAGCGTTTAGTGTAGACGTCCTGCAGAGACGGGAGAGCTGACCCTGAGATACGCTAGGATAAGCGCACGACTCTTTGCAGGGCTTCACAGGGCAATACGGTAATTTTATATTTTTCATAGTGGAGCGGTTCTCGAAGGCGGCACATTTTATTCCTTTTCCCAAATTACCCTCAGCCAAGGAGACAGCAGTTACTGTCATTGATCATGTCTTTCGTATTCATGGCCTCCCGATAGATGTGGTTTCTGACAGGGGATCTCCGTTTACTTCCACATTTTGGAAAGAGTTTTGTAGATTACTGGGAGCGACTGTCAGTCTATCATCTGGGTTTCATCCCCAGAGTAACGGCCAAACCAAGAGAGCCAACCAAGATCTGGAGAGAATGTTACGATGTAGGGTGGCTCAGAATCCTTCCTCCTGGAGCCAACAACTCTCATGGATTGAGTACGCTCACAACTCGTTAGCATCCACGGGCCTTTCGCCTTTTGAGTGTAGTATAGGTTACCAGCCACCAATTTTTCTTAGTCTGAAATCTGAAGTTGCTGTCCCCTCCACCCACGCCTTTATCCAAAGGTGTCATCACATGTGGAGAAGAGCCCGGGAGATTTCAGGTGGGAGCACGCACCAAGGCTCGCTATCCGCACCAATCTCTCTCTCCCTCTGCCGTCTTCTAGGACGTGTGCTTTCCCTGGAGTTCGTTGGTTCCCGTTTTGGATTTTTACGCCTGATCTTCGTCTGCCCATTGTGGTCCTTGCGTCATCAAGTTGTTCATGCAGTCACCTGTTCTCCTATGTCTTCATCGAAATGGATCTCAGAGTTACCTGCACCCATCTGTTCTCTGTGTCTGCATCAAGCAGATCTCTGAGTTACCAGCAGTCATCTGTTCCCTTTGTCCCTCTTGAGTTTATTGCCAAACCTGTCGTTCTTGCTATTGGATCTTCTGTGTTTATTTCACAGTTTTGTGACAGCTATATAAATAAAGGTGACTTGACACTATCATTTATCAGCTTCAAAATATAAATCATTATAAATTCTAAATCAATGCATCTCTACCCAGAGGAAAGAAAAAAAAAACACTTTTGAGATCTCTTTAATATCTAAATTATTTCTTTTAGACAAAAATGAGGTTAGATGAATTTCAGATGTCTGTATTAATTTTGCATTAAAATATCCCAAAACCACTAGAACAATGTTATAAATTGTTGAATTATATTGATGTATACTGAGATGAGAGGTCTAAGAACTGATCCCTGGGGTACTGCAGTGACCAGATGATGTGTTTTGGATACCTCCCATCCCCAGACAACACTGAACGACCTACCTACTTGCGCTACCTGCCACATGTTTAGTGTAGTCTTCTCTGTCAGTGGTAAGGATTTCTGATAAATGCAGGGAAATAGTTAGGCTGACAGAGAAGATTTCAGAATTAGAGACACGCATCCATACTTTAATTGAGGATAGTAAGAATACAAGGGCTTTTGATACTGCTTCGGATGTGACTAGCTTGAGGGAGTCCTGTACATAGTCACTGGACAAAACGCAGCTCTTTCGTTCCGATTTGAACATCACACAGGTTCTCCCCACTCAGTGACGCACCCACTGAGAATCTTGTTGAAAGTGCCCTAGTTATTGGCAATTCTATTACACGGAACGTGAAACCAGCTGCCATAGTCATGTTTACCAGGAGCCAGAGTGCCTGACATCAAAGCAAATTTGAAAGTGCTGGCTAATGCTAATCGTAAATTCTCTAAGATTATTATTCACGTCGGCACTAATGACATTCGACTTTGCCAGTCGGAGATCACTAAAATTAACATTAAAGAGGTGTGTGAACTCACAAGTATGATGTCAGCTGATGTTTTTTATTCAGGCCCCCTTCCTGTTTGTCGGAGTGATGAGATACTTAGCAGACTAGCATCACTCAATGGCTGGTTGTCTACGTGATGTCTGCAGAATAACAGGGTTTATAGACGATTGGAAAAGCTTTTGGGGCAGACCTGACCTGTTAAAAAGAGATGGTATTCATCCCTCCTGGAGTGTTGCCGCAATTCTCTCTAGTTATTTGGCACCATAGTCTTAGAGTTGAACCATGACTAACTGGGGCCCAGGTCAGGAAGCAGACAGACTGGCTTAACCGACCATCTGCTAACTGTCTCAAATCACAGAAGTCAGATAAATCCCAACACATAGAGACACTTTCACCTAAATATTATCACATAGAGACTGTGTCTGTTCCCCAAATTAGTAAATACAAAAAAATCTCAAACCCATTTAGGGGTAAAAATTTAATCAATGTCCAACTAATAAAAAACAGATATAATACAGATGAACAAATGATAAAGCTCAGGTTGTTGAATATTCAAAACACTTATTGTTAAAGGTGCCCTAGAATGAGTTGAAACAATATTTTAAATGGTTCTCTGATATCTACGTAGATGGTATGTGGCTTATTTAAGGGCAAATATGCCAGATATGGTTTTACAGGTCCATTTACAAGCCTAGAAATTCTCCCTAGAATTAAATGGTCTATTTTTCCACAGGAACAAATGTGTCTTATCCACGTGAGCTGGATATTTATTAAAAATAAAGTTAATCCATGCATTCATAATACTGGAATCCGAATTAAGCTTATGCAACATGTATATTGCTTGGAAGTTTGAGCCGGTTTAGCTCCATGTAGGCCTATGTTATTTATCTATAATATGTCATGCACAAATCAGTGGGCGGGGCTACATAATCAGGCATTTGTCTTCTTCGGTTAAGGCGGTGTTTCACCACACTCTGACGTCACATTCCCAGATCAAGCGTTTGCTGAGCCAGCTGTCAATAAATGTTTTTCTTTGACTAACAATTAAGTTTTCAGCTCTAAAACTTACAGGATATTCTTATATTACCATGACCTTTTATATATAAAAGGCTCAAGGGAAAGTTGATTTCTCAATTCATGAACACTTTAATAAATAGATGACAAAATTAACTTCTAGAAAGTCCAAAGTTATGTCCCTCCTGAAAAGTCTAGAGGAAAGTAGATTCTTTTTATTTTAGTTGACAAATTAAATGTTTTATATTTGTTTCTCAAAATCATAAGTGGGGTTAACATAAAGCTTCGGGAGGGGACAAGGCCAAAATAACAAACAAAAGGTCAATCTTCCTAAATCAAGGTTATAATCTGTAATCATATTGTTAAAGGTGCCCTAGATTGAAAAATTGTATTAACCTTGACATAGCTGAATAACAAGAGTTCAGTACATGGAAATCACATACCGTAAGTTTCAAACACCATTGCTTCCTCCTCCATATGTAAATTTCGTGCATGAAAAACACCACGTAAAAATAGGCAAATCTCAACATAACACCGACTGTGACACAACAGTTGGGATCATTAATATGTATGCCTCCAACATTTGCATATGCCAGCCCATGTTCAAGGCCATGCTTGCTACCTTGCTGCAGAGAGTGTTTGTAGCTCTGTACAGCATTGCTTTTGAATCTCTATTTGATATCTTTTCTTTGTTGTTTATACTGCTAAATATAACTTACTCATCACCATATATTGTTTAATATTGCACGTTAATAAATCACGTTAAATTTGACATTGCTAGCTTTTAATCTAAATCACTATCACAACATTAGCTTGATAGCGTTAACGTTACCTGTTAGCTTGCCATCTCTGCACCCGGGTCTCTTGTTTTCTGAGTTCATTAAACAACTGTGGTGAGTTGAATTAGTAAATAGACTCCATCAAACAACTTAGGTAAGTTGGATTAATCAACAAATACGGTAAGCCATGTCTTCTCCAGTCATTGTCACTTGCACCGCATATTTCATGTTTAGTGTATCTGTCTCCATTGGCGAACAGGGCTTCACATGTGATAAATATAAGGAGATAGTCAGGCTGACGGAGAAGATTTCAGAATTAGAGACATGCATCCAGACTTTATTTGAGAGTAGTGAGAATGTAACAGCTTTAGACACTGCTTTGGATGCGACTAGCTTAGTGAACTTAGTTTCATCTCCTCAGAACTCAATGTTGCAGCAGAAACTATTGACTCTCTTTTTTCCAGCACTTTAGACACAGTTGCTCCCCTGCGCTTAAAGAAGATTAAAGAAAATAGTCCAACGCCGTGGTACAACGAGCACACTCGGGCCCTCAAAACAGCAGCCAGAAAAATGGAGCGCAGCTGGAAGAAAACAAAACTAGAGGTTTTTCGCAATTCATGGAAAGAGAGCATGACCAGATACAGAAAGGCCGTAAAAACTGCTAGATCTGCTTATTTCTCGACTTTCTTAGAAGAATACAAACACAACCCTAGGTATTTATTCGATACAGTGGCTAAATTAACCAAAAATAAAGCTTTTGATGTTTGTAAACTTCTTTACGTGTAAGATTGATAATATTAGGAAGAAAATTATAACCATGCAACAGTCTACTACAGTATCACATCAGACAGAGCATTGTTGTGTCACTGAGGAAAAATTACACTCATTCACCGCTATAGGAGAGGAAGAATTGGCTAAACTCGTTAAATCATCAAAATCAACAACATGTATGCTCGACCCTATACCGACTAGGCTATTAAAAGAGATGTTTCCAGAGGTCATAGATCCTCTTCTTAATATTATTAATTCATCCTAGTCATTATGTGCCGAAAACTTTTAAGTAGGCTATTATCAAACCACAAAAAAACGCAACTTCATCCTACAGAATTAGTCAATTACAGGCCAATCTCAAATCTACCTTTTCTGTCAAAAATACTAGAAAAGGCAGTGTCTTCACAATTATGTTCCTTTTTAGAAATAAATGGTATCTGTGAGGATTTCCAGTCTGGATTTAGACCGTATCATAGTACTGAGACTGCTCTCATCAGAGTTACAATTGATTTACTCTTATCATCCGATCGTGGTTGTATCTCTCTATTAGTGTTACTCGATTTTAGCGCTGCATTCGATACTATCGACCACAACATTCTTTTGAATAGACTCGAAAATTACATTGGTATTAGTGGAACTGCATTGGCATGGTTTAAATCATACTTATCTGACCGTTATCAGTTTGTAGCAGTAAATGAAGAGATGTCACACCGATCACAAGTTCAGTATGGAGTATCGCAAGGCTCAGTGCTAGGACCATTGCTTTTAACCCTGTACATGCTACCACTGGGAAATATCAGTAGGAAGCATACCATTAATTTTCATTGTTATGCTGACGATACTCAGCTCTATATTTCTTCACGAAACTTACCAATTCACAAGATTAATGGAATGCATAGCTGATATAAAAAATTGGATGACCAGTAATTTCCTGCAATTCAGAAAAAAACTGAATTTTTAATTATTGGACAAAAAAGCTCCACAAGTAGTAACCTAGAATACTGTCTAACATTTGATAGCTGTTCTGTCAAGTCCTCGTCGTCAGTGAGGAACCTGGGTGTGCTCTTTGATGCCAATCTTTTATTTGAAAGCCACGTTTCTAGCATCTGTAAAACTGCATTCTACCATCTTAAAAATATATCTAAATTACGACACATGCTTTCAATGAAAAATGCTAAACAGTTAATTCATGCGTTCATGACCTCAAGGCTAGATTACTGTAATGCTCTACTGGGTGGTTGCCCTGCTCGCTTAATAAACAAACTCCAGCTGGTCTAAAACGCAGCAGCTCGAGCTCTTACTAGAACCAGGAAGTATGACTATATTAGCCCGGTTCTGTCAACACTGCACTGGTTCCCTATTAAACATTGTATACATTTTAAAATCTTGCTTATTACTTACAAAGCACTAAATGGTTTAGCTCCCCAGTACTTGAGCGAGCTCTTAATGCATTATACTCCATCATGTCTATTGTGGTCTCAAAACTCTGGCCAGTTGATAATCCCTAGAATATCAAAATCAACTGCAGGTGGTTGATCCTTTACCTATTTAGCACCTAAACTCTGGAACAGTCTTCCTAGCATTGTTCAGGAAGCAGACACACCCTGTCAGTTTAAATCTAGACTAAAAACGCATCTCTTTACTATGGCATACACATAGAACATTATCAATCTCTATTATTCAAATCAGTTAAATGATTGTTAGGCTGCATTAACTAGGTCAGCCGGAACCGGGAACACTTCCCATAACACCTTACTGTTACATCATAAGAAGAATGGCATATACGCTAATGTTAGTCTCTCTGTTTATCCCGAAGTTTACTGCAGTCAGCCGGATCCGGGCCGTATCCAGATCAGATGGTGGACCTGCCCCTGGACATGACCAACGCATCCCTGAATTGTCTGCAGAGAGCGTGCCAATTAAACTCCCCCTGTAAAGGCCGCATCAACACGACATCCTCATTAAACCCGTCTCCGGCATGACGACTCCAATCTTTCAAACAATCTTATGAATATCCATTTACCTAATATGACTTAAGACCTGAAATGTTGCCAGAATATATATAATCATACACTGTTTGTTCGTCGGCCAGAGGAGAACTGGCACCCCGACTGAGCCTGGTTTCTCCCAAGGTTTTTTTCTTCATTCTGACCCTGAAGGAGTTTTGGTTCCTTTCCACCATTGCCTTTGGCTTTTGGTTAATTGCCTTTGGCTTTTGGTTAAACACCTAAATTTCAACTATATTACCGATCTGCCCGCATTGACACTATATGATAATTGAAATTAGCCGGAAAACAGCACCGTTTTCACCAGAGTGGCTGTACAGCTGAATCAAATTCTGTTGCATTATTTTCCTGTTAACACTGTGAAGCTGCTTTGAAACAATTGGACTAAAAAGCGCTATATAAATAAAGGTGATTTGATTTCATTTCCTTCATTTCACCACGGATTAATTTGTAAACAAGAGACTGGATTTGCAGACAAAATGAGATTACATGAATGAATGAAGCAACACACTTATGTGAGTAAAAAATGTTTTTTTTATATGTGATAGTATTGCATTGTTACAGATCGTTTGATATCTATTGATTATGTATATGTGTCTAACTGAACATAACTTAGCATGCTGTCACTAGCTGGAGAATCTTTTATTTGAGGTGCTGTTGGTTCATTGTGCTGCAATTCGTGATCAGACTCGGACATGTATGGGCCAGTGCTCGCAAAACCCAACATATCCCAGGGCTATGTGATTTCCAGATGGGCTACCAAAATGTATCACCGGGCTATGCTGATGGGCTATCTTAAATAGTGAAATAACATTCCTTTCTTGATGTGCGTTGTTCACCTGATATTTGAAGGAAAAATACAATCACAGAAGTTTTGATCATGCTGATTTGTCTGACTCTGCAGTGAGGCTTGTGCGTGCGTGTGTGTGTTAGTGATGCACGGTTCACGGTTATATCCACCGATCGGGCGGGCCAAGTAATAAAAAATAACATTCCAATTAATTGCGGGTGGATGAGAGATAAATCATTGTGTTTGTTTGACAAAGACATTTTGCAAGCCCTGTGGGAGAAATCATTCCGGTTTTCCCATGCGCTTTCAAAACAATTCCTCACGTGTACTCGTGGGGAGCCGAAGCTCATTATAGTATACAACGCTTATCCTATCATAGCAGTGGGCTTTACTTCCAAGTCTTCAGTGCGGCACGCCCATAAAAACCGAGCGTTCCATGAGAAAGGCTTACTTATTCATTATGATGTTTTTGAATGTAAAAATATATAAAATGTTTTATATATAAAATGTTTATATATATATATATATATATATATATATATATATATATATATATATATATATATATATATATACACTCACCTAAAGGATTATTAGGAACAACTGTTCAATTTCTCATTAATGCAATTATCTAATCAACCAATCACATGGCAGTTGCTTCAATGCATTTAGGGGTGTGGTTCTGGTCAAGACAATCTCCTGAACTCCAAACTGAATGTCAGAATGGGAAAGAAAAGTGATTTAAGCAATTTTGAGCGTGGCATGGTTGTTGGTGCCAGACGGGCCGGTCTGAGTATTTCACAATCTGCTCAGTTACTGGGATTTTCACGCACAACCATTTCTAGGGTTTACAAAGAATGGTGTGAAAAGGGAAAAACATCCAGTATGCGGCAGTCCTGTGGGCGAAAATGCCTTGTTGATGCTAGAGGTCAGAGGAGAATGGGCCGACTGATTCAAGCTGATAGAAGAGCAACTTTGACTGAAATAACCACTCATTACAAATGAGGTATATGCAGCAAAGCATTTGTGAAGCCACAACACACACAACCTTGAGGTGGATGGGCTACAACAGCAGAAGACCCCACCAGGTACCACTCATCTCCACTACAAATAGGAAAAAGAGGCCACAATTTGCACGAGCTCACCAAAATTGGACAGTTGAAGACTGGAAAAATGCTGCCTGGTCTGATGAGTCTCGATTTCTGTTGAGACATTCAGATGGTAGAGTCAGAATTTGGCATAAATAGAATGAGAACATGGATCCATCATGCCTTGTTACCACTGTGCAGGCTGCTGGTGGTGGTGTAATGGTGTGGGGGATGTTTTCTTGGCACACTTTAGGCCCCTTAGTGCCAATTGGGCATCGTTTAAATGCCACGGTCTACCTGAGCATTGTTTCTGATCATATCCATCCCTTTATGACCACCATGTACCCATTCTCTGATGGCTACTTCCAGCAGGATAATGCACCATGTCACAAAGCTCAAATCATTTCAAATTGGTTTCTTGAACATGACGAGTTAACTGTACTAAAATGGCCCCCACAGTCACCAGATCTCAACCCAATAGAGCATCTTTGGGATGTGGTGGAATGGGAGCTTCGTGCCCTGGATGTGCATCCCACAAATCTCCATCAACTGCAAGATGCTATCCTATCAATATGGGCCAACATTTCTAAAGAATGCTTTCAGCACCTTGTTGAATCAATGCCACATAGAATTAAGGTAGTTCTGAAGGCGAAAGGCGGTCAAACACAGTATTAGTATGGTGTTCCTAATAATCCTTTAGGTGAGTGTATAAAGCCAGTTCATGACCCCTTTAATTTAGTCTTAGTCCAGTGTATCAGGAAACAGAAATAGTGCATAACAATAAGCAAGTTGTATTCTACACAGGCGAATGGTAAGTATATGCAGGTAGACAACAACTAGGAAGACGATGCATATGAATTAGTAGAACACAGGTACATTGCACCACATGCACACAACACATCAGTATAACACTGGGTATAGAACTAAGGAGATGTTTTCTCTCACAGGGAGTTGGAAAACTGGAGACAAGGAGAAAAACATGGTGGTAAGTATCTCAGAGTCCTAGTTGAGATCAGACAATAATGGATTGTTGTGCAGTTGGGAGCCAGGGAGGATGATGAGAACTGTAGTGTAGACAGGTGAATTGCGACAGTACTCCCCCCTCCCAGAAGGCTTGACCTCATTCCAAACAGAATTGACCCAGGGAGGGAGGGCGGGTATGAGAGCAGGTGACAAGGGTGTTGCTGGCAGGATGGGCAGCCCCCAGGGTGGCACCGGCAATACAGGGAGGCACCGGTAGCTCAGGGAGCAAGGGAGGTGGCAGCAGTTCAGGGAACCAGGGAATCCTCAGCATACTCCTCAAATGGATGGCCCTTTTGAGTGAGGGAGTAGAAAGATCAATCGGGTGGTGAAGTATGCTCATGCTGCAGTTGGTTATGGTCTGGTCTTCTGTCAGGAAACACAGACTTGCAGAAGTAATGAGTAACAAAAAAGCAAGTTTTATTCTACACAGGTGAATGGTAAGTATATTGCAGGTAGACAACAACCAGGAAGACAATGATGTAAATAACAATAAATATGCCTTAGAAAAAAACCTTACTGGTGTCTTGAGACAAAACAATTGCACTGACACATTTTAAGATATGTCTGTGCAAGTTGCTTTTAGTTAAAACAACTCAATATTGCATTTAAGTCTGGGATTAGGCTTAAATCTTGTCTGTGAAACTAGGGGTTTTGTATTGTCACACAGAGGCTGCTGCGTAAAACACAATCACAAATGTAATCGAGAGATCCATGTTTGGATTTATTATAGTTCATCACTGAGAATGTTTGATTGCAGATTTAGTCACAACAAATGGCACAAGAGGCTCGTGACAGAACACAGACTTACTGGATGACACTTTAATTTAAGCAGAATATCTGAAATGGAGATTGCTAAACTCCATCTTATTTGTTTGTCTGTTTTTTCAGATCATTCGTGTGCTTCTTCCGCAGGGTAGAGAGAGAACGTGCCAGATTGCAAAGATTAAGGCTACGTGAGTGTAAAGCTACATTAATCCAGATACATTTGAAAACAGCATTTCGTTTAAAAACAATCTCTGGCCACACTAGCGTTTTCAAGTGTTTTCCAAAAGTTTCTCATCCACACTGAAACATAGGAAAATGCTAAATTCAATCATCTGTGCATGACAAAAATAGTGTGATTTTGGTCAAGCTTTTCTTTTTTTAACTACATTTAGTCTCATCTTTTTTCGTCAACGATATTGCATGCTGATATAGTCACAGTTATTGTTTAATGATGTTGGTGTCATCTTGTTTCGTCTTATGCCTGCTACAGACTATGCGATTTCGGCAATCCCAATAGATTATTACAAATCTCACTGTTCGACATGGATGGCAGTGCCCCAGTGTCAACAAGCCCATACGTGATTTGTGTTAGGCCCATACGTAAAGATTATGCATCAGAATTTTTTTTTACATTTCTGTTTTTATCAGTATGCAGGGTTTGACATTAACACCCGTCAACCCACCAAATAAGGGTGGATTTCAGCAGTGGTGTATAATGCCCGGTGCACATTGTGCGATTTTGGGCTGTCCTAGACGAAAGATGACCAATCGTGGCAATTTCTGTGGTCATGGCCCCTAAACAGTGGTCCTATGTCATACAGTGAGAGAGGTTGTACATTGTCATGGGCTTGTGACCAAAGATAGCAGGCAATAATTTTCTTAGAGTGTCAGAAATTTAGCATGATCATCTCAAAATAACCTACGTCCACTGACTAGCCAATAAAAATGCAACATGAAATGGCGTATTGATCAACGCGGTGTGGCGCTAAAACTTATAAGCTCCTTTGGCGTGTCAAGTTGACCTCTTCTCCCTGACCATGTCCATCTTCTCCTCTTTCGCTTGCTCCTCTTTTTTTCAGCTCACATTAAAAACCACAATTGCCAAAGTGTGATCGCTCTATTTGTTTAGCACCAGTGCATTGTTTCATTTGCTCCGGATGAATATGGTTGGTGTTACAGGGCTTGAATTTCAGCATTTAATTGGCTGTATTGCACTTAATTTAACTCATTCCTGCAGATTTTGTGCACACACATAAGTGCACACACATAAAGCAGCCTCTCAGTAGGAGAGACCGGGTATAGTTGTAACACGGGGAGAGTTGTAACACTACCAATTCCATGAATCACAGATAAGATAGAAGTCATATGAGTTTTCCAGTCTGTGTTGCTATCTCTCCTGAAGCTACAGCAGAAAATCTAATTCTGAGGTAAGAAATAAAAAAAAATTAAAAATAAATAAATAACAAGATACTATTTTATTTAGTACTTCTACCATTGTAGATAATGTTGTATGAGTTATATCAGGTCAAAGCATAGTTTCTCTAGTAAAGAATGGTGTATCAACCTCCTGCTAATTTCAAAACACCATGCTAATACAGCTAGCTAAACAATGGGTGACAGTGGCAGGGTAGGTTGTGAAACGTGTTTTGAAACAAATATCCACTTACATACAACTAAGAACATTTTTGTGATATATCATTTAATAATTCTACAGAATGCCTATGTTTATGTCAATTTGCTCTCACACACACACACACACACACACACACACACACACACACACACCCATATGAATGTGCATGCATAAACACACAATATGCACATACACTCCCATATTCACACATATTTTATTGTTGCAGCTATTCATTTAAAATAAAACTGTTGTTGTGGCATATCACTTGGAGTACCCTTAGTTTTTGTGCATTTTGTCTACCTGTTAAAACTTAACCCAATATGTGTTACAACCTACCCCCGGTAGTCGGGGGAGACCAAACCCGGTCTCCCCTACTAAATTTATTTAATTTTTGCTGCCTATTGCGTTTAAATAGACAAATACACACAAAATAATGTCAAAATGCCGGTCTTGGCAAGTATTTATGTAAACACAGTCAGTTATGTTTTAAGTGAATGTAAACAGTTGTGTAACAGTATAATGGATACATGCATCAGGTCTTAAAGTGGCAAAAGCCTAATATTCCTACTGCCAAATTATGAGATTAGTAATAAAAATATCTAAATGGCAGTTTTTCCCCATGGTATTAGTCAAAATTGTAACAAGTGAAAACGCAGAGTGGCTAGTATTTTTGGAAAACTAGTCACAGTGGCTGGTGAGCAAAAACAGATGCACCAGTGCCTAGATATAAAAAGTGTGTTGTCATCACTGCTCATTATCACACTACAATACAAGATTACTTGTCAAATAAATAAATAAACTTAGAATCATTTTAGTTCACATATAGAGATTGCAGAGTGATACAAGACCCAGTAAAAATTACTTTCAGTAATTCTAAAAATAAGTTAAAGGGTTCACACAAAAATGAAAATTCATTTCATTTACTCACCTTCATGTTGTTCCAAACCTGTAAGATTATCTTTTAAAATTTTGCCAAAAGTATTGCAACACCCCTCCAAATCATTGAATTCAGATGTTCCAATCACTTTGTCCACATTGCCAAGGATGTATAAAATCAAGCACCTAGGCAAATATTTATGAAAGAATCACTCTCAGGAGCTCAGTGAATTCAAGCATGATAGTGCAAATCCATTCGTGAAATTACTACTAAATATTCCACGGTCAACTATTAGTGGTATTATAACAAAGTGGAAGCAATTAGGAACAACAGCAACCCAGCCACGGAGTGGTAGGCCACGTAAAATCACAGAGCGGGGTGAACTATATGTGACCCCTCAGGTCCTACTCGCCCCGCTTTGTGCGAGCCTTGAACAGGCTAAAGACTGCAGCCTCTAGCGTCAGTCAGCAATGGCTCTTTTAAATGTGATTTAGAAATAAGTGCCTTGCCTTGCCTAAATTTCTCATACTGTCAGGAATTTATTGCATGCTATCTTTGGTTTCCAGACCAGACAACAGATGTCATTGAACTTCTATCACTGTATGAAATAGGACCACTGTTCAGGAGCCACGACCACAGAAATCACTACGATTGGTCATCTTTCATCTGGGAAAGCTCAAAATCATACAAACCCAGTTCCAAAAAAGTTGGGACACTGTACAAATTGTGAATAAAAAAGGAATGCAATCATTTACAAATCTCATAAACTTATATTTTATTCACAATAGAATATAGATTGACCTGAAAGTGAGACATTTTGAAATGTCATGCCAAATATTGGCTCATTTTGGATTTCATGAGAGCTACACATTCCAAAAAAGTGGGGACAGGTAGCAATAAGAGGCCGGAAAAGTTAAATGTACATATAAGGAACAGCTGGAGGACCAATTTGCAACTTATTAGGTCAATTGGCAACATGATTGGGTATAAAAAGAGCCTCTCAGAGTGGCAGTGTCTCTCAGAAGTCAAGATGGGCGGAGGATCACCAATTCCCCCAATGCTGCGGCCAAAAATAGTGGAGCAATATCAGAAAGGAGTTTCTCAGAGAAACATTACAAAGAGTTTGAAGTTATCATCATCTACAGTGCATAATATCATCCAAAGATTCAGAGAATCTGGAACAATCTCTGTGCGTAAGGGTCAAGGCCGGAAAACCATACTGGATGCCCGTGATCTTCAGGCCCTTAGACGGCACTGCATCACATACAGGAATGCTACTGTAATGGAAATCATTGTCGGTGAACACAGTCCACCATGCCATTCGCCGTTGCCGGCTAAAACTCTATAGGTCAAAAAAGAAACCATATCTAAACATGATCCAGAAGCGCAGGTGTTTTCTCTGGGCCAAGGCTCATTTAAAATGGACTGTGGCAAAGTGGAAAACTGTTCTGTGGTCAGACCAATCAAAATTTTAAGTTCTTTTTGGAAAACTGGGACACCATGTCATCCGGACTAAAGAGGACAAGGACAATCCAAGTTGTTCTCAGCGCTCAGTTCAGAAGCCTGCATCTCTGATGGTATGGGGTTGCATGAGTGCGTGTGGCATGGGCAGCTTACACATCTGGAAAGGCACCATCAATGCTGAAAGGTATATCCAAGTTCTAGAACAACATATTTTCCCATCCCCTCTTTCAGGGAAGACCTTGCTTTTCCAACATGACAATGCCAGACCACACACTACAGCAATTACAACATCATGGCTGCAGAGAAGAAGGATCCGGGTACTGAAATGGCCAGCCTGCAATCCAGATCTTTCACCCATAGAAAACATTTGGCGCATCATAAAGAGGAAGATGCGACAAAGAAGACCTAAGACAGTTGAGCAACTAGAAGCCTGTATTAGACAAGAATGGGACAACATTCCTATTCCTAAACTTGAGCAGCTTGTCTCCTCAGTCCCCAGACGTTTGCAGACTGTTATAAAAAGAAGAGGGGATGCCACACAGTGGGAAACATGGCCTTGTCCCAACTTTTTTGAGACGTGTTGATTACCATGAAATTTAAAATCAACCTATTTTTCCCTTAAAATGATACATTTTCTCAGTTTAAACATTTGTTATGTCATCTATGTTGTATTCTGAATAAAATATTGAAATTTGAAACTTTCACACCATTGCATTCTGTTTTTATTCACAATTTGTACAGTGTCCCAACTTTTTTGGAATTGGGTTTGTACATTTTTTGTACATTTGTTGCATTAGTCATGGAAAAAAAGTTTTGCGATAAACATTTTTCATCACAGATTTCGTTAACGAAATTAACACTACTTTCTAGCAACTGCCAATTTAAACTACTCTGAGGTAAGCGATATGTATAAGTCTTTACCACAATATAGTCATTTTCAACCACAATATAAAACAATATACATCATAATCGTAAAAATGGCATTACTAAATAGTGATTCTGTCTGAAATAATAGATGTTATTAATTTAAATGAAAGCCATAACCTATATTGCTCAACATTGTTATGACTGCTAATTACTTGGACACTCTTAGACAACCGCTATTTTTTACTTAAGACAACCGATCGTATTTTACGATTCATATTTTAATATCCTTGAATGCTCAGTCCTGTACCCGAGTCAATGTGGCACTCATATATGTACTAGACAACACTGTGAATACAATATAGCTAGACCTAAATCTGGAGGATCACTCATATCATCGCTTTATATCGGCATATTGTCCAGCCCTAAAACTTCTTCTATGGTAAAGTCTTCTCATGCAGGGAGATAGTGCAGATGGAATACTTATTATTCATATTGCGTCTGGCTATTATATGTGTAAAGGGGTGGTTAATGACCACAATAAGCTGCGGTGGAACAGAATTTATGGCAAAATCTAAAAATATTTCTGTTCAACACCAAAAGAGCAGTCAAAACAACATGGCTTAAAATAATGAGCGCTACTCCAGCAGGCAGCAGTCCACATCACACACCACATCACATCACTTTATATCCCTAATACCTGCACCAAACTAATCACTACAGTTTGCAGAAATATACCATCAACAACAAGTGCAGCTATCAACCTAGTGTCAATAAACAACCTAACACCTGATCATGAATACAATTAAAATATAAAAGCAAAAATAATTACCGTAATACAGCGAACAATCAATTCATGCTTGGTAGATTTTTGTTACTAGATATTTTAATCTAGA
Source organism: Paracanthobrama guichenoti (assembly GCA_018749465.1). NCBI lineage: Eukaryota > Metazoa > Chordata > Actinopteri > Cypriniformes > Gobionidae > Paracanthobrama > Paracanthobrama guichenoti. The sequence continues at coordinate 14,205,186 of CM031966.1, read as the reverse complement.
TTTTTGTAGATTTAGACTGTAATCGGTCTGATGATATATTGAATGCAACAGTATTCATAATCTAGAAATCAAAAAATAATAACCGTCAGAAAGGCAATGTCCTAATGTCATCCATGCATAGGTGTAGCTGATAGCTGAAAAGCAACCACTGTGAAATCTTCATGCATGCATTCTTACTCTGCCCAAGAAAAGTTTGCACAACCTTGCCTTTGAACCACAAACATTCTGCTTTTAATCTCCATATCTGAATCAAACATAACCTTGTATAGAACATTGTTTTAGGTGGCGTTTGGGCTGAAATCATCAAAGCTATTATGGGAAAATTTTTGATAAAGAGTTCTGATAAGTTTTCCAGTGAGATTTAAAACCAACCAATGACTCAACTTGTTTTTCACCTTTGAAAGGTATTTGTTAGATCACTGCTTGGAGATACAAGTAAATGTACAAAATACTGTAGTAGTCTGTCCTAACTAGGTGTGATGAGACAGGATTCTAGCAGCAAGCAATTAGTCTATCCACACTTAATGGCTGGTTAGGACAAAACATCTAAAGATTATTGCTTGTAACTTTATAGCATCTGGTTAGGACACAATGTTGAGGTAGGCTACTAGAAAATACAAAACAGTTTACTTGTAATAACAGTTAGCTCTCTGGTTGGTTATTGGAAACATTCTGCAATCAAATATTTTTGTATAATGAGGGCTAAACTTTACAGTTGCTCCAAACAAGTTATCCCTACATAAACTAGCTGAGCTAGTTTAATGTCTTCCTAACATTTCACACTTCATATATTACTTCTAAGCAATATTTTATGTGTATCTATTTTGTAAGTAGCTATGTAATAAGAGTTATCCCTTACTAATTATCCCTTACTTAGTGGCATTTTGTATGCTTTATGTTGATTTATTGTTTTGTGAGGAGCAAAAATAATAGCTTCAGTTACTCATTATTTGAAGGTGTCCTTGTGTAATTACACCAATCAGTACTAATTAATATTAGCCTACTTACTATAGGGTTAGGGTTTGGTTCAGGGTTAGTTACGTGTACTATAGTAAGTACAGTATATGTATATGTGTAACGACAGTGTAAAATAAAGTGTTTCCAAAAATATTATTTAATTAAATATGACTGTCTGTTATTGTTTGTTAGTTGAATCTATTTTTATTGCTGCTTTTGAAAATATCAGATAGAATGTTTCTAATGATACAGCTATACTTCACAGGAAATGTTAGACGCTCGGAGACCTTCGGGTGAACTCTGAGATTGAAAGTAGGGATAAAAATCGAGGGACGGTATCCACCAAACATGTGACATACAAGAAAATTCATTCAAATATGTAAACTAGAAAGAAGCCCTGCAATGCTGACAGAGTAGGCTTGTTTACTCGTTGGTGGATTGCACAATGCCAATTCTGACATGTTTTAGTGTTGGCATATTAATCATTCTTAGTAACTTGCACTGTCTTAGGTATAACGTTTGTCATCAGCACCTTGAACAACAGAAGAAACTGGCTGCGTTCCAGACAGACAGCAAGCCGACCTGAAAATTGTGCCAAAACATCCCACCAGTCTCTTTGTAACCCAATGCCAGATGAACAGATAGAGCACAATGCTTAGAACATCTGTTGAGGCATACAATGCAAAATTATGAGCACAGCTTCACAAAGATGAGCAAAATGGCTGCCATCGTATTTTAAGCCTTCCTAGTTTATGTGTCTGGTCATTGTATACAGTTACATTCTTTGCAATCTCCAGACATCAATGATTCACAAAACATGCTCTCTTGTTTAGATGATGTGGAAATGCTGATACTTTATCAAAGTTACCTGCATGAACAGGAGTTTTCTTGGCTGCTTTTTGGCATATGGCCGATAAGCGTCTGTAAAGTCTACGTGCAGATCAGAGATCTTGAGTGTGAACTGGCAATGGTTTTCGGCCTTGTCGGGAAGATTAAAGACATTTCAGTGAGTCTAACCTGAACAGTTCAGCATCAGCGACTCATGCATTCATAGTAAACATTTCTGAGCATATCACTTCATGCACATACTCTTCCAGTGTGCAATGATCTCTAGGCTGCTGGGAACGGTGTTAAACTGGTTAATAAACTAAAAAAAGCAAGATGATATATAGATAAAGAATATATCTTTCAGTTTCGTGAGAACATCTTAAAGATATTTTTAATGGGTTTTTAGTTTACAAAACAAACCAAAAGAGTGAAACACTTCTTTCTAAGAATATGGTACAAAAGGTCTGAAGGCATTCTTCTCTATTTTTCATTTTTCAGCAAATAATTAGTGAAAGGAGAAAAACATGGGACACAACTAAATATTATGCTTTTGGAAATTACAGTGAGAACCTTTTGGCCTCTTTACTGGCAGAGATTAAATATATCTAAGTGTACCAACAAAGAGGCAGTATTGACAGTGTAATTTTGCCCATTGCATGATTTTGTTATTATGCAGGTAACTGCCCTCATGAATAAAGAGGTAGCACAACGCTGTGTTTTGAGCCCATACGCTTAAAGCTTACATGCGTTTCTCCACAGGATGTATTATGTGGTGGTGGTTGCCCAGTGGTTAGGAATGTGGGCACAGTGGTTGCAGGTTCAGTGGCAGATAGAGGTGACCTAGGATTGTATCCTGTCAATGTGCCCTTGACCTGCTACAGTATAAGCTGAACTCTACCTTATCTATGAAGATCAAGGTATTTAAGCTATTAAACTCTGTCACATGCAATGCAAAACTTGGTTACATTTTATTTTAAGATGTCTTTGTTACGCTGTAATTATACATTTAAGTACTGAGTACTATTAAGTAACTAGGGTTAGGAATAGGGTTTGGTTTGGTTTAGTGTTAGTTGCATATAATCATGCATAATTTATAGTCATTACTATAGTAACTACATGTAACATTGTAACAATGACACTTTAAAATAAAGTGTTACCCAAAACTTTTTAAAATGTATTTCTTGAATTCATTTTTATTATACATTTTGCTGAACTGCTGGTAAGAGATGATTTTGGTGAAACGCTGTCTGTTTAACAGTCCTGTCTAGTGCATTATTAGATAGAACTGTTATACAAAGAAAGTAGACAGTATATGAAAAAAAATTGCATTTGCCGTGTGGTTGATGTCAAGTGTCGCTAGCTGAACAGAAATACATAATCATGTTTTACTTGGTACCCTCACAGTTGCATTGGATTTTCTCTTTAGCGTAAAGGTTGAGAGGTCCATCTATCACTGTTTTCCATGTTCGTAGAGTTAGTTTCTGGAGTAAATATATAGACTATGTAATCTGTGTGTAGATGGCTTTTTGTCGTGTGTCATGTGCTGGTGTTTCGTGTGCATTCAGCATACACTTACGTCACTGGCAGCATCCTATTATGCTGGGTTAGACCTTACTCTGAAGTAGGAGCTAAATTAGTTCCCCCAAAAGGAGTTCCTAGAACTAAAATTGTTCCTAGTTCACACCACTTCCGCCAAGGAATTATGAAAAGGTTCCTCTGGTGCGAAAGCCCCTTAAGGGAGCAATGACTAATTAAGACTAAACTGAACTGAGACACACGAAACAAACACATGGGCACAGAAAGCCAACTAAACATAATCCTGACACAGTCATAAAGCTCAGCTAAATTTCTCAATTTATCACAGTGCAACACAGTGCATCAGCTGCATTCTACTTTATTACATTATTAAAATAAAATAAGATTAAATTCTTAGCCAAAGGGACACTAATCATAATGGTGATCATAGAAACCAAATGCAGCTATTAACTATTATTTCACAATGCAGCATATGTGGGTTTTTCTTCTTCTTCTTCTTCTTCATATCACAAAACTGGCCCATTATCTGCATCCTGGTAATTAAGCAGGACTTCTCAAAAACGGCTCAGTTCTGAGCTTGCTTGAGTTGAGATAAGACTGAAGAGGACACCTTTCCGTGAGAATCCTTATCTCAGCAGGAAGAGAAAGCCAAAAATGTACTGTCTTCTTAAAGAGGCATGAATCTGCTGGCTAAGCCACTGCCTTCCTGATAGTCATCTTATAGTCAGGATATTGTGCATCTCCAATGATAAGCAATCTGCCAGCTGCCTCTCCTGAACCCTGGATTCCATCAGGCTATTTGCCTTTTCTCTCCCTCTCCCTCACTCTACCTCCTTCTCCTGTTTTTTGCCCTTCTGTTTTTGATCATCACCAAGTGGCATTACTAGCAAAACAGCCATTAGCTAGAAGCCACATCTGAGGCGCAGCAGGGGCAGGATGGTTTTCCCTCTTTCTTTCTTCCCATGATTGGAGTTTCTTAGAAAAAAAAAAAAATGGACGTTTGGTAATGTGATCACATTACACTGATATAGTGATTTATTTCTATGTAGAAAAGAAAGCATTTGTGTGTAAAAAGAGATGCACTGATTAGCTCTTCACAGATGAGAGAGAAGGTGATCAAACAATTGATTGTGTAATAGATCTGTCCTGACGTAGTTGGAGCGTACAGAGATAGGAGACTCATCTGGTCATATACTCGTAAGTCCTGGAGCCATAGGGGCCATTAGGAAAAGAACCGATAAGAGCTGCTGCCGCATAAACATCACCACTGAATGAAACCAGAATGTTCAATGATATTAAACAATTTATTTTAAAAGTTTTTTTTTTTTTTTTTTTGTTTTGAACTTGCATTTATAAATTATATGTAGTGCTTGACATTGTTTCTTTTATTCTATAATTTAAAAAGTCAAACAGCATTATTATTATTGCTCATACTTAGGGCTAGGGCTAAGTATTTACCTATTAAATATTACATTTAGTACATTATGCAATGCAGCTAAAACAATCAGAACAATTTAGCAGCCACATAGCAATTGTGGAGGTGACTGTTCAGAAGGTGAGCAGCATTTACATTTTCTTGTTTTTATATTCTATTCTCACTGACAAAAAAAAAAAACTGATTAGAGCAACACACCATATACAACATGTACATGTTTTCAATGATCACGTTTTATCAGCTTTGTTGTTCTCTTCATTTTTCAAAACACAGGTAATTTTCATGACCATGTTTTCTTGCGTGGGCCTTTGCACATGTCAGTCTCTGTTTGAGTAGAGAGATCTCTGATTGCCAGAGATACGGGGCCCCGATTTCAGCCTCTAGTCCTTTGATGAGTCCACAGTAATGCTGCACTTCAGAAGCTGATAAGCATTTCAGTTGATATTATTGTCTTCTGTACTGATGAAAGTGGACTATACTGTGATGCTGCTGAACAGGTATAGAATTTTTTTAGGGGTTTGGGGATGACTCCATTAGATGGTGCTATTTTTTTACTGCTAAAGTTACTGCTAAACTTTACAAGAAATTACATTTTTCCACCTTAGTATCAGAGCCATAAAATCACAGACAGTGGGAGCCCCTCCAATTTTTTAAAAACAAAGTTGTTTATTCCAAATGTTTTAATGAATGTAACAAGGGTTGAAAATGGCTAACAACCTTATTTTCACTATATTATTTACAACGCTATCTCACGACCGATTCACGACCAATTGGCTAATTCATACGAATTAGTACAAATGACCTTCCCCAAACCCTGCCCCTAAACCTACCCATAAATGGGGTTTAGACAAATCGTACAAATTTGCACGAGTGAGGTCGAATTAGCCATCTCATAAAATATGTACGAATTGCCGTGAGATCGGCCTGTTATTTACAAAAAGTATTATTGTGCAATTAATGACAAATCAATCAACAAATCAATCAATTTAACACTAAAATCTGGTTTTGTCCAAAAAATTGTTTATACTCACAATGTGTTTTGCCATTACAAGTATAAACATTGTGGTCAACAAAATACTTTGTGAAAATGTCACAGTGTTTAAACAGAAATTGCAGGGACAAAGGCAAATTTGGCATTTTCACATTTTCACAAATATACATGAAAATGGCACTTCCACTTTAACAACAGAATAACAGATTCTGACAAGATTCAGAAATCCTGATAAAATAAAAGTCAATTGAAAATTCCCTGCCTGTATCTTTGTTTTTCATCACACTTGGTTTACCGTCCAAAGCATAACTTTTTAAAAATGGTTTTCAGTGATAAAATGCCCCTCTGTAGTGACCTCCAGTGTGTGCCCCTGCCTTCAGGCTGTGCTGGTGTTTGGAGTTCTAGGGTAATGAGGGGGAACAAAGAACAACAAGCAGGAGCTGCCCAACATAAACATACAGGGGAAAGTATTTAGTGCAAACTATGAGCCCAACAAGGCTGAGTGCAGTCAACGGCACCTAATTCTGCTCTTTGTAATCTGATGCGTACTATAAACACACATCACACCCACTCACACTCACATAATCGATGGACAGTGCAAAACTCAACATGAACAGGCACACCTGGCTGTCAGGTGTAGCACAGTCAGGTGTGGTTCGGGGAGTCAAAGGTTAGGGGTGCTGTTTGATTTATGATGAGGTGATGATTTGAAAATAGTACATGGAAAGTTTGTATTGTTGAAGTGCAAGTGAATCTGATTGTCTATATAAATCAAATATCTCTATAATCAATATACTGCATAGCAGTATTTTACAGACTGCAAAAGTTTAAAGTGAATTAATGAGATTTCCTTTTTAGATCTCATTTCTTTTGTGAACATTTACCATCATATTCAAGTCATTAGTAATTCTTTTTTTTTTTTTTTTAAGGTAAGAGTTTAATAAACTATTTTCATTCAGTTTTACTCTTTACTCTACATTACTTCAGTGTGTGTCCCCTTATAACTGAAATGTCATACTTTCACTTCACTTCCAGTCACACCCTCTTACCTCTTACCTAAGGCTTCCACACACCTCAAGTCAGGGCTACTGCTCCCTATAAACAGATCATGCAGTCTGCTTAAGGAACCAATCCCCTGGGAAACTGTTATTTACTGAGGCGAGTATCTCTTTGAATTAACAGATGTATTACGCTTTTAAGCATGTTATAAAACAAAAATATCATGTGTGTACATACGTCTCTTTCCCCCCCAAAATAAACTGTCAAATCCAAAAAAGACTATTTGTCACAATCACATGTCTAATAAAATTGCTAAAAATGTATGTGATTTGTAAAACCTTCAGTCTGGTTGTGGAATAGTGGAAATCATCAATAGTCCAGAAAAAGTCAAAGGTATCATCAAAGGGCCAAAATCCAGCATGTTTCAGAACTTTGGATCAGTAATGTAGTTACCAACCGAATTCATCACATGAACATCAAGAGGATCATGTCATCTATGTAGTAAAATGACACACTGTGCACATTTGTGTTTACACAACAAATGTGGACAACTCCAAGCCTGAAGATATGGACATTTAGATCCAAACCAAAACGCTGTTTGTCTTGCTTGAGTTACTACATTATTCTAGATGCCCCTCTATTCAAACTAAATCTAAAATAAATAAATAAATCAAACAAAATTCAGTTTGTCTGAAAGTTCTTAAATCATAATCCCTTACTGAAATTTCTAGTATTAAATACAGTCTATCTGCGTAGCACAGACAGCAACAAATCCCACCTGTCAGCACTTCATTGGTTTCGCATGGAGGGTGCATAATGTCTTCGGCTTCAAGTGAAAGAGTCACTTGACTTTTTAAGAAAAAATACAATTCAGTCCCTGCTGTGGTTTTGTGCTGTTGTCAAGAGTAAACTGGAAAACTGAATAAAACATATCATATATTCATATTACAGTGAAATGAAAAAAATGCATGCCATATGAATGGAAGGTATATCGTACAAATGTCAACGTCAGGTCATTTTGTGTGTGTGGCTCCAACACTGAATGTGGAAATGGAGGTGGCAGAATAAAGTACACCCCTATGAAACTTAACCCAGACATCTGCAGGATATACCCCCTTTACGGTGATGCTTAATGAATTCCAATGCAAACCACATCATGTTGAACTTCTCAATGACAGATGGATTACTCATGCATTAAGTCAAAACAGATTAAGCTATGGATTTTTAATGTATTTTTATTCTCTGTATCACTAACCCAGGATTGCCAAATTATAGGAAGCCTCAGATTGAAAAGCGAGATAAACTAAATGGCAATAATCTTACAGTCAACAATCATATCTTTCAGTTCAGATTTATTTGTTCACCTTTTTAACATTTCATTTTTGTTGATTTAATGCTAAGTGTATTTAGAAGTTCACTGAGAAATATTATAATAACTATCCAAAGAATAGTTTTTAGTAATAATAGAATTGTAAAAATATATATTATAGTGAGATTTGTAATAAAAAAAACAAAAACAAAAAAAACAGGAAATCACCGCTGCTTTGTTGGCTTATACAAAATGAAAACCCTTGTAGTACTGGTGCTGTAGTTAATGTTACTATTAGGGTGTGTTTTGTTTTGGTTGAGACCTAAGCCGCACAAAGCCCTTCCGATTAAAGTGCAAAAACAAAGAACAGTAACTACCATCATGTTGACATATGACATCTTTAACTACCTCACTGCCCATCCGGCCTGACCTTCATAGGCCTGTATCAAACAGTATGGCCAACTGGCTTTCACCTGCTCATATTCATCTCATTTTGGTATAAACACTCAGCAGCACTTCCGCTGTGGGACAGCACTCTGACCTCTGTGACTGTTAAGAGTGCTTGACTCTCTTGCAGGGCCTTCAATCTGTGTACCTGTGCACCTTGACTATGAAAACACATACACGCACACACACACACACACACACACACACACACACACACACACACACACACACACACACACACACACACACACACACACACACACACACACACACACACACACACAAACTGTTGTAAGGTATTTTACTTTTAAAATGTCCTAAATACATTTTTCTGTTGTATTGTAGCTACAACATATGATGAAAGTGAAATTGTGCTAGTTAAATCAGTTAGCGTTTTCAGCTGTCCACAAGAGGTCTGACATTTATACTATGTATAAGATTTTTAATTTGAGCCACTTCTAACGTAATTGTTGTATTTGTTGAAATTAACTTAATATGAAATATTAAGGCAGAATACATATATTAAGAAGGGTGCACTTGAAACCCCACGTAAAAGGTTCTTTTGATTTTCTTTCCCTTCTAAAACACAAATATTCTATGAGGCCTGTGAGCTCAGGGTTTAAGATTGAGATTAAGATTTTGATTCAGCCTAATTTAATATAGATTTTAAAATATTGTGGGTATATGGTAGCTAATGATAAAACCCTTTTGAGACAACAGTTATGTAAATAATTTATTTTTAGCATTTCCTTTTACACAAATTGTTTCTCCATTTTCAATCAAAAGAACAATCTTTTTGAAAGTCGTACTGGAACCATAAAAACAAACAAACAAACAAACAAAAAAACACATTTATCTCTTTTCTACCCTAATAATAAAAGTGATGGTGATAGGTATTAACAGGGAGAGTGCAGTGAAAGGGTGGAAATTACGTAAGTAAAGTCTTATTCTCCAACTGATGTCAAACTTTACAGTTTAACTCGCTATGATCTGGAGCTGAGTAAGCAGATTGCGCCACCTGTCGGTGAAACAGTTACAGCTACATCGTATGCGCAAGCAAGAACCAATTCTTACTTTCTTTTTTTCATATAGTCTATGCTGATATTTTAATAATGACAGACTGTATAAAACCTCACAAACGTGAATCTGACTGCATTTATTGAACAAAGACTGCATAGATCATAATTGACTGCATGATTATTTTCCTTATTCATCCATTTTAATAAAAGGAGCTAAGCTAATTCGGACTCGGCATCTTGTAGTGAGGAAGGAGGATAGTAAACCTCGACTGAGCAGTGCCTCAGGGAAAACATTATAATAAACATGAATTCTTCTCCCCTTTAAATCGCTGCTATGATAACTTGGATCAGAACCATAGACAGTAAAAGAAAGATCAGAACGGGGACCTCCGGCTCCGACAAGTCGGAGATGGCTCACCAAGACGTAGGCTACTTTCATCCAATCAGAGTGAGCTAATGTAGACAGGCGTCCCACCCACTGATATAGATCAGTGGTTTCAAATTCAATCACACCCATTGCCCACAATTTATTTTATTTATGAACATGCAGATGTAATAATATAACATAATGACAACCAACAATAAAACAATAAAAATAGCTAGAAACATATTTTTGCATTGATGACAATAATAATAATAATATTTAGCTAGAAAAACAATGTTGAACGTTTATTTGTTATGTTAAGTGGAATTAAAATTAACAGAGAAAAGAGATAGTTTTCTTGTTAAATCTTATATTACTTATGTAATATATAAACACATGTAAACGGTCTCAAAGGAAACCTAATATCGCCAATTTCAAAACTGACAGTCCTACACATATAACCCTACCCTTTGTTTTGTTTAGTTTTCTCTCTCTTTCTTTCCTTTGTCTTTAGGCTGTATAATAATAGGCTGCCTCTTTAATATTCGTGTTATGTATTAAATATTTTTGTATGTTTATATTCTAGCACTCATTAGGCTATTGTAAGAAACAAATTACAGCTAGCCTACTTCTGTCATATGAACATTTCTTTGGAAACATTTTGACACTTTGCTTTATTATTGACTTGATCTGTCTTGCAATAAGGTACTTCAGTTTCTATTCATTCTTCAGTTTCTTCTTCGCTTCTTGATTTCCTTTAATTCCCACGTAAATACAAAATATTTGAACAAAATCCGCTCTTTTGAACAACAAGCCCCATGAACCTTTGCGCATCCATGTGACTCCAGACTTCCGGCTGGCTCTATGTTGTTGGCTGTCGCGAGTGTCGGTTGCCAGGGTGAGGATGGATCACACCTCTTTAACAGAGAGATAAACTCACATTGTATCTCTTTTAAACACATCTGCCATATCTACACACACAGGCAACGACTAACAGGGAGGAGTGCCATCACAACGGGTGAGTTTACGGAGCAGAACTGCGCGGAAGGTCATGCGAATGAGCAAAACGTACAGTCAGCCCACAAGAATCAAATGAAAACACATTTCAGATTAATAATGGTGAATGATAATGAATGATGCAAAGCTAATGGCTCTTTAAACATCTTTATTTTGCAATACTAATAAATAACCTTAAAGGGTTGACGGATTATGCTGGTTATGTTTAAACGCATTTACGGAACACTCTTAAAATCATGTTTCTATTTACATTTTATATGTTTAAACTTGATTTTCTACCCCCCAATGTTAATTCACACGTGTTTAGCTTATTGGGTGACCTTGAAGAGCATTTTAACTCCATGTGTCCTGTAGATCCCGTAATACCTCTTAAACCAGATTACTGACAGAGATCTGTTTTGTGAACTTGTAAATTACTCTGTTTCACATACAGAACACCATTCATGTTTGAACTCATGTAAATTATGTGGGCATATTTATAATGTATGAGCATTTTAAGAGCCATCTAAGGATGTTAGCTGTTAGTTTTTTTTTCTTTTCTGTGTGCTGTTTACAGTTATTTTTAGCAGGATGGATAGACCTGAATGATGTTATATAACTGGCCTGATGAATTTATTTAATTTAAATGTTCTTTAGCCAGACTCTAAAGTACATTATATATAGTGTTGCCCTGCGCCGGACAAAAGCATTAGAGTGAATCTCATTAAGTACATATTTACGTTACATTAAAGGGTTATTTCACCCAAAAATTTAAATTCTGTCATTAATTACTCACCCTCTTGTCGTTCCAAACCCCTAAAACCTTCGTTCATCTTCAGAACACAAATTAAAATATTTTTGATTAAATCTGAGAGCTCTCTGACCTCTCCATAGACAGCAATTTAATTACCACTTTCAAGGTCCAGAAAGGTAGTAAAGACATTGTTAAAATAGTCCATGCGACTGCAGTGGTTCAACCTTAATTTTATGAAGCAACAATAATAATTTTTGTGTGAAAAATCGAGCAAAAATAACTACTTTATTCAACAATTTCTTCATTGCCTCTATGTCTCCTATGCTGTTGACGTAGTAAATACAGGGCAGCGTTTCCGAGTTACATCAGCGCTACGTCAGAACGCCGGCTTACCATTGGCCGAAGCTGTTCACAGGAGCATCGCGACACATGCGTGTGATGCTGATGCAGGAGCTGGCCAACGTAGGAGACTGACACAGATGAGAAAAAATAGTTGAATAAAGTTATTTATTTTCGCTTTCTTATTTTCGCTCACTTTCAATTCTTGTCGCTTCATAAAATTAAGGTTGAACACTGTAGTCACATGGACTGTTTTAACAATGTCTTTACTACCTTCCTGGGCCTTGAAAGTGGTAATTAAATAGCTGGCTATGTGGGGTCAGAGAGCTCTCGGATTTCAGCAAAAATATCTTAATTTTTGTTCCAAAGATGAACAAAGGTCTAAACGGCTTTGGAACGTCATGAGGGTGAGTAATTAATGACAGAATTTTCATTTTTGGGTGAAATAACCCTTTAATGTAACGTAAATATGTACTTAATGAGATTAGTACATTTGTTTTTTAAAGGGATAGTTCACCCAAAAATGAAAATTCTGTCATAATTTACACACCCTCATGTTGTTCCAAAGATGTATTAGTTTCTTTCTTCTGTTGAACACAAAAGAAGATATTTTGAAGAATGTTTGTAACCAGACAGTTGATGCCAACATTGGCTTCCATAATATATATATATTTTTTTTCCTACTATGGAAGGAAATATCCGCTTTTCCACCGCCGGGCCGAATGGTTCTCATTGCGTAACTGTTCTATTCCGTGCCGATCCAGGCCATCTGGTACTGTTCTGGTTTCATTTTCCACTGTGGGGCTGATAACGGCCGCTCTTGAAAGCCGCTCTGGAAAGTCATACAAAAGCGTCAGTTGTTGCCTTGGTAACACAACGGTTTACTGATTCCAAAAAAGTTGGGACACTGTACAAATTGTGAATAAAAAAGGAATGCAATAATTTACAAATCTCATAAACTTAAATTTTATTCATAATAGAATATAGATAACATATCAAATGTTGAAAGTGAGACATTTTGAAATGTCTTGCCAAATATTGGCTCATTTTGGATTTCATGAGAACTACACATTCCAAAAATGTTGGGACAGGTAGCAATAAGAGGCCGGAAAAGTTAAATGTAGATATAAGGAACAGCGGGAGGACCAATTTGCAACTTATTAGGTCAATTGGCAACATGATTGGGTATAAAAAGAGCCTCTCAGAGTGGCAGTGTCTCTCAGAAGTCAAGATGGGCAGAGGATCACCAATTCCCCCAATGCTGCAGCCAAAAATATCAGAAAGGAGTTTCTCAGTGAAAAATTGCAAAGAGTTTGAAGTTGTCATCATCTACAGTGCATAATATCATCCAAAGATTCAGAGAATCTGGAACAATCTCTGTGGTAAGGGTCAAGGCCAGAAAACCATACTGGATGCCGTGATCTTCGGGCCCTTAGACGGCACTGCATCACATACAGGAATGCTACTGTAATGGAAATCACAACATGGGCTCAGGAATACTTTCAGAAAACATTGTCGGTGAACACAATCCACCGTGCCATTCGCTGTTGGCGGCTAAAACTCTATAGGTCAAAAAAGAAACCATATCTAAACATGATCCAGAAGCGCAGGCATTTTCTCTGGACCAAGGCTCATTTAAAATGGACTGTGGCAAAATGGAAAACTGTTCTGTGGTCAGACCAATCAAAATTTTAAGTTCTTTTTAGAAAACTGGGACGCCATGTCATCCGGACTAAAGAGGACAAGGACAACCCAAGTTGTTCTCAGCGCTCAGTTCAGAAGCCTGCATCTCTGATGGTATGGGGTTGCATGAGTGCGTGTGGCATGGGCAGCTTACACATCTGGAAAGGCACCATCAATGCTGAAAGGTATATCCAAGTTCTAGAACAACATATGCTCCCATCCAGACGTCGTCTCTTTCAGGGAAGACCTTGCATTTTCCAACATGACAATGCCAGACCACATACTGCATTAATTACAACATCATGGCTGCGTAGAAGAAGGATCCGGGTACTGAAATGGCCAGCCTGCAGTCCAGATCTTTCACCCATAGAAAACATTTGGCGCATCATAAAGAGGAAGATGCCACAAAGAAGACCTAAGACAGTTGAGCAACTAGAAGCCTGTATTAGACAAGAATGGGACAACATTCCTATTCCTAAACTTGAGCAACTTGTCTCCTCAGTCCCCAGACGTTTGCAGACTGTTATAAAAAGAAGAGGGGATGCCACACAGTGGGAAACATGGCCTTGTCCCAACTTTTTTAAGATGTGTTGATGTCATGAAATTTAAAATCAACTTATTTTCCCTTAAAATTATAATTTTTCTCTGTTTAAACATTTGACATATTGTTTATATTCTGAATAAAACATATGTTGTATTCTGAATAAAATATTGAAATTTTAAACTTCCACATCATTGCATTCTGTTTTTATTCACAATTTGTACAGTGTCCCAACTTTTTTGGAATCAGGTTTGTAATTAGATGTAAATAACGACCGCATTGTCGAGGATGATCAGATATTTTGTGTTTACGTCTCTCAAATAGAGCGCTTAGCCAGCTACAGAGAAACTGGTAGCCAGGCAACAGACAAGTGACCAATCCTGAGTGACGACGTCACTTCACAGATTCTACCAGCACAGAGAATTCCGGGCCGAGAACGGTTTGTAATCGTGCTGTGCCAGGCTCAAGTGGAAACACAACTGGAACCGTTCCTTACCATTTTAAGAACCGTTTGGCCCGATGGTGGAAAAGCGGCTAATGGCTACTGTCAACTGTCTAGTACAGATTTGGAACAACTTGACGGGGAGTAAATGATGACAAAAGTTTCATTTTTGGGTAAACTATCCCAAAAAAAAAAGTTGTTGACTGAAGACAATTTTTTGGATTGTGACATTGTTTTTAAGATAATTGAACATAATTGAATTGAAATCTGAAGAAAAAAAAAGTCCAATAAAAGTCGCTAATACTCTTCTGATTTGAAGTGAGCTGAAGTGTTCCAAATTTCCATTAATATCAGCATACAAACTGCTTGGAGCTTCATGGACTTGGTTTCCATGGCCGAGCAGCTGCATGCAAGCCTCACATCACCAAGTACAATGCCAAGCATTAGATGGAGTGGTGTAAAGCACACCGCCACTGGACTACGAATCACACTTCTCTGTTGGCAGTCTGATAGGTGACTCTGGGTTTGTTGGATGCCAGAAGAATGTTACCTGCCTGCATTGTGCCAACTCTATAGTTTGGTGGAGGAGGGATGATAGTATGGGGCTGTTTTTCAGGGGAAGGGCTTGGCACCTTACTTCCAGTGATAAGAAATCGTAATGCTTCAGCATACCAAGACATTTTGGACAATACTACACTTCCAACTTTGTGGGAACATTGTGGGGAAGGCCGTTTTCTATTCTAGCATGACTGTGCACAAAGCAAGGTCAATGGTTGGATGAGTTTAGTGTGGAAGAAATGAATTGGCCTGCACAGAGCCCTGACCTCAACCCCAGCAAACGCCTTTGGGTTGAACTGGAACGGAGATTGCCAGTGCCTGGCCGTACTGGATGAATTCCCACAGAAACACTGTGTCACTGCAATTTTACTATGAAGAAAAAATGAGAGTATGCATGCATGATATGAATTAATAAAACAGTTTTTGCTAAAATTTTGGTTTGCGTTAGGCTATCTATGTCTGTATATGTGGCCGAGAAACCACGCTGTGAAATGGGCTAATGGCACAATATGGCTGTGTGCATTGTCCTATTTGCCAAGTTCAATGATACCTCTAATATCATTGCCTTATGTGCCCTTTAACGCATCCTCTGTGGTGGCCGTGAAACCACTCTGTGAAATGGGCTGATGGTGCAATATGGCTGCATTGGGCTGATAAAAAGTGCTCAAATTTTGGATTCCGTTAGAGTAGTTTGTCTAGTGCAAGGATGAATTCAGCTTTATTTGTTTGACGCATGATACTCCCCTTTATATTTGAAGCCCTTTATGTCTATGGCTCTGCTCGCAATCAGGGTTGCAAAGGGGCTGAAAATATCTGATAAATTTACAGAAATTTTCCAAAGTTTCCAAAAAAATCCTGGAAAGTTTCCCGAAATTTTTAAACGTTTCTGAAAACTTTGCAACCCTACTCGCAATAAGCGCTGTTAGAATTGAATTAATAAAATAAGCATTTCTCTGCCACCAGCAAAGATGCGTTAAATCTGACAAAGTGGTTAATAATAATAAAGGGGGTTTTGATCTTGTGAAATATGAAATGAATACATTTTAGGCTACTGTTCCAATACTTTTATATGGGACAATATAAATATACTGCCCTGCAAAATCCACATTTTTATTATTTTTCACTTTACCAATGTTTTTTATGAACCTTTAAACTTGGCATATGCCAATGCACACTGAGCCTATTTTGTGGCACGATTTCTCGGCCACCACAGAGTTAAATTTGTTAAAGTGGACATAAGGCCTTGAAATATGATGCACTGCCCTAACGAAATTCAAATTTTGAGCACTATTTACTGTATCAGCCTTTTTATGGACCCTTGGACTTGGCAAATAGGACAATGCACACAGCCGCATTGCGCCATCAGCCCATTTCACGGCACAGTTTTCTGGCCGTCACAGAGAATGCTTTAAAGCGGATATAAGGCTGTGATATTAGAGGTATACTGCCCTAACGAAAGCCAAATTTAGAGCTAAGTGATTTTTATTCATTCACGCGCATACATATTCGTTTTTGTCATAGGGGAATGGCATAGGAAATATGTAGTATACAAAAAACTGAAATTGTAACGAAGAAAAAAAAAAATCCTGTGAAATCTAAATAAAAGTCCCTGTTTAGAATAATGATAATTACCATAAAAAATGTGTCATGGGCGGTACAGAGAGTTTGGGTGGAATGTGCTGTCATGAATTGTAAAGGACTAAACAAAAACAAAAAACAAAAAAACATGCGGGAACCTTGGAGAGATGTTTTCTCAGCCTGCAAATCCCATTGGCTGCTATCTGATGGTTGGAGAGCACCTCTAGTCTCAAAAGCGTGATTCTATTGGGATCTCACAACGTGTAATATGTAGCCTGGCTGACTCATTTGCCCCATAAGACTGCAGTCCACTTTAAAAAATAAATGTGCAACAAGATCTGCTATCATGCTAACAGAACAATGTAAATTTACAGGAGCAATGATTGAAGAAATTGATGTAATTTTGCAATAACCTCTTTATCAGGTATGTGTTCAGTTGCTGTAGTGTTCTGTCCCATGCAGCAATAATGCAGGAACACATGAGATGGCATCTCTCAAATAACCAGTCGAAGGCCAAAATACAACACTGAGAAGGTTCACTGCGCTCACAGACAAGTTTTATTTGTAAATGTTTGATTGGAGTATAGTATCTCCTTTTAGAGATCTCATTAAATTGGGAATGGACATTGATAGTTGATGTCCTTTGGTTTGACATGCTGTACTCCATTTTAAAATATTTTAGACAGCATTTTACTAATTTGCTATAGCTATTCATGCAGCTTTTAACTAAGAAACTACATGGAATATTTAATAAAAGGCAAATGATGAAAACCTAAAATATGTCATGATCATTTACAGGACCTAAGATACAGTCAAACCAAAATTTATTCAGACACCTTCAACATTTTCTCACATTATCACAGTTTATTCACTATAGTTTAGAAAATAGTAATAAAATATGTCAAGAACACGGAGTTAACTTTGATAGTTAACTTTTTTTTTTTTCAGATAACTTTGATGGAAAGGTATGTAATGGATTATAATCAACCAATCAGCTGTCAGCTGTTAAATTTAAAGATTAAATAATACCAATTTAGGTCAACCAATTACCAAGCAATGCTTACTTACACAGATTACTTTATTTTGCTATCCTCACTTACATAAATGAACTATAGTGTCCTGCAGCCACTAGTAAAAATTATATCTGGTGTCTGAATAAATTTTGGTTCGACTATATACACTTTGCTTTATACATTCATATCAATTTTAAAGTTACCATGAAATCAAAATTGACCCGATTTATTTTCATGCATGTTGTTGCTATTATTGTGAACAATTCATAATTTTTTTATACATTGTTTTCCTCTCTCTTTCGAATCAAAATGTCATAACTTGTTTGATAGCCATTTCTACATGGTAGTAAAGTCAGTCGGAACTTCAGTTTCATGCAGACTATGTTGAAATGTTTAAAAAAGGTCCATGGATGCATTATGCATCAAGTACTAATAATAAACAAACTATATACAAACTGTGCACATACACCAGTAATAGTTCTTCAAATTAATTTGCTATCAGTAAATTCATGAAGCATAGGTAAATGTCAATAAATAAAATTTATGCAACCTGTTACATTTTTTTGTATTTTCAGTGCCAACAGTGGAATGGAGTGGCGTTCGCTGCTTAACTTCTCTTAAGCTCATCTACAGGACAGGTATGATCAGGTGATCTGTGAAGAGAGACCGTCAGTACTGTTTCTCTGGGTGAAGGTAAAGATGAACCGTTACACAACATTCAAACAGCTGGGCGATGGGACCTACGGCAGTGTTCTGATGGGAAAAAGCAATGAGTCTGGGGAGCTAGTGGCCATCAAGAGGTATGTCAAACAGTTAAGCTGTATCCAAAACTGAAAGCATCTGTTTTTCTTCCCAGCCTATTAGTGACTTAATAGTCACTTTGACTTTGAATGAAGACACCTTCTAAAGAAATTTAGGCAGCATAACATCTGATGATATAGAGCAAATTCAAGTTAAGTTTAGAATGCTTGTCAGTTGAAAAAATCGACATGATTTAAATTAAAATATGAATTAATTACTACTTTAACCTGTTCCATCAGCCACCAAAACTGCACACACATGGTTGTGGGATATCATAGGCAATGACGGAAGCATCTATGTTGCCTTATGTTGCATCTTGTTAGACAAGATGTTATGCAAGCATTCAATTTGGACATGTCTTAATGCTTTCCTGTGAAGCTGTGAAGGCAGCATTGATCAGGTTTCAGACACATGCAGATCTGATGTTCTTCTGCTTCTCAAAGGCAGTTTTAGCTAAGTATGTAGTATTTGAGGTCAACATGAAATCAGAATTAACCACGTTTACTTTTCTAAAACACGTTCATTGGTGCACACCATTCCAAATAAAATCATAATCTTTCATCAAAATGTAATAGCTTGCTCTGCCAGTAAAATGTCTTTTCATTTTGACTGATACTCCAGAGCCCTCTCTTCTACATTCAGTCAATTCCTGATGTATAAATTCAAGTCCTGTTTAATGATAAAATATTTGTTATCATTGAAAATGATTCACTCATGAATCAGATTATAACTTAAAATATGAATTTAAAGAATATACTAGATGTAATTTAGTCTTGCACCTATTCTGGAGAGAGAGGGATGGGTTGCCTTTCAGACAGTGAAGACGTTTAATCTGTTTAGTAGTACCATGTCTATGGTTTATTGTAATTAAAGTGTTTAATATTAATCAGCCTTTTGAGTTTGTATGTTTCACCCTTAAGCTCTTTTTAGCATTCCTCAAACGCTTTACATTAGAAAAATCGGACACACAAACAAACCCAAACTGCATCTGCACAGTCTTTCCAGTATGTTACTATGTTAATATTGCATGAGGATTTTCTCTTTTAGTATGCGTCATAAACCTGCCTCACCCAGACTTTCCTATGAGAAAAGTTCAGGTTCACCAAACACATGCATCTGCATCTGCATCTGCTCATTGAATGGTGGCTGGTGATGTGAATTATAAATGCTCCTCTTAGGTGTAGTAACTGCAGGAACAGGCAGTCACTATGCAAATTGATACCTGGGTGACAGTGAAAGCAGTGAAAGTGGCCAAGCCCGCCTCAGTATCAACACGGCTCTCTCTTACATAATTCCAAGTGGACTTTCAGGCTCTCTCAGATCTCTTTCAGTCCTCTGTATATCAGCTACTGGAGAGGTGTTATTATAATGATAATAAGATTTCTAGACTTTCTTTAGTTTCTTTTTATAAGGGCTGGTCAGTATAGAAACAAGTAGATTTTAAAAGTTCAATGCAAGAACTAAAATACAGTAAAAATCTATTTAAAAATAATTAATGTTTTTCACTAAAGGAACACAAGGAAGAGTGACATTAAATCATATTCATTTATATGCGCCAGTATAATTGTACATAATAATAAATGCTAAACGGCAATAACTACATTTTTACTACACTTGCACATCTATATATATATATATATATATATGACACATGGAGACTTGTGTGAACATTTCTAATGATGACACTGATAAATTGTTGAGTTGGAGTTTAGAAACGATTCTGAGACAAAAACGTGATTCTATGTAATCATGAACACACCTAATGAAATCACTTTTAAAGGTATATTAGCATTGTTCCATTAATAACGGGTTGGTAGATTCTGATGATTGACAAACCGTTTGTTGGCAATGAAACTATGGAGATGAGATCAGTCATTGTGTTTCTCACAGAATGAAGAGGAAGTTCTACTCTTGGGAAGAGTGCATGAATCTGAGAGAGGTCAAGGTACGAATTCAGAGAACACAAATTCAGGAATAATTCATCCAAAAAATAAAAATGATCAGATGTTTAGAATTTACACTGTGCCCTAACTAGACATAATGCGACAAGCAATTTGTCCACATCAGATGTGACAAGGCTTCTAGACATGACAAAATCACAAATCACAGCCAATCAGAAGAGACTGTGGGCAGGCTTAAGTGCTCTCACACTCGTAAATAATCAAATTTGTACAACATTTAACTTACTTGTTTACACTTGGAATACACTTGTTTGTTCACACAGAATTCACAGTTTGAAAGTTATTTCTTTTTTATTTTCAAGATCTGATGTATGTTATCCATTGTCGCTTTCAGGTGTTAAAGGGAGAGTTCACCCAAAAATGTTAATTACCCTATGATTTACTCACCCTCAAGCCATCCTAGGTGTATATGACATTCTTCCAGACAAATACAATCAGTTATTTTAAAATATGTCCTGGCTCTTCCATTATAATGGCAGTGAATGGCAGCCTAAAATATGAAGACCAAATAACTGCAGTGCTTCAGAAGGCCTTTATTAACCCCCCTGGAATACTTTTATAATGGATGGATACACAATTTTGGGCTGCCATTCACTGCCATTATAATGAATCATTTGACTGGCTATCCCTTTAACATCACGCACAGTAATATTCAAACCAAAATTAAATATTTTTAAGATTATACAAAGCACATAATCATTGTTTATTTATTTAAAGTTATTTTTGTTCTCAGCTGTGACATTGCTGAAATAGAAACCATTCCAAAAATAAAATACCTTGTCGCAAGGCCTGTATCGCTGATGTGCTGGTTAGGACACTGTTAAACTGTTAAATCTGGATGTTCATATTGTTTCTGCTGATTTTCTTCATGCTTTTGTTTCAGTCACTGAAGAAACTAAATCATGCTAATGTGGTGAAGTTAAAAGAGGTGATACGAGAGAACGATCACTTGTACTTTGTCTTTGAATACATGAAAGAAAACCTCTACCAGCTCATGAAAGACAGGTATGAAGAGATTCCATATTTCATCTACCATTTCCAGTTAATAAGTGCCCATGATGCCTTTGATATACAAATGAAGTCAAACTTAACCTTGGTCACAATAATTTGAAATGGTCATTATGGCTGATTAACGGCACATTGATTGATTGACAGCTGTGCTGATTCTCTATCTCCAGAACCAAATTGTTCCCAGAGTCAGTCATCAGGAATATAAGCTTTCAGATATTGCAGGGACTATCATTTATTCATAAGCATGGTAGGTCACAGGGCCGTCATATTCATGTCCAACAAACCAGAACAACTGAGTCTGAGTCCAGTATCAGATAAGAGACCTACTGAACCTTGGGACTGTTTCTGGAAAAGACTCAGTTGTTCTTGACTGTATCTCTGTGGTGACAGGATGTGTGAGTATCTCAGCTGCTGCCAAAATGTACAACTAAATCCTGTAAATCTCTCTCTCTCTCTATATATATATATATATATATATATATATATATATATATATATATATATATATATATATATATATATATATATATATATATATATATATATATACACTCACCTAAAGGATTATTAGGAACACCATACTAATACTGTGTTTGACCCCCTTTCGCCTTCAGAACTGCCTTAATTCTATGTGGCATTGATTCAACAAGGTGCTGAAAGCATTCTTTAGAAATGTTGGCCCATATTGATAGGATAGCATCTTGCAGTTGATGGAGATTTGTGGGATGCACATCCAGGGCACGAAGCTCCTGTTCCAACACATCCCAAAGATGCTGTATTTGGGTTGAGATTTGGTGACTGTGGGGGCCATTTTAGTACAGTGAAATCATTGTCATGTTCAAGAAACCAATTTGAAATGATTCGAGCTTTGTGACATGGTGCATTGTCCTGCTGGAAGTAGCTATCAGAGAATGGGTACATGGTGGTCATAAAGGGATGGGCATGGTCAGAAACAATGCTCAGGTAGGCCGTGACATTTAAACGATGCCCAATTGGCACTAAGGGGCCTAAAGTGTGCTAAGAAAACATCCCCCACACCATTACACCACCACCACCAGCCTGCACAGTGATGGATCCATGTTCTTATTCTGTTTACGCCAAATTCTGACTCTAACATCTGAATGTCTCAACAGAAATCGAGACTCATCAGACCAGGCAACATTTTTCCAGTCTTCAACTGTCCAATTTTGGTGAGCTCGTGCAAATTGTAGCCTCTTTTTCCTATTTGTAGTAGAGATGAGTGGTACCCGGTGGAGTCTTCTGCTGTTGTAGCCCATTCGCCTCAAGGTTGTGCATGTTGTGGCTTCACAAATGCTTTGCTGCATACCTCGGTTGTAACGAGTGGTTATTTCAGTCAAAGTTGCTCTTCTATCAGCTTGAATCAGTCGGCCCATTCTCCTCCGACCTCTAGCATCAACAAGGCATTTTTGCCCACAGAACTGCCACATACTGGATGTTTTTCCCTTTTCACACCATTGTTTGTAAACCCTAGAAATGGTTGTGTGTGAAAATCGCAGTAACTGAGCAGATTGTGAAATACTCAGACCGGCCCGTCTGGCACCAACAACCATGCCACGCTCAAAATTGCTTAAATCGCCTTTCTTTCCCATTCTGACATTCAGTTTGGAGTTCAGGAGATTGTCTTGACCAGGACCACACCTGCATTGAAGCAACTGCCATGTGATTGGTTGATTAGATAATTGCATTAGAAATTGAACAGGTGTTCCTAATAATCCTTTAGGTGAGTGTATATATATAATATATATTTTTTTTTCATGATATGATCTGATACATCTACAGTGGTAGCTTTCTCAGCTTATACTATTTTCCCAAGAGCTGTAACCAAACAGAAAACCATCGAGTCTCACACATCTTGTGGATGAAATACTGTCCTCTCTTATCCTCTGCCTCTGTTTCTTTTTCTTTTCTCCTGTCTCTTTTGTGTATGTGAAATTCTCTGACATCAGGGAAAATAAGATGTTTACTGAGAATGAAATAAGGAACATCATGTTTCAAGTTATCTCTGGTTTGGCATTTGTGCACAAACATGGTAAGATTTCCTCTTTCTATACACTTTCATTTGTTCTTCTCTAATGCTTTAAGGAGCTTTATAACACCCTTATGAACTAGAATTAGTCCTTCTAATTAGTACATTTTAAATAGTTAAATTTATCATGTTTCTTTTAAAAAAAAGAAGTTATGTTACACCCACTGTCAGGGTGGGAAATTAACCTTTTCACCCACCAGACACAGAGGCTTTTTAATCATCACCTTAATTTTAATCAACAGAAAAATCTGTTTAAAATGTTGTACACATTCTCACAAGATGAACACTCCGATCATATCAGTAGGTTAATTAAAGCAGTTCCCTTTCCAATGGGAACTCGCACTGTGTCCTAGGACACTAATAGGGAATGTCTCCAGCATGACCAAGCTTACATTCATAATCTGAGACGTTTTATGTGGAGCAGGTCATCTTTTTAACAAAACGAGTGTCTAACAGGTTGACAGCCACAGTGTCTGGCAGGTAAGGAAAAATACCAGCCACTGCCAAACAATACCTGGATTTGACTGGTAATGGGTGTTAATTTTCCTCAATGTACACAATCCAAGTTTAATGTGGTATTTGGTACTTAAAATCTTAAAAAAGCTTTAATGGTGTTATATAGGCTCCATATATTTTGTATTTGGGTGCAAACAATACAGATAAAGATGCTTTCTAATCTGCATGTTGACATTTACTATCTCTTTGGCATGAACCTGTAGGTTTTTTTCACCGGGATATGAAACCAGAGAATTTGCTGTGTATGGGTCCAGAACTAGTGAAAATTGCTGACTTCGGACTGGCTCGAGAGATCCGCTCTAGGCCTCCTTACACAGACTACGTTTCAACACGATGGTAAGTGTATAAAAATAGTTTAACAGCACATCACATTAGCCCCTTTCACACAGCAATACCGGTAAATTACCGTAAAATTTTATCTTCAAATTTTGAAAGAATGAATGATCTTCATTCCTTGTTCACACAACAGACATTACCGGTAATTTACTGGAAATGCTACGACTTCCCTTACTGGTAAATTGCCCGAACCAATTTACCGGTATTTTTGAAAAGGTCCTGTTCACACATGATCTATTACTGGTAATTCACCAGTAAAGACAATATGTATGAAAGGGGCTATTTTCACTATTTAGGAAGGCTGAGGATTAGGAGGTGCCATAATAATGTTTGGGGAGGGATAAGAGTAATTTTAAAATACAAATATGCCTATTATTTGCAGACTGCAGCGGCTGAACATTTCAAAGCTCTCTCTTATGTTTTTGTGTTCAGGTATCGAGCTCCAGAGGTGCTGTTGAGGTCACCAGTGTATAGTTCACCCATAGACATCTGGGCAGTAGGTTGCATCATGGCTGAACTCTACACGCTACGACCTCTGTTTCCTGGCAACAGTGAGGTGGATGAGATCTTCAAGATCTGCCAGGTCCTTGGTACAGTAAAGAAGGTATGATCACATGTGAAGATGTACCAACTTTATCAGGGAATTTGGAGCAGTCACAGCAGCTTAAGGTATCGTCACACTAGCAGACTTGATTTTGAGGACAGTGATTTGTCAGTCTTTCTGTGTGAGAAAAAGCTAATTGGTCACGATCATGAGTCAGCCCCGGTGACTGAAGGATAATTTCAAGCAAGTCAGTTGGGCCATTAATTCAGAGTTAAGTCCTCCGATTCTCCAACGACTATATAAATGAGTCTTACAACTGAAAAATGTCTAGAAAAATTAGCTTGTGTGGCATAAGATTTTGGGCCTGTAGTGAATGACCTCCAAGCATCCTTCATATGTGAGGTTGAGCTAAATGCAACTTTAATAGTCAAGTCAAGTCACCTTTATTTATAAAGTATTTTTTCAATACGAATTGTTTAAAAGCAGCTTTACAGTGATAACAGGTGCAACAAAGTGCACCTTCTATTATCAATTTTAAAAAGAGGCTGAAACCGTATCTCTTCTCCCAGGTGTTTTAATTTAATTTTAGTATTGTTTTATTTTCTGTCTTCTATTTTGTTTTATTCTGTTTTTCTATTTAAATTTCTATTACTCTGTTCAGGACTTTGGTCAGCTTCGCTGTGTTTAAATGTGCTTTATAAATAAAATGTATTTACTTACAAAGTTTGTTTTGGCTGTACAGCAGCTCTAGAAGAAAATAGTGACGTCATTGTCCAGCTTAGTTCAGTTGGTGTCTGTGCAGGCAGATCAGTAATATTGTTGAATATTAAGTGTCCCCAACTAAGCAAGCTAGAGGCGAATTATTGAATTGTCTGTGATCAGTTTATGATATGTTGGATTTAATTAATATCTATTAAAATATTAAGTTTCATGGATAAATAGATAAAAAAGTGACTGATATAGTTAACATTGATAATTTTCCCTTGCAGTCAGACTGGCCAGAGGGTTATCAGCTAGCTGCTGCCATGAACTTCCGATTCCCCCAATGTGTTCCTACACCATTGAAAACTTTGATCCCCAACGCTACCAATGAGGCTTTAGACCTCATGAGAGACTTCCTCCATTGGGACCCAAAGAAAAGACCCTCTGCTGCAAAGGTATGTGTTCATGTAGACTCTAGGACAGATTGTACTAGTTATGTTTGCTATCTGAAAAAAGTTGTAATCAACCACTATTAATGATATTACATATTACATTAATATTACATGTTTATCTACTTATATTAGTATAATGCTTCTTTCCACAGCAAACATTTCACATTGTTTGCATATAAAGTGGCAAATCAAATCTGTTACCTAGGCTAGCTATGGTGGTAAACAGATGTCACTAGTATTAAAGTATCTAAACAGTGACCTTTGTAATAACATCTAATGAATATAAATATGTAAAAATAGACTATATAGAAAATAGCAATGGAGGAGGGGGCTGGAATAGAACTCAGATTTTGTGAAATAACACAAACGGTCTTGAAAGAATTATTATTTCAATTTACTTCATTTTAGACATAATCAAACATAATTTCTGAATCTTCTTATGTAGACATTGTTAATGTTTGTGTAAGTAATTGTTTCTAAACATGATTCCAGGCGCTCAGATACCCCTACTTCCAAGTGGGACAAGTTCTGGGTCCCCGTCCCATGACCCCCGATGTACGAAAGGCTCAGATAAAGACAGTCCTGCCCAGTGAACCCAGATCAGAGCTGCAGTCTGTCTCAGAACCAGTGCTGCCATCACAGACTAAAGGCCAAAGTAGAAACTCCCATCAGCCACTGCAGCAGATTCCTCTGCCTCAGTCTCTCTCTCAGGCAGACCCTCTCGCTTCATACACACAAAAGGTACAAAACCTCCATAGTAAATGTAGTCACCATAAAATCAAAATAGGCAATCCTTATTTTTTAAATGGAATATTGCAATTTGCATATTTATTATATATGTGTATATATGTATATATATATATATATATATATATATATATATATATATATATATATATATATATATATATATATATATATATATATATATATATATATATATATATATATATATATATATATATACACACACACACACACACATACATACATACACACACACACACACACACACACACACACACACACACACACACACACACACACACACACACACACTCATATACACTTACCTAAAGGATTATAAATAATCCTTTAGGTGAGTGTATGTATGTATGTATGTATACAGGTGCTGGTCATATAATTAGAATATCATCAAAAAGTTGATTTATTTCACCAATTCCATTCAAAAAGTGAAAATTGTATATTATATTCATTCATTACACACAGACTGGTATATTTCAAATATATGAACATCAGCAGAATGATGCTTTGTGTTTCTAACATGAGGTGGTCGGGGGTGAGAACAGTTTGATCGGACTGAAGAATGGTCGGAGAAGGTGGGGACAGACAAACATGAAACCCTCAGACAGCTGGGATGAGTCTGACTGTTCTGATACCGCAGCTTCCCTCTCTAAAAAACTCAGCAAAGGCCTTGAGGAGGAGAAAACTACGCCACAGTATGATCGCTATATTCAAAGATTAGCGTCAGCAGTTTTTACACTGATTTTATCTATAGTCAATGAGCACACTATTCTGAAACCTAGTGAGCAGCCTTGCTACTGACCTAATAACACAGCATCCAAACTGAAATGGAACCGTATAATTTGAAATGCTCTTCATGGGGGTTACGTTTGTCATTAGCATGTTGCTAAGCTAACAATGTGATGTTCTAATAAGCATAAAAACACAGAACACATGATTATTGGATAAAGTAGCACAGTTTTAGGTTGTATAGGTTAAACTATTTTTATAAAAAAAAAAGAAAAAAGAAACGCATTTCTTTTGACTCCGCATTCCACCATTTTAGAATAGATAAAAATGTTCCTTACATTTTGTCCATAATTAAGTTTTTTATAAAGCTACATAATGTTGCTGTCTACCTTTTTAGCAATCTGTGTTGGGAGTGTGCCTATGAAACCTACAATTAATATCTAGTATCATGGCTGCTGACTAGGTTTGAGAACAGGGCTTTTATGTTTCTCTATTGCACTTTCCATTCCAATTTCATTTCAGATTTGACTCTTTCCTTCTTTTATGCTATGAAAAACTAGGCCCAAGGACCCGAAACCCCTTTACACATTTAGCACTGTAACCAAGTTACCAAACACCAGCAGACTGAACCAACCAGACTCTAGTCACCATAGCACCTCTTCAGCCAGACAACATTACCTGCGCCAGTCCAGATACCTGCCAGGTAAGATTTCAGTTTGATTTAGTCACTTCATGTGTGGTGATTGATCTTTTGTGTATAAATTGCAGCGGTGCACAATACATCATATCATGAACAAGATTAATGATTGTAAATGCATATCAAATCCAAGCACAATGCAATTCCTGACACAGCTTTCCATACGTCTTTAAAATGAATAATCCTGCGTCAGGGTTTTCCACGGGAAACCTTCAGTTGGATCAGAAAGTCTTAAATTCAATATCATGGCATTAAATTAGGGCCCCATGATTTCTGTGATGCAGGAAACGTGGATGCAATTGCAGAATCCATTTATACAAATGGAATTTACTGTATAATGCAGAATGTCACAGAATTTGTCAAATTTTGGATGAATAAATCAAAAGTCAAGTCAAGTCAAGTCAAGTCAAGTCAAGTCAAGTCAAGTCAAGTCAGTCAAGTCAAGTCAAGTCAAGTTCAAGTCAAGTCAGTTTTATTGTCACGTAGATCAGAAGACTTAAAGTTCACCCAAAAATGTAAATTCTGTCATCATTTACTCACCCTAATGTCATTCCAAACCCGTAAGACTTTCGTTCTTTATATAAAGTGATCAAGTCTCTTCAGAAAATTTGGAATAAACTGCTTGATTCATATGAATTTTTTTAAGATCTCTTTTTAAAGCGTCAAAGTGGAAGTTGCTTAGACTGTCAATGGAGGGACAGAAATCTTCCAGATTTCATTCAAAAATGTCTTCATTTGTGTTCCCAAAAATGAATGAAAGTCAGTCAAATTTAATCCAACCATTAAAGCAGAGTCCAGAAAAATTAAAACTATAAAATAAAAAAATACATAAAATCGATTTCATAGGGCTCTCAATTTAATTGCAAAATTAAATTGCATGCACTGCATTTTTTTATTATTATTATTATTATTATTATTATTATTACAAAATTGAGTTTTTGTATAAAACAAGAAAAAATATCTGTCACTAGGTATGAAAATTAATAACATTTGAATTGTTGATTTTTATGAACCCATTGGCAGATATTAATCAAAAAATCACTTTCACAAGATTTTCCAAGATTTCTTATCTCAAACTTTAAGCTATTTTTTGTAAAAGCAAAAATTAATTAAAAGTTATGGAGATCTGTTGGAAATTGTATTTTCCAACTTTGAAGTGTCACTAATATAACTCTTAGACATTTGCAATTAGAGAACATATTGACGTGTTATGTTCCTTCAATTTATTCCTTAAATTAATTGGTCTTAAAAAGGTCTTAAATTTAAAGAAACCCTGCTGTGTGTACATATCATTCGGAATGCAGTGTGTGGAGGACTGTCAATACAATCTTCAATCTTTCCAGGACTGTCAATACAATCTTCATATCATTTGCCTGAAGTTTTACTTTTCTCGACTTTGTTGAGCCACATTGACTTTGTTGAGACATAAATCATTATTTAGGAATTGTAAACAAATATTCCTTTCATGCAGCAAATTGCTTTGTATTTGAACACCCTTTTGGCTATTTTGCTTAAATTAGTTAGTTTTTACTCATTGATTCTGTCAATCTTAGGGTTAATAAGCAAGAACACACCATCTCTGAGCAACAAGGAGTCTCAACAAGATTTGTGGGACACCTCAGCTCTGATGAATAAACCTCTCGCACCCATTGGAGGAGCGTCAGTGTCCAGAATCAGCCCAGGTGAGCACACAGCCACACACCTCATATCATACGTTAATTAAAGCTGAGACTTCAACAATACGCAATTTTCTTTACACAAATTAATTTGCATTCATTTTAAAACATAGTGCTTGAGGTCTTTTAACCCTTTAAACTTGAATTGTAACTCCCCACCGTTCGAAAGAATTCATAATCAAATTACTAAGCAACCATTAATGCATGTAACCATTTTGATCAACTCTTAACGAGTGCTGAGTTGTCACTCTAAAACAGAGTGTACCACCGGTAGGGATGCAGCGATTAACCAAATTCTTTCTAAGAACCGCACTTAAAAACTTTTATAATGACCATGTTAGTTGATATAACATGCAATGAGTTTGCAATTCAGAGGATGTTTTCATCACGTAAATTCATCAATTTACATCGAAATACCTAGTGTACATGGGAGAATAATAAACTTTATTGTTTCATGCACAATGTGTATCTGATATGAATTAGGGTTGTGCCGATGGACAATATCATCGTCCATATAGATCGTGATGGCTGACCGACATCGCGATGGAGCGCCACCATCGTGATGCCACGCCCCCCGTTTTGAGTCTTGTTGTGAGTGCGACACACACTAATCCTCTTCTATAGTTAAACTAAAAACTTTGCAGGGATTGCTCTGTAAATTAAATTGAGAGTATAACTAATGCATATATGCTATTTTAAATACTAGTCTATGTCAGATATATATATATCTTACATTTTGAAATAATAAACGAAGCTCAAGCATCCATTTCATAAACATGCGTGTTTATTTTAGCACTTCCGTAAGTGAAACAACACACTACAGCCTATAAAACATTTAAACGATTATCAGTAAATAATGGTAACCTAAAGAATAAGAAAATTAAATATTAGTTAAAAAAAAAGATTTGTTTCATAGCTTTTTTTCCCCGCAAAGATGCGTCATATGCCGCTCTGTGCTTTGAGATGTATGTGGGACATGAGCTGGATAGACACCTTTCGAATATCTTTGTCTTCATGTTTTCTCCTGATGTTGCAAAGCCACACTTGTTGTAAAAGGTCTGAAGAGCGAATTTTATCTTCCACAGGGTCAAGACGTGTAGGCTATGTTTGATTATGCACTGCCAGAGAAAACGAAAGTAAAATCACTGGTGTGTGCGTGAATTGCGGTATTCAAATAAACTTGATGCGTCATACCAAGTCTAATAATAAACACAAACTGTGTTAAATAAAATTTGAAGTAAAAAGGTATTCGTCCTACAGTGTTTTTTTCTACTTTACCACAGTAAAGGATGTGAATGGGTATTATAGACTTAATTATAAGCAAACGAAAGGAAGAAACGTTTATAATTGAAGATGAAGATTGGGAAAAGAAACGAGATGTCCATGTCCAGTGGAATAAAATGAACTAACGTTTGTTACCTTATTGTTAAAATGAATGGAAATCGGAAAATCAAGTGACCAGATCGTAGAACAGAATGAAAAAGCTGACAAATCTTAAATTGGGCTTAGCCTACCTCTCTCATTCGGCATCAATTCATAGCCTATGTTTTCATGGCTGCGATGTAACATTTAACTACGAATTTATTTCCTTTAAACAAAGCTTTGTGCTTCACTCCTGTGGTAATATTAACGTAAAACACCATTCACATACAAAACACTTGGTTAAAAACGAAATTATTGTTTTAAATAGAAAATAGTATTTATGCAAAGAGATATATTAAAATAAAAAGTGCACATAACGTTACTCCTCTTAAGTGGAAGGAAGCTACTTTTCCCCCTCACGTGCAACCTAGTGAAGTCCTTATTTGGGTTAGTAAAATAACGAAATGATAGTTTTTAAGTAGAAAATAGTATTTATGTAAACAGATAGTAAGATACAGCTATAGTAAATTATATCTTTTTATTTAAAAACAACAAAAAATCTAAATGACGATATCATCGTCCATCGCAATGTTTTACTGTAAACATCGTCAACTGCCAAATTATGGGAGATCACCCAACCCTAATATGAATAAAACATTTATTTAAATTATAATTGAAAGCGTTATTATTGCAGCTTCCATATCCGTGTATGGATTTAAATTTAACTATACATGTCTTTTTTTATATATATTCATTTAAATGTCTATTTAAATCTCTGAAACCTCAAATAAGCATTATGTGGTTGAGTAGTGATATATGATTAGTGATATTATATGAATAGTGATAATTGAAAAGCACTGAGCATATCTCTGGCTCAGCGCCAGGCCAGCCAAAGCACAGAAGCATGTTTGAATTTATCAGTGACGCAAACAAATCAAAATAATAGACATGACTTTCAGGCCACATGTAAAATTAGATTATTATTTATTAAAAAGATTATTAAAATGAATACTTATGGGTGACAGTAACAGTTCAATTTATTCCCCTCATATTGACATGGATGTTTGCAGAGCAGAGGGCACCTTTCTTTAATTCCAAAGGGAGAGATGGACTTTTGTCTTTATTATTATTTTGTGCTGTATTATTTGGTTACTGTGTTATTTCTGGTTCAAAAAGTAGCAAAAAAATAACACTATAAAATCTAAAGAGTGTTTATGTGATTTTATACATTGTTGTGAAATTAATGAATGCGTAATAATCATGATAATCGTGAAACCGTGATTATTTCTCAGACTATAATCGTATTTCAACAAAATCTATAATCATTGCGTTCCTAACCAACGGCGGGCACCACCTAGCAATGAAAAAGCTAATAATCATATTTTTCAAAACTACTGCCTTCAAAACTACTGATCAACACAAAGTTTAGGGCCCTATTTTAACGATCTAAGCGCATGGTCTAAAGCTCACTGCGCAAGTGCACTTAGCAGTCCAAATCCACTTTTGCTAGTTTAACGACATGAAAAATGGTCAGTGCACCTGGCGCATGGTCTAAAAGGGTTGTCCCTATAAATAAATAAAAAGTTTTCATAATTTATGAAACTACCTTTTTTTTTTTTTTTTTTTTTTTTTTACCAAAAACATCATACAGCTCAGATAGTCATATGTCATTTGAAAGGTCTTACAGAGTAAAATACCACAAACGTAATTGTTTTGGGCTTTGACTAAACTTGAGCAAGTTTTTGTACGTGAAGCCCCCCAGACCCATGTGTAAATAATATACGGATGCAGCATTTGTCACGTTTCCGCTTGTAACTTGATGGCACAGCATTATTTACAGCAGATTCTCATGATTAAAAAGAGCCCAAACTTACCATAATCCATCACTTGGCTCTAAAGATATTCCTTATGGAGTTATAACAATAAAATGACAACTTGAAAACACTTCTTTGATGAGGTTTTTGGACACTCGGCTAAGCAAAAAGGCTACCTTGTTTCGAAATGCTATAACTTTCGATTACTTTATGCTATCACCACAAAGTTTGATCCAGATGCAGCTCACATGTAGGAAAACTTCAGCAAGTTCTACACCAATAATTGTCCTCCTAGCTTATTTCCTTCTTGAGTTATTGCATGTCAAATAATAAAGGTATGTAAAATTTTCCTTGAGAGCAGCAGTTTCTCAGCATGTGAATGTCCAAATGTAATAAAAAATTGAAAACGTTTTCAAACGATATCTACCTTTTTGATTCTCCTTGCTATAGTTTTGGAGTTATGAGTCTGTACTTTTGTGTCAACTCTAAAAATGCTTTCAGGGCTTAAAGGGTTAACCCTAGAATGCATGAACCAAACAACCTAAATGCATAAATTGGGTATAACTACTGTATTTATTGGTTTTCTTCAAATGAATCAATTTCTTGTTAATTAAATAATTAAAAGAATTGATGATACACAAATGTTTTAATTTATCCAATGTGTTTATTTGTTCAGTACATTTGTTCACTTTTATTTGTTCAAGAATTTTTTTATTTTTAGTTATTTGCAATTGAACAAATTCAAAACTAATTTAGAACTACTGTAATGCCCGGTACACACTTTACGATTTTGGGCTGTCCCAGATGAATCTTGGCAATTTCTGTGGTCGTGGCTCCTAAACGGTGGACCTATGACGTATGAGAGAGGTTCAAAGACTTGACTTGTGACCAAAGATAACCTGCAATCATTTTCAAACAGTGCTTGCTACGACCTTCATCTACTGACTTGCCAATAAAAAATGGAACATGAAATGGCATATTGATCAACATGACATGGCGCTAAAACTTAACTTAAAAATACTTACCTCAAGCTCCATTTACAAAATTGGCATGCCAAGTTGGCCTCTTTTCCCTAACAATAACTGCGTCCATATTCTCCTCCTTCGCTTCCTTTTTTCAGCACACATTAAAACCCACAATTGCCATGGTGATGACATTTTATTCTTCTATACCAACTTGCGTCATAGCCTACGATCCTATAGGTGACATCATCGTATAGTCGTATATGTTTATTAGATTCATGTCATGTACAGTGTAATTTGTAGTGATCTTATAGGATTGCGAAATCTCACAGTCTGTAGCAGACATAAAGAATGCTGTAGTCTAAATTTTCACTCCTGACATTACTTGTAGAATGTGAATGAATAAATAAAGGATATTTTACTGCCTTTATGTATGCAACCTTGGGGTAGCAACCTTTAAAATTGTCTCATCCTTTGACCAATAAATATGATATTGATGAGGATCAGAAACGGTTAAAAAAAAAAATTGTCATTATTTATATATATATATATATATATATATATATATATATATATATATATATATATATATATATATATATATATATATATATATATATATATATATATATATATAGAATAAGTGAAACATTGAATAAACAAATGTTATTTTTTAGCATATTTTTAAAACCAAAAGTTTTAAAACTATGAGTCCTCCTTTATGCATTCTTAGATAAGTAAATAAGGCATTGTAGCAACCAACTTATAAAACTCCCTTAGCCCATAGCTTAGTAGTTTTAGCCTAGTATTCGTTTTGCTTATTTGCCTAACTTAGAATTATGGGACCCCACATAGTGTTCATCCAGTCATATTCTTAACTGTCCCACTGTCTCATACTGTGTTGTGCATCATTCAGAATTTAATTGACAATGCCTTTTAAATTCAAAAATGTTATTTAAATAACTGAATTTGAAGGCTGCATATTTATAATTTGAAATTGAAATGAATAAAGTAGAATTAAAATAGAAAACGGTGTGCAGTGTAGTTTTTATAGAAATTGTAACTGTAGAAATGATACATTTGTTTTATGCATTACCCATCAAAAACACAACATATAATTAAAAAGGTACCTACAAAAATATATAGAAATGCTTATAAAAATGATGTGGTAGACATTTGGTTGGTTTCGAGGCTGTATAATTGTTTTGACAGAATAGGACTTTAAAGAATTGTTAATGCATTTGAGAAAAAATATTCTACATATCAAGGCACAATTGGTTAAAATTATGTTGTGTAACAACTTGTAAATGGATAATTGAATTTTGTTCTGACTCTTTTGAATTTATTTGAATTGCAGTTTCTACATTTTTAACCTTTCATTTTAAATTCAACAACTAGATCATTTTAAATATAAAAAAATTCAGAATTTTGCACAACCCAGCTTCATGCTATTCTAAGTCTTGTCTACTTTTACTGTACTGTCCATCGTTTCTCCTGCATGGATTCAGAGGAAAGCAGCAGTAAAGCCACAGATAAAGCAAAAGAAAGGACACTAGAGCAAAATGAACAGGTCAAAGGTACATAAAGCAACAGTGTTCTGCTTTTCACCACATTATCATGGATTTTGGTCTTGGGTATAAATGTCTGAAAGACATTTACAGAAAAAAGTCCAGTCATTGAGGAGAAATTATTACTTAATACTGACCTTTGGAAGAATGAGAAGTTTTAACACACCTCTTAAGCAGCTATATTTTGCAAATATATTGAGAATCAAACACTTGTTTTATTGTTTGTTTAGCTGGTGGTGTTCTCTTTATTGACTCTTAAGTTGTGGCCTCTGCTCACAGGAAACTTTGTAACCACCACATACAATCTTTCTGGAGGATACATGCCTTCTTTCCAGAAGAAGGAAGTGGGATCCGTAGGACAAAGGATTCAGCTCGCCCCTCTCGGACACCAGCATGCAAGTAAGAGTTCACTTTTACAATTCAATATCTAATAATTTACTTCTCTCCATTTTTTGACTTTATGTGTATGACTGTGTGTTAAGACTGACATCATTGTGGAATCACGATTTCTATACTTTTCTACATGGCCTGCATATATTGATATAATTATGTTGGCTTCACAATACTGATATTGAAATGTAAAGGTTGAGGGCCCTATCATACACCCGGCGCAATGCGAAGTGTTTTTTGCTCGTTTCAGCCCGACGCAGTTATCATTTTCACGTCCTGCGCCACATTGTTTAAATAGCAAATGCATTTGCGCCCAGTTGTGCACCCATGGGCATGCTGGTCTGAAAATGAGGTGTGTTCAGGCGCATTGTTGACGTGTTGCTATTTTGAGGCAACTGAAACAGACTGCGTCATTGACCAACAAAAAACTGGTCTAAACTCAATAGCGCAGTATTTTTTGTGTTATTTAAAGGGTGTGTTAGTAATATGCGCCTATAGGCGGGTGCACAACGCACATACACTCTGCTTACTACACACACAACACACAAACATGCCAAATATTAAAAATAAAAGGATTACAATGTAAAAGATTACATTGTGTACATAAGGTTAAAAATGCCCATGTCATAATGGATAGTCATTGCATTTATCAGAATGACCTATTTGCTGTAATGATGAATGAAATCGGCTACTTATTTAACCAATCGTGGCAATACACACATGTATTTAAACTGACTTGTCAGGTTGAGGGTGTCTATATTCCGCCATGTAAATAGCGAATCCACCATGGTGCAAGCGCAACTGGCTTTTAAATGGAATAGGAGATGAGACTCTGATTGGTTTATTGCATGTTACACCCAAAACACACCCATTACTCATTAAGAGAATAGGGACAACCTTTTTAGACCATGTGCTGGGCTGGCCGACCATTTTTTCTATCGTTTAACTAGAAAAAGTGGATTCGGACATGCCCTGGCAAAGTGCACTTGCGCCGTGTGCTTTAGACCATGCGCTTAGATCATTAAAATAGGGCCCAAAGTGTATAATTTTGTTCAGTATTTTCTTGTGTTTACACTTTTTTTACACAATGGCACTGTTAAAACATTACTCTGTTTGTTTGAGCAGCCCGACCAACCAGAACATTTCCAAAACAATAGTAGAAGGTGCATTAATATTCATGATGAAATCAGCCTTCCCCCACCATCCTATACATGCTATGTCTGATATGGCAACATTGCCTCAGATAATGGCTTAATGGTTTGAGGCTTAATGGTAATGGACTATCTGTTTGTCCCAGTCTTGTTTAAAATCTATTTGGTGACACTTAATGCCACAAAATCTACACACTTTACCTTTATACTTACTATTATTCTTCTGAGCCCCAAAATTTTGAACTCCTCCTAGAGCTTTCAAGCTTTTCTTTTGTGTGTGTTCTTGCTCTTTAAAAAACTGACACGTGTTTGCTTTATTTATATTGTTCTACACATTTGTTTCTAGGGCTCTTTTAAGATCTGTTGTATCTTTCTTCATTCATCTATTCATTCACTCTCTCTGTCTGTCTCCCTCAACTCATTTATATCTGCTCTTAGTTGATCTCTCTGCCACTGCTGACTCTAAAACTGGCAAAGCTAAACCTTCAAAGTCCAAACCTTCCTCTTCAGTTTCAGTCAATGAGATCTCTGAAGGTAAAAGCTCAGAACAGTAATTGTCTTAGTCAACACCTCTTCTCAGGGTCCAAAATTAAGGTCGCCTGCCAGGTTTATTTTTAAAAAAAAAAAATATATATATATATATATATATATATATATGTATATGTGTGTGTGTATATATATATATATATATATGTGTGTGTGTGTATATATATATATATATATATGTGTGTGTATATATATATATATATATATATATATATATGTGTGTGTGTATATATATATATATATATATATATATAAAATATAAAATGTATGTGTGGAATTTGTAATGGACTGCTATTAGTGACAGATGACACTGAAAACATAGTCACTAGCAGCATCATATTAAAGTTGTTAGTCTGCCCCACTCGGTGAAACTGCAGCTGTCACAACAATGTTAAACTGCATTAGAATGTTCCCTTCCCCTTATATTATCGTTTTAACAAAGCAAGGATTACTCCACATATAAGTTGCTAGAAGGTTTGTATGTCTTTGATTTGAATTACTTGCACCAGACTGTCATTTTTACATTGTAAGCCATGTGATGTTGCAGTTCCCAATTAAGTTGGCCAACTGGTTTTATTTACCAAATACAGTTTTTACTTTCGTTTGGCACTTGGCAAGTGTTAATTTTGGACTCTGCCTCTTCATTATGTTATTCTGTCATAGTAGCTTTAACTTTGGCTTTGCTGATTTCTCAGATTATGATGGATGGAAAAGGAAAGCAGACCGAACCCAACTCAAAGGAACGAGTTACTCAGCTCTAGGCAAAAACTCTGCCAATCTCATCGCTCGCGCTCCACCGGTTCAGCCAGTGCATGGGCGAGTTGACTGGGCTGCAAAATATGGAAGCCATCGCTAGTACATCTCATGCGATCTACAGCTGCCGTGAGGACTAAAGTCTGTTT
Organism: Paracanthobrama guichenoti; assembly: GCA_018749465.1. Lineage (NCBI taxonomy): Eukaryota > Metazoa > Chordata > Actinopteri > Cypriniformes > Gobionidae > Paracanthobrama > Paracanthobrama guichenoti. Next base: position 14,166,465 of record CM031966.1, on the reverse strand, counting down.
CAACACTCGTGAATACTATAAAAATCCATGGCTGCTTAATTGTTCAATAAAGGCAAGAATCTGTGAACAATGGCTGTTTAAAAACTTAACATGATCATCTTTAACTTTCAGTTTTGTTCAGTTTATGCATCCAATGCCTGTAATCATTTTACAATGAAATGTGAAATTCTATATTCCACATATTACATCTATTTTTTGTAACCCTTTTGACTTTTTTTTTTTTTATAGTACGCAGTTTTTAAATATTCTTGCTTTCTTTTATGCATTAATGTGATTCATGCTGGAAGGCATGTTATTTTTATTTTCTTGTATCGTTGATGTTAGCATCCCTTGTTTCAAATTTTTTTTTCTTTCTGTAAGTAGTATCACATGAACATATACTGTAGATAGCATTTATTGGGTTGGACTGAACTCAGATCAATAAATAATGTTTTGTAAGTATTTTATAAGCATAAAATGTGCATGTTTTTAACAAGTCTTTAATTCAGAAATTTACCTTACAACAATTTGTTATTGTACATTTTATACAAAATACCCATAATGACAATGAGCTATAATTACATGTTGTTCAGCAAGAATGACTACATTAGAGTGAAAGCAGACATTGAGTGAAATTTCTGTTTAGGTATCATGATTGCTGAGGTTTCTGTAGCATTCCGACTCCAAGTTTCCCCAGCATCAAGACACTGCAAAGAACATTTAAAGACAAAGACAAATTATAAAAGACAAATTTTGGTTTGTTCCATACTCAAAGCTATTGGATGACTGATTGAGAAAAATTATGAAAATTGATGTGACTGCAGTCATACATATCTCCAATACAATAAATGTAGGACGAAGTGCTCAGAAGTCCAGGAACAGAATTATAATGTAATATTTCTGTTTTTCTGCTTTAGACATTTGGCTGGAGTACGCATGAGTTTGCCTTTTTTATTAGATGTTAATTCATTTAAATGTTATTTTACTAACAGCCAAGAACAGAGATAATTTAGGTTTTAAACCAGGGTTTTGAATTATGAAAATGTAAAGAAATAATAATAATAATAAAACTAAACCGTTTTAAACTGAAAACCCTTAAACATGAAATATTTTGATTACATGCACATATGAACTTAAAATATCAAAGGGGTTTGGCTGACAAATATTTTGTGAATCCCTGCATTAGACAAATGAAGCGTGTTGTGTGTTAGATACCTCGCTCCAGCGATGAGACCAGCTGGAATGATTTTGCGGGAGTTATAGAATCTTTTCCCCATGATAGCAGCAAGTGTTCCGGATGCAGCTGAGAGAGATAAACATTGATGACAGATGGTGTAATTCAACATCACTATTACTTAATTTTATAAAAACAATCACATATACTGCTTCTAGATCACTTTCTGACTGCAAAAACAATAATTTCTGCCCTGAAAAAAAATACAAACCTAAAGACACCCAAATATTTTTGGGATCTTGTGACGTCTGGTAAGCACCGAAACCAGCCAAACCGCCAAAGAGTAGTCCTGCTGCCAGGGACGGGACACTGCCTGCAGGAAAGGGGAATTAAAACAAAGTATACTAAAACGCTGATGAATGGTATAAATTCTATAAAGTATTATATAATTGTATAAAGTGAGGTATTCAGAGTACAAAACAAAGGCCGTTATAGTGCTTTATACAATAGATATGGATATAGATAATAGGGTAGTTGAAAAATAAGTAGTACATTTGTTTTTTGTAAAACACCACTTTTGAAGAAAAACTACATATTGTTAACGTAGTGTGAAGTCTGGTATTTGAGAAAATATAAGGGGTCACTAACTTAGTCAATTCTTTCACTGGTTTTAATTTTTTTACTGAATTTTTACTGAAATGTGTCCTATGGTGTGACATCTAGAATTAAGAATATAGGGGTAACAACAGAAATTAACACTTTTATAGTGGTCCCAAAATTTTTTTACAAAATCTTACAATGCGCACGTCATGGGCTTCAGTAACATGACCTTGAATGGGGTCCTTCAACTTTAAAATCAGGATATGGTGTCACACCGGAGGACATGGGTTTCAGTGACAAAATGTATCAAGTTCCTATGCTTTTAGAAATATATGGATAAAAAAATTTTTTTTTTTAAATACTGTCATTTACTAAAATAGACACTTGTAAAATTATGCCTGAGATAATTATTAACATTTGTATGCTTTTCTTTTTAATTTATAAAAGTTGTCATTTATTGTCCTATGTTTGAGACAAAGCATCTAAAGACAAAGCAGTTTTTATATCAACAGGTCCATGTAAGACAAAGAAATGTTTAACTGATGACAATACTAATTATATTCATCATGCCATGTCACGTCAACAACCCAATAACAGAATCAATGACACAAACTTCATCAAATATGAGACTAGTTAAAACTCTGCTGTAAAGCGCCTCCAAAAAAAATTATAGTGTCTATATTCAGCTCAAGACAGCAAACTTTGTCACTCATTTGATATAAAGCATATCTACAGAAGACAACAGTTATCATCCAGGTCAATTCAGTTTCGTTCTTGAGCATCTTGTGTATGTTATAATCCAATAAAAAAGAATTCTGAACAATCAATAGGGGTACAACAGAGCTAAAGACCTTCAAAGAGGTTTTCTGGCACAAAAGTGCATGACATTTGTATCATTGAGGAACCAACACAATTTGTGTGGGGGAGAAAAAAAGTTTAAAACCAAAAAAGGTGATGCATGTGTGGCATAAAATCTGATCAAGCTGCAGTTTGGCTGGTTTAGCTGGTCAGTCTTGACCAGTTTCTCAGTCTGACGAGCTCAGTCCCCCAAACCCTTCTAAAACCAGCTAACCAATTTCACCCTGACAAGCTATTGACCAGCAAACCAGCTTGGTCTCTAATGTAATGTACATGGTAACCTCTTGAGCGTTGTCATTACCTGCTTTGACATATCCTATGACTCCTCCAGATGCTACTAGTGCTGCGTATCCATAACCAGCCCAGTCTACCGCCATCATCAATACCTGAACACACATACAGAAACATTTTAAAACACAGCCAGTTTACAGCCAGTGTGTGCCTTGTTTGCAAACGCGCACCTGTTTAAAAACGACAACTGCAGTAGAATTCATGGCTAGATTATTGTACAGCTGACTCAAACACACTGAAACTTATACACACACACACACACACAGACAGAGAGAGATCTCAGATAAGTGACTGGTTCATAAACCGCATGTCTATATCATATCAGCAGAGACTGACACCGCGTTTATTCAAAATATTTAATGGTGTTACTCGAGATATATATATATATATATATATATATATATATATATATATATATATATATATATATATATATATATATATATATATATATATATATATAAATAACAGCACTGCAATATAATTATTAATGTTAATACTCGCTGCTTGAGTCTGTTTTGCCTGATGTCCTTGCCTGGTGCGTGTGGTGGTCGACTCAATTGCGAGTTCCTTATGACGTCATAATGACTGACAAACTCAAACGCCAATGAAAACCTACGCATCTGACGCACATCCGTTACAACGTTTCTGAAGTGGACTTATGGGAAATGATGTTTGATTCAAACTTTCTAAATCGCAATGTCTCTAAAAAATCTTTGACTGCTTGGAAAAGTGTGCGCGACCTTTCTCCCCCCCAAAAAATCAAAAAATCAAATACTGTGGAACAATTTGAACATTTAAATCCAAAACAAATGTATATATATATTTGTTTATTTATTTATTTATTTTTCTTTCTTGTTTAATATAGGATAATTGTTTTGATCATCGTTTTAATAATTTCCCTCTGGCAGAAAGGAATTCTGTCCCTGTCATCAAAGTCAATACAAAGCCTTGCTCTAATGAGAGAGAAAAATCGGATGGAGTAAAATACTGCAATAGCCTATACTATATAGATGCAAATGAAATAATTTCTTTTGGCAGTTTTCTCTACAAAACAGCATGCGATTATAGGCTGAAAAATGTTGGATAAAACAAAAAAAAGAATTCTCTCTTTTATCACAACATTAAACAAATCCAAATCATGAGGTTATACAGAAAAAATATATATTGCATGCAGCAAAAAATTTTGCAATTATGTAAATAAAGTATAGTAACCAAAAGCTAAGTATGGTGAATACATTGTATACTGTGTACTGCAAGTACAGTATTGTATTGAATATTGTATGGTAATGAACACTTCAATACCTTTACAGTAAAAATACAGCAATCTAAATGCAAAAGCCCAAAAGGTCAAAGAAAATGCTAAATTAAAAGTATTTTACAATATTGTACACTCAAAAAAGTTGTGCAACTGCAAAATCAAGGTCAGTGAGAGATTGATTGTGCCTCAGAATCGGTCCAGCCTGAGTCAAGTCAAGTCCTCTTTAGTGCTTTATGCAATACAGATTGTTTCAAAGCAGCTTTACAGGGATAACAGGAAAATGATGATCAGTGATGCAAAGAGAGTTCATTTCGGCTGTATATAGCAGCAGAAAATAGTGACATTGTTCAGCTGAAGTCAGTTCAGTGTTGATTCAGGTTCACTGTAAAGATCATTACAGTTTTTCTCAATTGCTAAAACACTAAAACCCATTGGCTAAACGAAGTTCTCAGTTGCCTGAACTCATTTAGCTAATTGTGCAGTCTGTTGTCGATACCTTAAACCATTTCACATGGTAAAACAATTTGCAGATCTCACTTATAAACTCTAAGTTTAAGAAACTCTAAATACATTCTAATTCTTAAAACACATTCTGCACTCTAATGCACGTCATCCACACTGCTAAACACAAGTGGCAACAAGCAAATACAAATAGAGAACAGAATGTCATTGATTGAACACAACTACTCAAAATTTATTTACATTTTTTGTTTTTACGATTGCTTACACACTAAAATTAAAATGAACACACAGTTAGTGAAACCTGACACTCAAGGAGCAAAACCTCAGCCCAGATCTGCACAACTATAAGCACATTTTCAGCTTCACACATTTTGCAAAACATTACACACAGTTATTTGCAAAACACTAAACACACTTCTCTACATTAGACACAGAAATCTAACATGATGTCACTTCTTTGCCATTTCAAGGCACTGCTTTCCATAATACCACACCTATGAACCAGTTGATCAAACACATCCATTGGGTGTGTAGACACTTAGGTGCTTAACTGTAAACTCAACAATCAGGTGTAAGCACTGTAAAAAGGCAATGTTGCAGTAAGTGGAAGAGGAAGAGGAAGAGGAAGAGGGAGAAACATAATTGGCCACAGAGCTGTTTTGAATATTGTGCGCTGCAATCAATGGGGTCCCTAGTAAATTAGATCCTTACAACACGGCCCACATACTCTCATTTTTAGACTAACTACACAACATTGTCATAGCAGAAGACCAAATGGATGTAGAGCAGATGAGATACATTCTCATCTGGGACAATATATCTTTCCACTGTTCTGTTCTGGTCCAAAACTGGTTTCATGAGCATCCACAATTTTCACTCCAATACCTCCTGCCATACTCTCCCTTCCTTAACCCCATTGAGGGAGGTTTGTTTGAGGCATTGATTCGAGATCTGTAGGCTATACAATTAACACATATCTTGTTGCTTTTACACAAAATGCATACAGTTACAGTTTTTGCCCATTGCTTACACACTAAAACCGAATGCTTAGACTAAAACCTCAATACCTAAATTTCTTGTAGCATAGTACTAACACAGTGTAACCATAGTTTAAACACATTGTCAACTTTGCACTTTGTTTGCAATTCTGTAACACACTTATTGCGAAACACTACACACGTTTTCTTACATTAGACACTTTGTTCAAAAAACGACATCACCTGTTATCATTGGGAAAATACTCTGTTCAAAGTGCAAAACTCATCTGGCAATTGTAGGCACTTACATACACACATGAAAACACCTGCACAGAAAACAGAACACCAATCGGTCTGAGCCTTGGCACTACAAATAGGCCTCAGGTAAGCCATTTTAAGAACTTTGCAAGCATGGAAGCAATGAGAGTCAGAGTAAGAGGATGAGGACAAAGACAAGGACCAGTGCGGAGACGTGTATCAGATGTCATCAGGGCTCTGGTGGACCATGTGATAAATCGTCCATGAGGGAGGCTGGGCAAAGAGTCCACCCTAACCTCAGTCGCTACACAGTAGCATCGATAATAAGGACATGCTTACTGGAGAACAGGTATATCTTCAAGTTTTTACTCTAGACTGTACGTGTCACATGATTCTGTATCATATTACAGTATTACTGTACTAACTGTACCATACAAAAATGGGTAGTGCTGTGAAGTATATAAAGGAATACCTTTGTGATGTTACAGTACTGTGTACAATTTGAAAGTACAGTATGTGAAAAAGAACCTAACCAATGACATATTGTGGTGGCATTTTCTACAGAATGGTTGGACGACCTCTTCAAGGTGGAAGGGAACGGCTCTTCACTAAACAACAAGCGCTTGCCATCATTGAAATGCTGCGAGAAAATAATGCAATCCGACTTTGTGAGTTGCAACAACGCATAATTGCAAATAGAAATGTATTCAATAATATCAACAGGGTCAGCATAGCTACACTAAGTCGCATCCTACAGAAACATAACTTCAGAATGAAGCAGCTTTTTTTCCCCAATAGCAATTTATCCAGTAGTTGTTTTGTTTTTTTATACTTTTGTTTTGTTGCTAAATTTGATGATTTGTGATTCTAATTTTTCTTTATTTCTGTAAGATTGTTTGTTTTTTTGTAAAAACTCTTGTTTGATTACTGCAGAAATTCTACCTTTGAGTTTTACAGAAGACTGAGTCTGAGAAAATGACAATAAAAATAGAAACCCAAAGAATGCAGTGTTTTATATAAAGCCCATCAGTGTGTTGCTGGTGATATGAAAGAGTAATTCAAATAGTGTTTGTGTGTATGGTTTTGTTGCAAGAATTTCATTTAAGGAGTGTTAAGTTTTGAATGCAGTGTTTTATTTTGGCATAGATGTGAGTTGTTACAGTTTTTTACAATTGCTATGACAATTTTTTCAATACTTTTAACAGTTTTCCTAAACTCTTAATGCAGTTAGCACAACATCTGTCTGTGTGGGCTATACAATTAACACATTTCTTGCAGCTTTTACACAAAATGCATACAGTTAACACACATTTCAAATGCTTGAACTTCTTTTACACACAAGCTCAATCAAGACCAAAACAATGAATTTTTACTGCCAAATTTACCAATGCTTTAACACTGTATGTCAGAACAGATAACACCATGTTCTAAACTTAACCTTATAGGCTAAAGTCAAAGTGAACAGCTGTGAATTGAAACACAAATATATCCCCTGTATTTTATCCCATTGCTACTGAGAAACAGCTGATTGAAGTTATACAAATATATCAATCACAGCTGATTCCCATCTAGGAATTGTTCAGGTTGATGTTCTTTCAATCACATGAGTCGTGACATGACCATATGGTATACAGTAAAACAGGGCCTCTTTGGGCCGATCTTGTGTGAAAAAGGAACAATGTAGAGCAACATAAAGAAAGTAGGAAAAATGCCTACACGAGGGAGAGGAAGATGAGTACCAGGACAAGGGAGAGGAGTGGGACAAGGGCAAGAAAGAGGAAGGCCTGGATGGGGGCAAGGTATAGACTGAGTTAGAATGCATGGTGGCGCTCAAAGAAGGGCCAGATTTAGGGTAACTGATGAAATAAGAGCTACTATCATAGGCCATGCCATAAACTACAGGCTATCATACAGAGAGGCTGGTGAATGAGTACAGCCAAATCTTAGCCGGGACACAGTGGCATCCATTATCCAGAATTTTCAAGAAACCAACAGGTAGGATATTGTATAAGGGCTTCTCCTACTGCAAAGTGTAAATATGTATGCCTCTGGTCTCTAATATGTAACTGCATTCTGTCTATCTAAGGATTCAACATCTACCTCCCTCAGGGGGCAGAGGAAAGCTCCTAAATGAAGAACAGGAACTTGCTATTGTCAACATGGTGATTGCTGATAATGAAATAAAACTGAAGGGCATTCCATAAAGCTACTCTGAGATGGGTCATTTTTTTTTTTTTTTTTTTTTTGTATTGAATTTCTGCAGCAAAAGAAACAAAATGCATAGATTTACTAAACCCAATAAAACAAAAAATGTGGAGAGGCTTCAAAACACACAATCTATTATCAATAACATATACTGTCTATTGTATAAGGGCAGACCTGACACATAAAATAATGCAGTTTCTGTAATTCCATCTAGTGTTAGTGTTTTTATGACATTGTGCTATGATTGACTAAATGTTCCTGTTGGAAGAGAACGTGTGTTAGTGTTTTGGTAGACATAGTGTATTGTGTTAGTGTATTATTGTATTTTGAAAATTAATGTTGGAGTTTAGTTTACAATGTGTGATTTTGAGAATGAAATTAACTGCGTTTTGGCAGTTGTGTGTTGTAGGTGTGTTGGTGTGTTAAGAGTTTAGGAAAACTGTTAAAAGTATTGAAAAAATTGTCATAGTGATCGTAAAAAACTGTATTAGAATGTTAAAAGTGGGCCATCAAAAAAAAGATTTGGGAAAGAAAAAGTAAAATTAATAGTTGCAAGGATATGGCTTACTTTACTGGAAAATATTATTTTGTGGCATGGCGTAAAAAAAAAAAAATATATATATATATATATATATATATATATATATATATATATATATATATATATATATATATATATATATATATATATATATATATATATATAAATTAATTAATTAAAAAGTTTTAAAGAAGTATTCAGCAAGGCTGCGATCTACAGTAATTACAGTTTTTCTCAATTGTTTACACACAAATACTGGTACTTGAGACACAATGGCCACAGCATGTAACTCATGCACCAACCCCTGAACCAATTCTGCTAAACTACAAGCACAATTCCTGCTTTACACTCAAATTGCAGTTCTAAAACACACTTTTTTTTTCAAAACACTACACACAATTCTCTGCATCTGGCTCAATTTTCATGCATAAAATCTCTTGTTTTCACAAGGAACACACTGCCATTCAAATATGCACGCTGACTCATCACATGGGCAAACACCTGTCACACAGTTTTACTATTAGCAAACAGAGCTTTAGCATAAAAGGGCAACAGGTGAGCTCTTCTGTTTTGGAGCAGCGTAGTTTTTTGTTTTGTTTTACTGTAACTGTATACAGTATACAGTTGTTTTGTATGTAGACCACTGTATGTGCAACTTTGTATTGGTTAGGATGTACACTGTGTGCATTGTTTTTGTGGGAAAAAATAAAGTATATTTGTTACCGTGTATTTGTGTGTTCTGAGTATTAAAACGATATTCTCAAATATTTTACAGCACACTTATCTCTCTAAGACCTAAGCCTAATATTATGATGAATGGAGAAGAAGTGTTTTCTATTCATCATAGTGTTTTACATTGAGCACATAGTGGTTCTTATAAATGTATATTCATATGATGGTTTGTGTGTGTCATTTGAAAACAAAATGCCATTTTGAGAAGAAATAGCATTGTTTTGAATTTAAAGTTTCATTTTGCAGTATAATTGAGGGGTTTTGCCCATTGTGTGTGTGTGTGTGTGTGTGTGTGTGTGTGTGTGTGTGTGTTTATTTTTTTTTTTTTGTGTGTAGAGTTCTGAGAGTATGAGGCATGCTTTCATAAAATGTGTGTAAATAACTGTAAGCAAATAGTATTTTTGTTGCAGTTTTAAATATCATCGTTAGATGGCGCCAGATGACCAAATGAGAAACATATTTAGTAGTCATGTTTACATTCACATGTGGGTTGTGACAATAAAAAATAAAAATAAAATAAAAATTATTAGAACAATTGCGTGTTTTATTTGATTTTGTTTATTTATTTAAACGTGTTTTCGATATTTATTTAAAAGTAGCCATGTGCTCATACACAGGCATCAGGACAGGCGTGTAATTTCTGATAAATTAGAACTTTTTTAGGCTCTCATGGAGTCATAACAGAGATGGTCAAATGAGTCATTAGGGGTAAGGGATTTTAACTGGTCGATAAGATAGACAGGCGGAAATGTGGAAGGGAAAGGTCTGATTTTCTGCAGACTATTGTCCAATAGAGGGCGCCAAAGAACATCAGATGAATTAGAAGGAAACTACTTGACAATATTCTCCAGTCTAGAAAATGTCTCTCATATTTCACCCTTGGAACAAAAAGATAAACTGCTTTGATTGTAATGAAATATACAGTAGTCTTGTCAATGCTGATATTAATCTTAGATAGCACACAGTCTTAGATGTGTAAAATGAAAGCTACAGTTTTTGACGGAGCCGCATTTTAATGGAGCTTTTTTGAGAGACATTTAGTTCTTTAGAAAAAGCTGAGGTTTAGATTGGCTATATAGATAATATTGACGAGCAACAACACCAAAAACAATAATGCAAAATTCTATGCATTTTTGTTTCCATAACACTGTTTGTATTAGGCTATAGGCCTGCAATTTCTATTCTAACCTGTTGTCACCAGATCTTAGATCTAGTTTAAATTTTGTAATCATAAAGTGTATCATAATGTGACCATAACAGGTCAGAATGACATCTCTGACTACACTTCATTATTAGACTTAAAGGTGTAGCGCCTGTTGAAATTACCTAATCGTGTCCACTTTCTTCTCTTTTCCTTTCACTTTATTTGAATAACTAATGTTAGGCTATAATAATACTTCAACTAATAGATGCCTTTCTGTTGTGTAAAGTTAAAATAAAGCAAAATAAAGTCTGAAATGATGAAAAAATGTCTAAAGCGGCAGGGGGTGCCATCATTTAGGCTACAGCAGTAGGCCTATACTGAATATAGGCTCATTTCTCATCTGGCACATTATTAGTCACTCCGAGATGCGCATAGTTATTTTTAAAATATTTTGTTCATTCGCGCTCTTACAACCGATGAGCTCTGTTTAAAAAAAAAAAAAAAAAAAAAAAAAAACCTTACGGGCTAAATTTCGCCCCTCCCTGAATGTCATATTTGTAATAGGGGTGATAGACTATTTGTTTTATTATCTTACATTACGCTCAGTTACTGTTATGGTTAAATTAACCGAAAAATTCCAGTGCTGCCCTTGAAGTAGTGAAAAATATTCAATTAAATTTAAATGATAAAACACTACTAACACTAATGTCTCATATAGCCTACTGTAACTCTAATACATAATCTGGAAAAAAAAAAAAAAAAAAAAAAAAAAATTCGGATACATTTTTATGCATGCTGCCTGCGCAAGATGCGGTTTTAATATTTGACACTTAAAAAAGCAGGTGGAAAAGTCACACTCTTGCTGCTTTCTGTCCTTGTTAATGTGCAGCAGGAATCTCAACCTTGCTTTTACCTTTTCCAGGTGTCGTTGCCTTACACGTGCCCGTAGCAGAGCGCATGCGCCGTGAGGTGGTCCTCTGTTTTTATTGCCAGGTGAGTAGATTTTGTTCAGGTAAAGTGGAATTTTGCTTAAGGACACAAGACCCAATGAGATAACACGGTGTGATGTACCACATTCAGAAAGAAGACACAAGGATGTCACTAATGGGCAAAATGGGAGACTGGGTAAGTTCTCTTCCTTTTAATGTATATGAGGGTGCGCGCTTTTACGCTTTCAATGAGAATTAAGTCTTTACCACGGTAGCTTTTTCAACAAGTTTTGCAGACAGTAGGCCTATTGGTCATTAACCATTGTAAATAAAATGCTATACACACACAAGCTGTAAGCTATAGAACACGCAGAAAGGTTTGCATTTAAGATTGCGAGAGTGGAGGCAATGGCGAAACAACGGTGAAAAAATCCCAGAGTTCCTTAAAATAAGGAAATCTTACGCTTGTAGATATTGGATACGTATTTATTTTATTTTGCTCACTGATTTAAATGTTTTAATTGTATTAATTCAATTCAGATATTGCAATTGCATTCTGTGCAGGGAAGGCATACTGCATAATGCATTTCCAATAACATAAACGGGAAAGATTGGATGTATTTATTATTTTCTTTATAAACTTTTCCCTCCACTGTTTCCCCATGTGTATTTTGCCACATGCGATCCTTAAGTGGATGTGGCCCAAAAAAAAAAAAAAAAAAAGTTTTTTAGAAAAGAAAAAAAAAGAGAAAATTAAAAAAAAATGTGATTCGTATAGGGCACTTTGTGAATATAGCGCTATAAATAACTGACAGACTAGGTTTATTTAGACACGAGCACTGTGAATAAGGAATTTTCCCACAGTGAAGATTGCCAAATAGTGTTAAAGAATGAAAACTAGTTGTGCTTTTCTTTTGTGCGATTGGTTTCAATGATGCGGACCCCAATCAATAAGCAGCGAACAACAAAGCAGCGCACCCATCCATTTCTATTGCGCGTTTCTCTGCCTCTCCTAATCGTCATTGTGTCTTAGTTTCTTTCGGCCTCTCATTAATGACAACTGGACTCACCCCACCAAAAATGGTAATGGAGATAAGGGAGAGACAACGCCTTAGAGTCGGCGACCTGTCTACTGACCTCATTCACATTTAACAAGCCATGTTGTTGTGTTAATTATTTACATTTATCAAATTGCGCCGTTACACGTTCTAAATAGGTGTATACCTACTGAAGAATCGACTTTTTTTTTTTTTTTTTGCATAACAGTGTTGAGAGTATTTTACAGGCCCAGACTCACTATAGGACTAAAACAACAGTTTTACAATTGTCAGACTGGAAGCAGTTTGGTTTACCCACTTAAGCACGTGCATGCTGCAGTAATTTGCCATTGTATATATATATATATATATATATATATATATATATATATATATATATATATATATATATATATATATATATATATATATATATATTTACAGGCTGCTCTTGGGTTGTAGATTCGAAAACTTCGAACTTCTTGAAAAAATGCGTGTAGCCTATGCAAAGAGTCTGGTCTATGATAGAAAGAGAAATGTTTTCTTGGTTCAGGTTGTTCTTGGCCTCTCTGAATAAATTCAATTAGATGATTAATTCAAATGAAAAGGTGAAGTCCTCCTTCAGCACTGATTTCAGCTCATGCATTTACTGCTCTCTTTTGAAATACAAATGGAACTCAGTAAAGGTATTCTTACTGGAATTCTCGTTGCAGTTTCTACCTGTGTATATTCATTGGCTTTGGTCTCTTGATATGCTAATGAGGGTTATTACAGTAGCGCTCGAGTCTCTCTCTTTCACCATTAGAGGGAGATCTGAGCGCGCAGCTCAAGCCTTGTGCACTGTGTCAAACTCAAGCGAAGGCGCACTTCACTCTATCCACAACCAATGAAAATGCTTTGGAAATTAACTGATAATATTAAATATGAAGACTTCGAGGTAAGCGGCTTATCCAGGCTTTTAATACAAAATGTTGCATGATATTTACCAAAATTCTGAACGGTTTAACTTTTCAGTCAGCCAGCTTTAATTTAATTTTTTTAACTGGTTTGCTGTGTGTACCATTTCATTTAACACAAGAACAAGTGATACATAAAATACTGCATGATTCAGAACACACGTAATTGTTTTTTCAACATAGTAATAAAACAACAACAACAACAATAATAAACATACCACCCATTAATTGCCTATAGAATTTCTATAGGACTAAAAATGGATCATTAAAATGGATCATTTGTGATATTGAAATGTGTGTATGAAAAAGACAAGAAGCAAACTTACTAAACGTAGGTTTGGTAAACAATCAAATGTTGCAGTGGTTAAATTCGTTTTAAAAATGATTGTGTGTGTCAAATTATTATTATTATTATTTTAGTTTTTTCGTGTTTTGGCATGGTGTGTTTGTGGTGAATGCAGTAATATATGGGAGTAGTTTTTTATGGGAGAGTGGCGAAGCCAGTAAAACGTGTTTTCGCTCGTTTGTGGAGAATCACACACGCCATGATCAGGAAAGAACCTCTGCACTCCGCGCGTCCTTATTTGTTTCTTTCCGCGCATGGACTCGCGTTGATTGTATAATAAATAATTCCATTCGGCTTCATAATAATCGCGCGTGATATGAAAACGGAGAGGGAAATGTGTAGGATGAGTATACACGCGTAAAGTTTGTTGATTATTTGCTCTGGCGGTGAGTTACTCTGCATCGGCTTGTGTTGATGTGTCTTGGCCGTGGTTAAATTCGTGGTGAGGGATTCTAGTGGGCCATGGAGCGCGAACAGACGAGGACTAATGTGAAAAACAATGAGGTAGACGAGCATCCAGTGAACAGTAAAAATGTGCCAGGCCAGATGCCCTCAGCGGTCGCTGGATTTTCACCAGAATCAGAGGTGCACATTGTTTCCTTCCTTGTGTTCTTCCCCCTCGTTCTGTCTTTCTTTCACTTTTGCTTGCCCTCGAACCTTTTAAAATGTTCCCCCCTCTCTCTGATTCGTCAGACGCAGGAGAATGTCCCTCTTTTTGTCTCTCTCTCCCTCTCTCTCCCACTCACTCTCTCTCTCCTCATCTCTGATTAGATATACTGATTCCTCATTCAATGGACGTCATTTAGTGCAGTCTGCCTTGAGTTGCTTCCTCGCTTCACGCTCGATTTCCGACCATTCTTCTCTTATTAAGTATTCGTGTAATATTAATAGTCATGAATATCTACTATTAGGAGTGCAGGGGAAGAGGCAGATCTGTGCTAACATGAGCTCAAGCGAGGGAACAGCTCACTGACAGAGCCGGGAGACGCCAAGGGGATCTAAGAAACTTTAGAGAAAAAGCATTGCATCTAAAGAGCAGATGAAGAACATTGGGAATTTACCCAGATTGTGATGGATTATTGCTTTATTTGAACGCTGGCCACCGCCACATCGCCCTACAATTATTATTGGCTTGATTTAATTTGCTCGTTCGTTTTCGTTTCGTTCCTCTGAAATTCTTGCCTTTTGAAGTCCTCGGGAATCTTCGCAGATGTTAGTGCACAGTTTTTCCGCGATGGTGAGTGACTGTCGGGAGTAAAGATCTGAAGACTGCGCTCAACATTTACTCTCCGAATTTTTTTTTTTTTTTTTTTTTTTATCCTGTCGTTTTGTCTGTTCCATCATGCAAGCTGTTCTTGGTAGCATCAAATGCTATTACAAAGACTTTATACTTGATGTGAGCTCTGGTTATTTTTCTTTGCCTCTCTGTAGGATGTTTAATTGCTAAATGAATGACATTATTGATGTGCATTTTTAATGTAGAATAACGTATTCTGATAGTCGTCGGGGTAGTCTATAATTATAATGTAGTGTTGTTGTATTTGTTATTGTTGTTCTTGAAATCAAAAGCCTGTTCGGATTTCTGTTGAAAACAAATTACTTCCGAAGTGCGATAACAAATCACTTCTGGTTACTATAATCTTTTGTTTTTTTGTTTTTCTCAAATAATAAAAAAACATATATATATATATATATATATATATATATATATATATATATATATATATATATATATATATATATATATATATATATATATATACACGAAACAGCACTAAAATAGCACTGTATCGTTCTCTCTCTCCTAAGGATCGCCATGACGGGACCAGCAATGGCACAGCCCGGTTACCCCAGCTGGGAAGCGTGGGCCAGTCTCCGTACACCAGCGCTCCTCCGCTTTCTCACACGCCCAACTCAGACTTCCAGCCGCCATACTTTCCGCCACCCTACCAGCCCATCTACCCGCAGTCTCAGGACCCTTACTCTCACGTTAACGACCCGTACTCCATCAACTCTCTGCACGCCCAGCCGCAGCCACAGCACCCAGGCTGGCCTGGCCAGCGGCAGAGTCAGGAGAGCAGCCTACTGCACCAGCACCGCGGGTTACCGCATCAGCTGTGCCGAGAATACCGCAGAGAAGTGCTACTTCCTTCGGGTCACGGCATTGAGACTGGACTCACGGATTCAATCCCTATCCATGGAATACCTCACTCGTTAGAAGATGTTCAGGTGAGGAGAAAATATAGCATGCCACCTCTATTATCCAGATTTGGTGCTGGAGCTAATAATCTCGGGCAGCCAAATATTGGGTCACATATTTAAGTTGATCTTATTAAAGTTGTTTTTATTGAAAATATCATGGTAATGTGAAACACAACGTTTTTGCCACAGTGACTTGGTTAAAAAATAAAAAAGGGCACTTTTTAAAATTTATTTTTTACATTTTTAAATGTAGGTTATATTTGCAGTGATAAATTACGTTCGATATTTTTTCCCTTAAAGGCCTATAATGAGCATGCTATGTTTTGTGAGGAAACAGTTTAGAAAATAAATTACATTTTTATGTAAAATGACATTTTTGAACGGCAGCGCGAGTAATTTAAAAAAAATAATATAAAGAAAACCCCATTTTTCTTTCATTATTTACTGGATTTCGTCTCTTCACTGTTGTTCACCCCAGCAACACAAAGTGAATGGTGTGCTGATCTTTTTGATTAATATTGTCTGTCATTTTTGGACGGGATTCTTGGCTGCCCCCCTTTTCATAAGTAATTTGATTGCAGTGTGCCTGACGAATCGAGCTTAGACAAAATTCTATGTTCCATCACAACTGCATGCTTTCTGGTTAATTCTCTTGGTAGATAAAATTGAAATAAATATAGTTACTTCCATTATATTTTATGATATGATACAACATCGTTTAAGCTTTTATTATTTCAGTAGAGCATGCTGAACGCACAGACGTATGTGTCAAATATTTCTTTAAATATGCCGTTCATAGTGTGCGTATAGTCATAAAATTATTATAAGCGTTTGTGCTTTTTTTCCTCTCTCTTTTGGCTGCATTTAATTTCGGTGGCAAAAAAGTACGATGTTTTCAAACTTTCGAATATTATTAATATGCTTTTTGATCTTTGCAGCATGTTGAGGATCAAGGAATTCACATCCCAGACCAAACTGTAATCAAGAAAGGTAAGCAATTTCCTCTCAAATACCGAACGTGCATGGTTCCACTAGCAGCTCTCCGCTCGTAAAGTCTACCCGTGCTTGCTGGGAGACGGATCGGGTTAATTTGTAGGCCTTGAGATAGCCTGGCGATAAGGCACAAAGCATTTTAACAAAGTGTTTCGTAGCGAACACAATTGTCTGTGTTAATATGATGGTGCTTGGCTTAGCTTAGGCTGTGACTACATTTAAAATGGTAGCCTTTAATTAAAATGGCTAAATGTCTCGTTCAAAGATGATGTGAGAAACGCATGTAGAGGCTTCGTTTATGAAACGGTCTACTGTATAATTTTTCAGTTTAAGTCATTTTTGCAATTACGTCCCTCTTTGATTCGTTTGGATCGTCGTAGTTGGTCAATGTGGGCTGACGGAGAATGAGTGTTGGATCGAGTTGTTTTCTCGTAAAGTGCGCTGCAGTGAGATATGGTTTTCTTCGCTTTAACAATGTGAAAGCTTTGACATGTTAAATTTGATGCACCACGCATAAATCCACAAAAATACTTTGCACATACTCGTGATAATTGCGATCTCACGAGTTCGTTTAACTCCTCTTGTCTCTATTAGTCTCCCCTGAGCTATTAATGTCACTAGTGATCTATCCAAAAGTGCCTGTGCTTTTGTTTCCGGTTAGCACATAAAGTAACAACGGGCGCTGCAGCAGGATTTAGGCCGGAACACTTATTTGTAAGCGCTCGTGTGTGAGTCTGAGCAGTCTATTTGTATTTGTGGGTTTAATTCCATGGCGTTGTGTGGCGTGATTTACCGCTTAAAACTACTAACATTTGGAATTAAGAGAAATAATACGCATTTTTATTTGTCGGAAGTATTGGATTATTATTATTATTATTATTCTCTTTTATCAGTTTCTGTTTTTATGATGTCCAAACGGTGTAAAATTTACAGCAATGCCATGCATGTTGAACTGTCATTTTCACCGAGCTTGGTGTGGAGTCACCATTGCGATATAATATGAAATATTTTGATGGCTGGGCCACTTCATTACTTGGGGCATATTCCAGCAGTTACATTCATGAGCTGAATGAAAAGCTATTGCTGTGGTATCTATTTTCCTTCCTCTCTGATAAGACCATACTGCCTTTGATTCCACATAGGCGTGCGAGATGATGTGCATATAAACGCATATGTCTAATCTTACTCAAAGGCTGCCTGCTGCATAGCAATTCATCTTTTTCCATTTGGTTGGTGCTGTAGTGTCGAATGGGGGGCCTAATCATGTTCTTTTTTTTCAAGGTCCTGTTTCTATATCCAAGAACAACAGCAATGTCTCTGCCATCCCGATAAATAAGGACGGGCTTTTTGGAGGTGTGGTAAACCCAAACGAAGTGTTCTGTTCGGTTCCGGGTCGTCTGTCTCTTCTCAGCTCAACGTCAAAGTACAAAGTCACAGTAGCGGAGGTGCAGAGACGCCTTTCTCCGCCTGAGTGCCTCAACGCTTCCCTGCTCGGCGGGGTCTTGAGGAGGTAAGCTGGAAGTCCATTGCATATATCAGTAATTATATATTATTAAGCGCTTTCCTTCTTTTTAAGCATTTTGGAATCATACCCCAACATAGGCAAAATATTGTGGCCTACCCAAATGCAATGAGGACATGCTGTCATGTATTTAATAAAGACGATTTAATGGACACTTCCTTAGTGTGGCAATTAAATCTGACGTAATGACAGTGGGCTAGCAACAAATATGACAAACTGTTCTTAATTTTAAAAGATTTTTAATTTTGAAACATTCCATCGCATCTCCCTAAAGCAAAGTTTTTAAAAGAAGAGGTCTTGCTTTTAGCATTAAAAAGTTACTCGAAGAGCTGCAATAAACAATGCTCTTGGCAACACACGACTGTTATTACTATTATTATTATTATTATTATTATTATTATTATTATTATTGAAGTTCATGCGCGCTGCAGTCTCAAATAGCCTATAAATATTATAAATTATAATATAAATGATACGTAAATATAGCTGTGTTATAGTTATGTAAATTATGTAGCATATCTCAGTAAGAGAAATAACTACACGTACTAATTGTTGTTGTCATTTATTTCAAAGGGCCAAATCTAAGAATGGCGGAAGATCTTTAAGAGAAAAACTAGATAAAATCGGATTAAATCTACCAGCAGGGAGACGCAAAGCTGCCAACGTTACCCTCCTGACGTCATTGGTGGAAGGTAAGTTTCCTGATAAATATATATTTTTAATAAAGCAGGTGCTTAATGCAGCCTTCATTCCAAATCAGCATATTCATTCATCCGTGAAATGGAGAGAGTGTGTCTTGCAAGCAACAATGCTGAAGGATATAAGAAAAGACAACGGAATCAAGAGATATAATTCGGAAAGAATTTTGTGGGATTACAGGAGTCTCTCTTTCTCTCTCTTCCGTTCAGCAGAACCACTTGTCTTTAAATTTGAGCATGGTGTGGATTTGGGTGTCTTTGGGGCCTACTTTGTGCCATGTTAGCAGTGTTGTTTTATGGCATTTTGTTTTGTACATTTGCTGGATAAGGCACCACAGCCAAAAATTTGTATACAAATTATTATTATTATTATTATTATTATTATTATTATTATTATTATTATTATTATTATTATTATTATTATTATTATTATTATTATTATTATTATTATTATTATTATTATTATTATTATTATTAATATCATTATTTTTTATTATGTGGGGATTTTATCCTTGTCGGCTTGATGCAGTTGACCTGTAGGTTGAAAGCCTATTATAAAATATAAATGAGTTAATTATGTTGCACTGCGAAGATGCCATTGCTGTTGAATAAATCCATTTTGCTTGCAAAGTTGGAGGTGATTATTCCGTGCAGTGATATTTGGTGTGCCATGGGTTTTAAAGGTGAAAGCTGGAGACGGTTCATTGGTTCCTGTTAATCATTGCCGCTGAAGACTGAATGTAATATTCATCGTGCTTCATTGAAATTTAGTCTTGTATGGTAATGAGCCTGAAGAAATGTATGATTCCTGCGAGATAAGGGTGAGGGGTGGGGTGGTGGACACGCAAGCAGACGCTGATTTAGTCGGAGGACATTGGCTTTCTGAAGTGCTGTTATTGTTTATGATCTGCTCCATTTTATGGAAAGCAGTTTAGTAGAGTTGAGCTTTGATGCTAATTGGCGCATGCGTTCTTCCGGATTCTAGGCTTATGACAGGAAGGCTCGCAGTAAAATTCCAACTGTTTCAGGAAATTAAACCAAAGACTTGAGAAAAAAATCAACCAAACACAAAGACCTATCCGGAGTAAACTATTTTACATGGCTAAAGTATAAGAAGGAGGTTTACTTTTAGCCGTTTGAAATGTCTTTCGTGTAGGCTATATAAAAATAATAATACTAATTTAAAAAAAAATTCTATATTGATAGAAGGATCACGAATCAATGACATGGTTATCTATCGCAGAAGGAATGTGCATGCTGACGCATGCATTTGACAAAATTCTACTATCTAGAAAATAAAGGTGCATTAATGATGTCAAAATTGATAGTGAGCAATGTCCTGCTCATTGGCCAAGAACGTTAATTGGATGACAATTATGAAAGATATTAATTACTCTACATTTTACTACAGTAACATAAATACCGACTCTTGTTTTCTTCTAGGTGAAGCTGTGCATCTGGCCAGAGATTTCGGTTATGTATGTGAGACTGAGTTTCCAGCCAAGGCGGTAGCTGAATACGTGAACCGACAGCATTCAGACCCAAATGAACAAGTCCAAAGAAAAAACATGTTACTGGCAACGAAGTAAGTGCTATTCTCACTATATTTAGATGTCAACGCGCATTTATCTGTTTATGACTGCGTCTTTTCGCGTTAATTTTCATGTTCTGTTTGATAGCCTACAGAGCTGCTAAGACTAGATTTTAATAAATAGAGCTGGATTCAATGTCTGCTTTTTGTAGACCAGTGGTTTCGTAAAATAGGCCTACACAAATATTTGCATTAGCTAGGCTGTAACGAATTTGTATTATTAAATAGGACTAAATAAAGTCATGCTATAAAATGCGGACCTCTTTTAATACATATATGTGTAAAGATAATAAAAAAAATAAAAAAATAAAAAAATAAAAATAAAAACAAGACGACGGTCTTCTTTAGATGTCATGGAGCCAATAAGTGAAAACCAATTCTCACGTCTCCAGTTGACGTATTACTGACGTGTGCGACACTCTTTTCAAACTGAACTTGAGTTGTCCATCGCTCTGATTCCACACTGCCCAACGAGCTGCTGTCAGAAGGAATACGTGTGCCATTGATTAAGGGACACATAAGGAGCACATATAGTCTTACTAATACATT
The DNA here is from genome assembly GCA_018749465.1 of Paracanthobrama guichenoti. Lineage (NCBI taxonomy): Eukaryota > Metazoa > Chordata > Actinopteri > Cypriniformes > Gobionidae > Paracanthobrama > Paracanthobrama guichenoti. The sequence continues at coordinate 14,145,160 of CM031966.1, read as the reverse complement.
TCTGACTTCATACCTTCAGCTGTAATTAGCTTCATCCTGACACGCATCCTGCATTGTGTCTCCTTCTAGACAAATCTGCAAAGAGTTCACGGACCTGCTCTCTCAAGATCGTTCGCCCTTGGGGAATTCACGTCCACAGCCCATTCTCGAGCCAGGGATTCAGAGCTGTTTGACCCACTTCAGTCTTATTTCTCACGGATTCGGGACTCCGGCCATGTGCGCGGCCCTCACGGCGCTGCAGAACTATCTGACGGAGGCCATTAAAGCCATGGACAAAATGTACCTGAACAACAATCCCAACAGCCACAATGAGACGGGGTCGAAAGCGGGTGACAAAGATGAGAAGCACAGAAAGTGATGTCCAACCACCACCTCCCAATTGATATATGACAAAATCTACATATAACACACTAGTGATCAAGATGAAACACTGAACGCACCATCTCCCGATCTTGACATTTTGAAATATTTTTGATTTTTTAAAAATAATAATAATAATAATAATAATAATAATAATAAAACAGTTCACTTTGGGATTCGCAGACAAGGCATTTCTCTAAATCAAAATAAAGCAGTGTGCCAATGAGAGGAGTACAGATCTGCCACAGCAGGACTTTTCATAAACTCACTTTGAATGAGTTCAACGGACTGAAATTCAGCGATTTCCCTTCAGTATCCCCATTTACGATTGTAGCCATGTGACAACAAGAAGCTGAAAGAGGAAGATTTTCTATCAGTATTTGAATAATAAACTTGAAAAAAAAAAAAAAAAAAAAAAAAAAAAAAAAACCTACAGCTCCATGCCATGACTTCAAGAACTGACTTTTCAATCGACTAAGCGACCAACTTGAACTTTGAATTTTAACACGATTCACGGTTATATGAGGGAATCTGTGTTCATGTATGTATATATTTATTTATGTGTAATTTAATGGGAATTGTAAATATGGTACGTCTGTTCAAACTTCTTTTTTATTTATCTGGTGCCTCCTGTTTTAGTGGGTTTAAATATTCGCTTAGTTCTTCATGTGGTTTTATGGTTCTTAGAAAACAGAAGTTTGGGGAATTCTTCTCTGGGATATTTCAATTCAGCCCTCTTGTAGCATGTTGAGGCGACATTGAAGCAAGTGAACAAATTGAAAAGAAATAAACATCCATTTCTCTATATATTATCCTTATGCCATTCAGTTTTAGATCGAAAAAGGTCATTGCAGAGACCCCGATGCTAGTTTTGTGTTTCTATCTTCTTGTTTTTATACGAGCTTTTTATGTGTTGTGCCAATCACCTCTTGTTCTTCCCTCAAAGCACCACAAGAGCAATAAATGGATATTGTCTTATGAATTCTTCTTCTTTTTTTTTCTTTCGAATAAATTCAACATTTGGGACCATCTGATATCTTGTGCGTCCACTGTCTAAATTGGAGGCGGTTTTATCTGTATTGTAAAAACCTGTGCTGGCAATAGCTCCCATGCCTGTCAATGTATTATAGTTCTTTGTTGCCCAGAAAAAAAAATAAATATTTGATACGCTTCATGTCGATTTTTATTCATTACTCTTTTATCTCTCTCTCTCTCTCTCTCTCTCGCTCTCTCTCTCTCTCTCTCTCTCTCTCTCTCTCTCTCTCTCTCTCTCTCTCTCTCTCTCTCTCTCTCTCTCTCTTCTATTCAGCACAGTTACTGTAATTGAGTTTAACTCTCCCTTGACGATTGCTCCATGCAATAAGCAGTTGAACCCATTGTTTCCCTCAAGTATAATAATAAAAAAAAAAAAAAAAAAAACTTACTTTCAACTCTTAGTTCAGAGTACAGGATCATTCAAATATGGCAGGGAGCTTTTTTTGCCAAGCCAAATGACACAAAAAAACAATGAATTCTCTTTCGTGTTTGAAGTGAATGTGTGTAGATTTAGCCCTCGAGCTAGAGCGCTCTTTAAATCAGTCAGATGTAGAATCCAGCTGAAGGTTAGTGCAGTCGCCATTTCCATGCCTTTATTTGTAGACGCCGTGCACCTTACTTTCCCTAATACACTGTCAGCCGTGCTATGATAAATATTTATGTCATTATAATGCAAATCCATGGTTTGCTGATATCAGTTTACAGTTCGTTTGAACGAAATTGTAGGCGTTAAAACGAAAAGCAGCATCCATGTCATAATTTTACTCATCCAATTTCGTTGAGTCATTGGGTAGGCTACACTTGCAGATAGTGTCGTGCCCGAACACGCATGGTTATTTTGTGCATTGCATAACTCAGATTCAAATAGAGTTTGATTGTTTATTGATAACATGCGCCTGGAAATCAATCTCCATTAGGGCTTGTTGGATTTGCTGTATATATTCTGGTCATGTACAGAAGACGTCTGTCATGGCACTGAGGAAAGAGCTGCCTGCACAATATTTTCACCAATGGCTATTCGTTAAAAAAAAAAAAAAAAAAAAAAATCGGCATTTTTCTGTCTGTGCTCAGACAGTCTGTTCGACTCAGATGCAGTTGTTTTCAAATAACATGAACGGAGCCTAACTGTACATGTCCTTGGCATAATTGCAATGCACAGTGCAGCAGCAGGTGAAGCGAGGCATTGTCTGTCAAGACTGTTTTTGTTGGCTGCTTCTCAGATTGTGTGTGGGATTCTAACCTCGGGCACAATAGCTCTCCCAGAAAGGATACCCGGCTGCTCCTCCTGTTCAGGCGTAGAAAAAAAGCGCATGAATAGTCATTTTAAGGGAAATCACAATCATGTTAAATCGTATTCATCGGAATTAGGAATTCCTTCACGTGGATATGTGTCATTAATGCTAATGTCATTGATTAAGTATATTATAGGTCCAACGAACGAAGCAAAGAAAGCATTTGTCACACAAGCATGAGCGTTATTTCCCATTATATATATATATATATATATATATATATATATATATATATATATATATATATATATATATATATATATATATATATATATATATATATATATATGACACATCGCGTGTAACATCATCATAGAGACCGTAGTCTGTTGAAATGCTGCGATTTGTATTTTACTTTTTTTTTTTTTTTTTTTTTTTTACCCATTTCTTTTTAGTTGAACTAGTTGAACACAATGCCTTGCAGCAAAATGAAAATATATAAAACGCAGAGTAGGCTAGTGAAATTGGAGTTTACTGCAATACCCAGCAGAATTCGGTTCATTCACTACATAACCTCCCGCACCAGCTATATCAATTACACATCATTTTTCTGTAATAATTAACATGTGTCGTTTGATGTCATTTTCTCCAAATAATTGTTCATTTGTTGAAGATAATTTTGCTGATTTATTTCGATTAAAAAAATAGAATAGAATATACAAACATAGCCCCCACACACACACACAGTCTGTTATGCATGTGTGCACACAGTGTGTGTCGGTAGAGGAGGGTTTGGGTTTGATAGACATTTACGCAGGCGCGTTTGGATTTGCTTTTAACTCTTTACTTGTAACTCTTGTTTTATTTTGAACTTGCTTTAACAATCTCAGTACAAACGAACGCCACGGACTAATACGTTTACCGTGGGCATCCTGTGATACTCATAAAAATCTAGTTGCAGTCGTATATGCTATTCTTAATAACAATATTATTTTTTACAATAAATACTTTATACAATTAAATGAAGCCAACAAATGGTAATTGAGTGTGCGTGTTAAATGAGTGCCTCCATCTCTATTCGTCATATCTTCCTCCAGAGGCAGGTTCAAATTTGCTCCATAGCCTTATCTGTAGATGTAGCATGACAGTCACATATGTTTCACATTGGTAGGCACAAGTATCTGCAGTACAGTTCGCTAAACCGTATGAATACACAAAGTGTCTCTTTATAATCTCATTACATGCGTTCATCATGGGCTATTTTTGTTATTATCCATGTAGTTATGCATTTATAACACCACCACCCCCCCCCCCACACACACACCCATATTCATTGATTACCACCATTCAGCGCGTCTTCAGATAGCCTATTTATTTATTTATTTATTTATTTTTGGCAGGATTTTCGCACTACGTGCTGGGGAGACAAAATGAAGAATATTTTGGCCTTAGTTCAGCACCTCTGGACTTGACAGCTCCCGTAAAGAAAGTTTGCGTAATATCGAGGGACCTGGTTTGGTAACCGTTGCGCCCTATAAAATAATGACTACGAAGTAAGTTAAGATGATCTTAAGAGCGTGATATGCACAAAATCAGTAAACCAGGTATGTATTAAAATATCACTTGATATTATGCTTCGTTGTTGTGAACGAATAACGAATAAATCGAAACATAATCGAAATATTGTCGTTTGTATTTTATTTTATTTTTTGAGTAGCCTAATAAACTCAGTGCGCCGTAATATTTTTCACTTTCGTTAATGAAATTATATGGATGCAAAGCGATCTATAAAATTGTCACTAATGAAGCAAATGCAAACGATGATTCAAATAAGGATTATTTTGTCTTATTATAGTCTATTGTTTCATGCAGACTGCATATCTAAAACCCCGATACTTAGGAATGCTTAGAAAACGCAAGCGCCTAGACAAACGACACACGTCCGTAATCGACTGACGTGATTCTAGTTTTCAATGGAGCGCAAAATGGTTAATTGCGCTGGACTCGTAACTTCATCACCCCCTCAACTGACCCCTCCCGACTAAATAGAGCGGGCCCCCATAATGTCAAAAGAGGTCAGAAGCCTCATCAAATCACCCATTATTACTTGAGACACAAGGTAATCGATTAGATAACATTAAGTGCCTTTGAATAAACAGATTATTGTAAATAAGGGGACACCTCTATGCATGCAGAAATGTTACGTTTAAATATAGAATAAGGTCCGGATAGAACGATTCTCTCTTCCACCACCCCCCATCCCCATCCCTCCATCCCTCCATCCCTCCATCCCTCTCCCTCTCAGAGTCAGCGCTTCATTGCTTGATTGTTAACATTTACACTATTGCCAAAGGGTGTAGAGTACTTACAGAACAGAAATCTAAAATATTCGCTCTTAAAATAGGTTCGGCAAAGAACCACATACTGACTTATATGGTTCCTTTCACTTGATGTTCCAAGAATCTTCAGATAACTAGGCTAGTATAGAACTATTATTATTTTATTTTTTTTCCTCAGGGGGTCGTCTGATCGTAAGACATGTTAATAATTATAACCTTATGAGTGAAGGAAATTGAACATACATGCTAAGTAAATAAAATGAAGGGCGAAAAAAAAGACAAACATGACAATTGAACAATGCTAAGAGTGTAGCTTAGGAACTCATCAATTCAGTGTCGTGTTTTTCATTCATTAAAATCTGAAACGAACTACACGTTCTGACCTCCATCCAAGGTCTTCACACATATATTCGCACCCCAAAATAAAGCATCCACGACTGTTATGCTTCGCCCTTTTCCTACAAATAGTTGATATTCTAGTTTCTGCCTCCCTCTCTCTCCTCTCATTCTCTGAAGCCAGCCGGGGGGAGTGTCGCCGCGGGCCAAACATATGCTTCTTTCCATTGCACTAATCCAAATTCAGCGTGCAGGAATAATTGCTGGAGTGGCCGTGCTTTCGCAGGGCTTTGTCCCGCTCTGGCTCCCGTCAGCCAGGCACACGCCATTTCAATCAACTGCTTTTGAGGGCTGTCTCTTTTTATCAAACCTCAGAACCTCGCCAATGATGTGAACATTTAACAAACCGCTTCACGCTTCACCAAGAGCATATAGGCTACACTGCGTATGAAGGAACCTGCCGTCTCATTATTGCATCTTATTATTCATATGCTTGTTTGTATTTCCTTGTTGGTTAGAGTTATATTCATAGCGCTGCTCATCTGGATATATTCTGTCAAAGTGATGCCTCACGGGGTCAATTTCATCGACGAGTCAAATGATCAAATAACTGTGAAATTATCAAAAGCCAAATCTTGTGACAAATGCGGGCACTGTCAGCCCGCTCTGTTTATTGGCTATTTCTTTGACCTTTTAATTACATTATATAGGCTATTAGTCTATATACTATTGACTCGAATAAAATATTTAATTTAGATATAACAACATATATGGTTAAACTGAATGGTTGAACAAACGAGTCATTACAATACATTTTGGAAAAACAAACAAACAAACAAAAACAAACAAACAAAACAAAACTTCAACAACAACTAATTGAATAAAATAGCTTAATATTGGCGGTTGTCACCCGATAGGCCATTCACCTCTTCTGTCGTGAATGATCATGCATGAGTAAATGATCTCTTGTCATTGCAATATTGTTCTTCAGAAATCGAAATGTAGACCGTGAAAATAATGACATGTTTTGAAAAAAAAATTGATTGGCTTATGTGAATGACTAGAAGTTCCAGGGGATAGGCTATGTGAAGGTCAGGGGTTATGCAGTGGCCGTTGTATAAACAGAAAAAGAGTAGAAAATGGGAAAAATACATGTAACCGATAAAAGAAGTAAACTTTTAGGCAAAAAGACTAATAAATAAATTAATTAATTAATTAAAATAAAAATAATAAAAACTAGACTCATGGGTCTGTTCTTGTAGCCCCTGCAGCAAAATTGACACACTTTTTTTTGTTGATTCTAATTCTAATAAAAACTAATAATAATAGTAATAATAATGAGGACCCACTTTATATTAGATATTTGTTAATGATATTTTCTTTTTGTTAATTTGTCGTTTCCTGACATGTTGAAACTGTTTATATATATATATATATATATATATATATATATATATATATATATATATATATATATATATATATATATATATATATATATATATATATATATATATACACACACACTCTGTCTTAACCTTTTTTTCTGTGAATCAACGAAGTAAAACGGCCCATTTGCTTGAGAATCGCATGTTTTCATGGATAGGGGAAGGACAGAGAGAGAGAGAGAGAGAGAGAGAGAGAGAGAGAGAGAGAGAGAGAGAGAGAGAGAGAGAGAGAGAGAGAGAGAGAGAGAGAGAGAGAGAGAGAGAGAGAGAGAGAGAGAGAGAGAGAGAGAGACTGAATTAATAGACGTGATAATTTCACACTAAAGAAGAACACTATTTCATGTGGCTCTATCTGTTCCATCAGAGCGCAGCTGTGCTGTTATGATGAAGTTTGATGATGATGGTCTGAATCTTCCTCCAGGCGACTCATAGCTGCAGGCAGCGCCAGTGCCCGACCCTGATAAACGACTTAAACACACACGGGCTCGCCAGATCACTTGTGTTGCTCTCTTCATTTTTCCCCCCACAATACACATAACACTCAGTTTGGCTTATTGCACCTCTACCGGATATATTTATTTATACAAACATCACAGAGGGTACTGCACAAATGCGAATCTGTTTAAATTACAGTGGATCTGTTTAAATTGAATTGATTTGAAATTGTTATTTTAGCACTATATATATATATATATATATATATATATATATATATATATATATATATATATATATATATATATATATATATATACACACATACAATTTTACATTTGCCAGACAATTTTTCAGAAAGAAACCATCAGCCGCATTTGACCAATTATTTAATTAGTCAAACGCAACATCTGCAGCTCACCTTTCGAACGCCATAAATTAGACACACACACACACACACACACACACACACACACACACACACACACACACACACACACACACACACACACACACACACACACACACACACACACACACAACCAAATAAATTAATTAATTAAAACGGCATGAAGAAAAGTATACAATAAAAGAACACATTCTGCGAAACAGGTTATCGCAGCACATTATAGATTAAACCCTTAAAACAAAACAAAACAAAAAGAAAAAAGTAATAAAAAGCTCTTTAGACGAGTTTATTTGTCATGTCATTTAAAACGCGTTTGAACAGGAGAGCTGATGCTGGTTGACATTGGGAAAAGGGAGTGTTTAGATTATTACTATTATTTTTTTAAATTATTTACTTTTTCTTTTCTTTTCTTTTCTTTTTTTTTTTTTTTTTTTTTGCTCCGTAAATGTTTAAGAATATATGCTCTTGCAATCTTTTCAGATGCATTTATATTAAATACAGAAACTTAACCATGCAAGTTGTTTCAACCAAACAACTCCGAATTTGGTTGAAGTGAACGAATCACTTTTGAGACTCGGCTATCGTCGACCCGTTTCCTGGCAAGAAACGGAAGCGAATGCCAGGTGTACCATTACAACCAGGTGCCATTTTTTTTTATTTATTTTTTTAGGATGAGTTGTAGGATGTTTGTATAATTCTGGTTGTAGGCTATAGGAGTAATAATTATTAAATTAGAGGTCATGATCAAAATGTAAAACTTCTCAGAATATGCTGAAACAGAGTCTCACACATCTTTCTAACATTTTTACAATGTTATGCTATAAAGAATACTTTAAATCCGCTTACAAGACTTGGAGACATCTGTAAAGAATCGCCAAGTATATGTCAACACTGTTCGTGGGACCAGCCTATATAGCCCACTGCTGAACAGTGTTAAAAAGACTTTAAATGTTTAATCCCCAATCATTTTTGAAAGCGGTTGATTGTACCTCACCAATTCGCAAGACAAAAATATTTTTTTCAAGAAAACACCAGGGTTTTAAATAAATTCTTCTAAAAAAAATGCCAGAGAGTTTACAGCACCCTGGAAAGATCCAGACCCCTTTCTCTTTCTCTTTCTCTTTCATCAGACATCTCCGCATTTGGAGAGAACATTGGGAGTGTATGTTTATCCTTTTATTTCTTTTGCACATGTATTTCTTTTAAACATTTCAGCTTCTGGGAATGTTGATGTATCAATGAGATTGGGTTAATGCTCCATCATGCATCAGAACGGATCACTTCTCCTGTGGTGTTCCTGGATCCAGTCAGAAAAAGCCATTGCTTGAGATAGATGTGAGGTCACAAACAGGGTTTTATTTTAGTTAGGGGTGATTCCTGAGATTAGGGACCTACTCAGATAACCAATTATAGGAACATAGTATCAAAAATACAGCGGTGTGGCAATAATACAGCGGTGTGGCAAGCGTTTTGAAATTCATTTTATGTCAGCGTGTTTCTTCTAATTCTTGCTATTTTGCCAAACTCTTTTAGGGCATGAACAGAAGACACTTCTGAAGAAGAAACAATCCTGAGTCAGTGAAGGTGTTTCCCACCAATTCCCATTTAACCTACATCTCATCTATTGCATCACCTCAACTGCATGAAACACTATAATTGTTCAGCTTATCATTACTAAAAGAATTGCAGACATCTCATGAGAGTTCAAGAAAGTATGTGCTTTCAACTATTTCTTTCAGTTACATTAGGGTTTGGTTTATATGGTTAGATTTTATTATCATATTTGTTTAAGTCTTGTTGATGAGCCATCATTTCATCAGAAAGATGGCAAGGGAATGACTGACAACTTGCAGGCCGTGATTCAACATATGTGACCCTGGACCACAAAACCAGTCATAAGTCGCACGTATATATCTGTGGTAATAGCCATTGTATGGGTCAAAATTATACATTTTTCTTTTATGCCAAAAATCATTAGGATATTAAGTAAAGATCATGTTCCATGAAGATATTTTGTACTTTTCCTACTTTAAATATATAAACATTTATTATTAGCAGTAATATGCCTTGCTAAGGACTTTAAAATCCAGATTTTCAAATAGTTGTATCCTAGTTGAATACTTCAAACAGTTGTATCATAGCCTAACAAACCACACATCAATGGAAAGCTTATCAATTAAGCTTTCAGATAATGTATACATTTCAATTAAACAAATTGACCCTTATGACTGGTTTTGTGGTCCAGGGTCACATATACAGTATGCTACTTGTTAAAATTGTGATTTGTCATTTTATCAGCTTCAGGCTCTTAACTGGGTGGAGAAATGGCTATATATGTACCTTCAAAGGGCAAATAAACAACCAAGTATGGATGATCATGTGCACATAACAAAATAGCTACAAAGACCGTTGCACTGTCACTTCCCTCACTGATGTTTGCTATCAAATGCACAATAAATATCTCATTCTTGACTGTGTTTAACACAAGTTTCATTAAAGTAGTCCATTACTTGTAGAGCCTGAGGCCCGATAGCAGCAGGAGAGAGAGAGAAAGAGAGAGTGTCTGTGAACGAAAGGATAGAGAGCTGAGAAAAGCTCATTGATAATTAAGTGTTGGTTGCTCACTGTGTGAGGTGTCGCTGTACTTTGCTTACCAATCCAATGTCTGTTGGTCTGCTCCTCCGTTTGTGCCGGCATCATGCGCCATCTAATAGGCTTCAATTAGAGCAACGGGAGCTGGGGTTAATTATGACTTAACACATTTGATTGAGTGGATCAGATCAGCAGTGATGGGGACTCAAGGGGAGAGGGACTCATTTATTAGTCTCTATTTGTGTCCTTGTTTCACAGTGTTAAAGATGGTGGCTAAATATTGTCGGTGTGGGACTCTCAAAGCTTCTTGTGTCAGATCACGCCAGGCATATTTGCGTGCCACATTCAAACCATGTGCTTTGCATGTCTATAACTGCACGCACCTGCCCCTGTAGACTATCAATAGTGAAATGGGATATAGGCAAGAACACAGACCAACATAATACTGTTTGCAGTTAGAAAAGATTTACATCTATAGATTATGGTTTATCAAGAAAAAGGAGGTTTGACACTGAAAGCGTCTAACCATTCCAATGGAAGCCAGAACCTTGGCTGATTGCGAACGATTCTGGAAAAATCTGGCTGCCGAAAGATTCTGTTGCTTCCCTCGGGACATCATCACGGCTGTTTCCCTCTCCAAGTATTCTCAAATGTTAAAGTCATCCTTCAGTAACACAAAAGCAAATTCTAACTTACGGCCCAAAGACACAAAATCAAGGAACCATCACTGAAGAATAAATATTTACAGTGGTAGACTTGAAAGAGTGGGATAGAAAAGAGAAAATCTAAAGATCGAAAAAGGACAGCAAAAAGAATGACAGAAAAGCAAGTGATTTATAACAGGCAAATTGATCGTGATCATTATGCCAAATAAGCGGCTTCCTCCCACTGTTGAGCAGATCCACACAATAAAAGTAAGTTGGGAATGAAGCTTTTGACAGGCTGCTAATGAATCGCTGTAGGCCCATCTGCCTCAATGCAAACAGAAATGTGGTTGGATCTCGTGAACTGTTACCACTGTCACTGTAAACAATAATTGTCAAACATATTTACTCGCAATCATTTTAGCAGATGTCACACTTTTTGTTTCCGCCCGGCTTTTGTATCTCTCCTTTGCAGACGTGCCACTTGCCCTGAACACACTTTTCGCTTGAATATTGAGCAGGTATTTACGGAGGTGCTTCGGGGCACAAGGTTGTGAGGGGGAGAGAGGTTAAGAATGGATGGAAAGCGAGAGAGAAGGAGATTATCTGGCCCCCTCATCAGGAGAGCGGCCCACTCCCTATCCATGATGCCCTGAGGCCTAGGGGGGCAGCCCTGCCTCGCAGTCATGCACCTCTTTATCACCCTAATCTGTTAATTGTGGAAGCTCAATTGGCACATGGTGGCTTTTTATTACAGCCTACCCGCATTAACCAGACAGAGACTGTGGCAGAGTCTGTGCAGCCCCTGTGTCTTGTCGTCATCCACCCCTTCCTCTCATTCGCTCTCTTTAGTGTCAGCTTTAAATGGGCTTGGCCCAAAAGGTGAGTCTGTGCACAACTGATCCCATCTCTGGTGTTGACTTTTCTCTTTTCTTTTGTGTGACTTGAAATAAAAAAAAAAAACAGAAAACAAAAGAGAGCATGCTGCTGATTTTTGTGTTTATGTGTTAACCACATGGAGAGGGCCGTCTGTTTCAAATAGCTCTTTTACTAAGACTGTCTGACTTAATTTCCTCGAATCAGATGCTCTGCATCTATCAAAAGACAAAAGCATACGTTTTGATAAAAATGTGCTTCACACTAACAATGTTGGAGAAAGTAAACTGTGTCCTGGGTGGGGGGGAGAATCATGTAAATAATATATAGGCAACATTATGGGTTATTCATGCAATGTGTTTAACATGAAAATGTAACTAGTCAAATTTAATGACTAGTTAATGCAATATTTTTCTCACATGAAAAAAATGAAATAATAGGAAGATTTCAAACATGACTGACTTCAGCAAGATGGTATACTTTTCACATATATAGACACAAGCATGCATAGACACTCCTACAACCCATTAGATTTACACTCTAAAAAATGCTGGGTTAAAAACAACCCAAGTTGGGTTGAAAATGGACTAACACAGCAACTGGGCTGTTTTAACCCAGTGGTTGGGTTGTTTTAACCCAGCGATTGGGTTGTCTTAAGCAAACATTTAACCCAACCACTGGATTAAAACGACCCATTCACTAGGTTAAAACAACCCAATTGCTGGGTTAGTCCATTTTCAACCCAGCTTGGGTTGTTTTTAACCCAGCATTTTTTTAGAGTGTACAGTCAATTTACAGTCAGTTTTTACAGTGTAGCTTTATAAATAAGAACAACATGTAGTTTTTTTATGCAAAGCTAATTATGCCTTTATTTATTCATTTATTTTTTGAGTTAAAAATAAAAAATAAGGTTCTATCAGATTTAGCTCACTTCAGGCTGTCTTTGAAACACACTTTGCCCTAGTGATCTTAATCAAAAACTGTTGGGTTGAACTGAAAGTCCAAGCCACCAAAAATGTGGTACTGCAACTTGGTGACAGCGCAATAGAGTGAGCGATTTATGACAGGCTATTAACGGTTACTGTTCTCCGTCACTGCAAACAGGTGTTTGACTAATCTACTGAAAACTCCGTATAAAAACACTTTCTCTGCACTTCATTGGTACCGGCACATTTTCACGAGCTTACTCAAAGAATCACACACATATGCAAGCCATTCAATTGACCCATTGTCAGTTACAATGATACCATGGTACTAAATAATTCATTGTATTTACTGTACATGGTAGTACAAAGTACCAGAGTACCATTTCCAAAGAGAAAAACAGAACACACAGTAATACCATAATTTTATTGGTACATAGTGTAAATTATGTTTTTATTTTCTTTTTTCTTTGATGTTGTGTCACAGTCTACTCTAGACAGTCTAGGTGGATGAGTCAAAATGCATCAGAATTCAGATTGAATTTAATGTAACTGCATTTTCAGTAGTGTAACAGCATAACAAAACGCAGCATCACTGTTTTTATTGTCAAAGTGCGTACACAGAAAGCTTTACATGCTAAGTGAACATCATAAACAAATGCATTAAAAAGGCTATGATATCACACAGACATGTAAATTAACTGATTCATCCCTGTGTGATATTTTCAACTTAGTATACACTTATCTGTTTAAGTTTGAGCGTTGTTATTTTCATTCATTAAAAAATAAATAAATAAAATAAATATCACTTTATGTTTGGCTTCTTTGTACTAACATTTAAATTAATTTGATACAAAGCACTTATTGTGTATCTATAATTAATTACACTGTTGATTCTTCCCTTACACATTAACCCACCCTTAAACATAACCATACCACAAAACCTGTCCCTAACCTTACCTGTATCCTAGATTGATAGCATCAATACAACATAATAACATAATAACACAATAAGTACATTGTACCTAACAATTATTATTATTATTATTATTATTATTATTATTATTATTATTATTATTATTATTAGTTAGTTAGTTAGTTAGTTAGTTATACACATAATATAAAGTGTGACCAAAGAGGGTCCTGGAATACATTATTTTTGCAAGACAAAAATATTTGCAAGACAGGAGTTTTGGTTCATTGCCACAGTCCCCTTTGGCTTTTGACTTGCTCAGTTGGGGACACTTAAATTTCAACTATATTACCGATCTGCCTGCATTGACACTATATGATACTTGAAATTAGCTGGATAACAGCACCGTTTTCACCAGAGCGGCTGTACAGCCGAATCAAATTCTGTTGCATTATTTTCCTGTTAACACTGTGAAGCTGCTTTGAAACAATCGGCATTGTGAAAAGCGCTATATAAATAAATGTGACTTGACTGCCAAAAATACACATCAATGTAATCATCGGATAGTTACACATTTAAAAAGATATTGCCCCTTTAAGTAAACAGTAAACCACAGTAAACCTGAGTAAGTTGGCAAAACTACAAAAATTGTCAGTTGCCTTAAATTTTTAAGTTAAGGAATTTAAAGTTTAAGTAAGCAGAACTTGCAGATTTTTGTTTCGTAATCATACATTTTAATTGCTCTGAACGTGAAATATTTGAGTAAGCTAATTCATACATTGAACTTAAAAATATCATGTAATCTCAAATGTTTAAAAGTTGACTAGCTTTAACTAGCTAATTCAATAAATACTACCTTGCTAATTGGTTACTTGATGCTTAGGTAGCATTAGCATAGCACTTGCTGAATGAGAACAGCAATATATATATACATCTGTTCCCAAATTTAGCTCATGCCAAATCATTAAAATACGTACAAATTGCCGTGAGATTGTTTTTTTTTTTTTTTTTTTTTTTTGTAGGGTTACCATCATGGTGGCGAGTGCATCGAGTGGATGATTGGATGATTTTTGCTAAATCATAAGTATTTGATGAGTTGATTTTGTACGAATGACTGAACCTCAAATCCTGCCCCTAAACCTACCCACCACTGCGGTTTAGACAAATCATACAAATTCATACGAGTGAGGTTGTATGAATTAGCCACCTCATATACAAATATGTACAAATTGGTCGTGAGATAGCGTTGAAAAAACCCAACATAACAGAAACTCACATAACAAAACATTAAACACTACTACATCTCCCACTTAACGTAAATTTTGCACAACAAAAAAAAAAAAAAAAAAAAAAGCAATATAATATAACACTTAATTTTGGCATTTACTGTCCCTTTTGAAGCATGCTGGGAAATAGAAATCCCAGCCCAGTTTCAGTTAAATTTAAGTTAGTCTAAATTTATGAGCAAGTTCATAAAACACAAAACAATGAAACAATTCAGTGCAATTTTAATTACTTAAAATGTGTCAGTTTTGTGAACTCCAAAAAAAAAAAAAAAAAAAACAACAATTCTAAGTTCTAAATACTCATATAAGTTAATTTGTTTTATTTGAGTTGGCTCAAACCAATTAATTATTTTGAGCTTCAGTGTAGTTAGCTTCTTGCAATGAAATGCTAACACGCTTATATTTTACAGGTGTATGTAGATAACATTTTCCAATGCAAACACACATCAGATTGTTTTTTTTGGTTTTTTTCAGCATACAGAAAGTGTTTTAAACACTTGTGTTAAAAAGACTTAATAAATGTTTGATTGGTTTGTTTGTCTCATTGGTCAGATATTTGTGTTTCCTTAGCAGAACGCTTAGATTTGGACTCCTCGTTCGTCTAAATGCAGTTCATTTTATCATATCAGTGTGGCTACAGTAGGTGTGTAGGCCAACCCAAATAGGGTTTTACAAGTTAAAAGACGTCTGTACCCCAGGCAACGTTTTATTACAACTACTGTTTACCTCTGACAATACATTGTAAGTGTTTTATTATTAAGTTTGGACAAATCATTTGCCTGGGGTTGAAGGTGCTATGCCATTGAAATGTAATCCCACAGCTGATCTCATTACTGCCAAGACAAACAAGAAGAAATCAATTTCAGGGGAAAAGAAGAAGAGGAAGGAAAGGAAAGAAAAAAAAGGTGAAAGAAATAAGATAAAAAAGTAAAAGAAAAATGTTGACGCTGCATGAGATTTGTTGACACCAGATATGGTTTTCTTGGCTTTCGTCTGCACTTTACACTTGTTACTCAAAGTGCAGTACAGATATATTGAATTAAATACTTGTATTCATTATAAACATACATTGTTTCGGTCTTCAGGCAGACTGCAGTGCCCTTATTTTTACTACATACATAACTTTGGTGCAATACACCGATTTCCATACTTACAAAACATGCATTGAAAGACTCTAAGTACTCTGAATAAAATGTTAGTCATTTTAATGGATAAAGAAGGTAAAAATTCAGTAAAACCTGTTAACTGTTACCTTGCCACTTACGGTAAACAATTTAAAATACATTATTGAAACATTTTAAGATAATGTAGTAAAATATATTTTAAAAGACCTTTTTAATAAAAAAAAAAAAATGTTTTTAATGTAAAATACACTCACCTAAAGGATTATTAGGAACACCATACTAATACTGTGTTTGACCCCCTTTTGCCTTCAGAACTGCCTTAATTCTACGTGGCATTGATTCAACAAGGTGCTGAAAGCATTCTTTAGAAATGTTGGCCCATATTGATAGGCTAGCATCTTGCAGTTGATGGAGATTTGTGGGATGCACATCCAGGGCACGAAGCTCCCGTTCCATCACATCCCAAAGATGCTCTATTGGGTTGAGATCTGGTGACTGTGGGGGCTATTTTAGTACAGTGAACTCATTGTCATGTTCAAGAAACCAATTTGAAATGATTCAAGCTTTGTGACATGGTGCATTATCCTGCTGGAAGTAGCCATCAGAGAATGGGTACATGGTGGTCATAAAGGGATGGACATGGTCAGAAACAATGCTCAGGTAGGCCGTGGCATTTAAACAATGCCCAGTTGGCACTAAAGGGCCTAAAGTGTGCCAAGAAAACATCCCCCACACCATTACACCACCACCACCACCAGCCTGCACAGTGGTAACAAGGCATGATGGATCCATGTTCTCATTCTGTTTACGCCAAATTCTGACTCTACCATCTGAATGTCTCAACAGAAATCGAGACTCATCAGACCAGGCAACATTTTTCCAGTCTTCAACTGTCCAATTTTGGTGAGCTTGTGCAAATTGTAGCCTCTTTTTCCTATTTGTAGTGGAGATGAGTGGTACCCGGTGGGGTCTTCTGCTGTTGTAGCCCATCCGCCTCAAGGTTATGCGTGTTGTGGCTTCACAAATGCTTTGCTGTATACCTCG
Source organism: Paracanthobrama guichenoti (assembly GCA_018749465.1). Taxonomy (NCBI): domain Eukaryota; kingdom Metazoa; phylum Chordata; class Actinopteri; order Cypriniformes; family Gobionidae; genus Paracanthobrama; species Paracanthobrama guichenoti. The sequence goes on along the minus strand of CM031966.1, from coordinate 14,128,164 downwards.
GTTTTAACGAGTGGTTATTTTAGTCAAAGTTGCTCTTGCTTGAATCAGTCGGCCCATTCTCCTCTGACCTCTAGCATCAACAAGGCATTTTCGCCCACAGGACTGCTGCATACTGGATGTTTTTCCCTTTTCACAGCATTCTTTGTAAACCCTAGAAATGGTTGTGCGTGAAAATCCCAGTAACTGAGCAGATTGTGAAATACTCAGACCGGCCCGTCTGGCACCAACAACCATGCCACGCTCAAAATTGCTTAAATCACCTTTCTTTCCCATTCTGACATTCAGTTTGGAGTTCAGGAGATTGTCTTGACCAGGACCACACCCCTAAATGCATTGAAGCAACTGCCATGTGATTGGTTGATTAGATAATTGCATTAATGAGAAATTGAACAGGTGTTTCTAATAATCCTTTAGGTGAGTGTATGTTCTCAAATATTGTAAAATATTGTTAAAATTATGTTTTTTAAAGTAAGAAAAGTAAGAACCTTATTTATAGGGAAATTATCAAACCATCCCATATATTTACTTTTAATTGAAATAAATGTGCATATGATTTTTGTTATCAGTTATGAGCATTTTATTTTGAGTGGTATGCTAAATTTATTCAGTTAATGTTTCTTAGTATGTTTACAATTTTGGTGTCGTGTGTTTAGTGCCATGCTTATTTTTAAGTGTGCTCACCATCTGCATTATTATCAGTGCAGTTATAGTAACAAACAGGTTTTAATAGCTCAGAAAGGTATATTAACAGCTATGCAATTGAATGACATTACAGTTAGGAACTGTAAAATGCTGTTACTAAATTCCAGCGCTTCTAACATGTATCCCTAGTTTCACAGACAAAGCTTACATCTAGTCCCAGACTAAAATGCATGTTTGAGGTCCTTTAACTGAAAGCAACTTGCACTGACATATCTTAAAAATATGTCTGTACCATTGTTTTGTCTCAACATGCACACCAGTAATGTTTTTTTTTTTTCTAAGACATATTTATAAAAGCTACTTAAATGTCCTAATTGAACTAAGGCTTAATACTGGCTTAATATAAGTCCTGTCTATGAAACCGGGCCATGGTATCAAATCTAAGTTTTCAGACTAACAACTGTCACCGATAAAACAGGTGATCCGAACCATATCTAGAGACCAGAATATTAGAGACTTGGGCGTCAAAAAGGCAGCACACCCAAAAAGAAACTACACAGCAATGTCATGCTGACCACCCACAATACCTAGAAACCTTACCCTACAACCTAACAAATATCACTGAAATACAAGTCAGAGGAATAGCCTGTGCTTTCAGAATACTAGCCAATATACACTCCCTACCTGTCAATTATTTTACACGTTCAGGTTTGCTGACATCGAGTTTGCTGACATTTCTTTGAAGGGTGGGGTTTTAGAGAGATGGTGTGTGGTTAAAGTTAGCAAAATGACTGAAATTGCTTGCAGCACCTTTTAACAGCATTGCATTTAGTGAAGAGTATTTACATACACAGAAAATGGTGTGTGTGTGTGTGTGTGTGTGTGTGTGTGAGAGAGAGAGAGAGAGAGAGAGAGAGAGAGAGAGAGAGAGAGAGAGAGAGAGAGAGAGAGAGGGAGGTTGTGTCAAGTGTGAGTGTCTGGAAAACAGTAGAGGATATGACAGAGAGTCAGCGTAGCAGAAAGAGTCACTTACTTACTCCTGCTCTAACACTGCCTCACTATGACCTTTAAAAGCACAGGGCCCACACACACACAGACACAGACACACAGACACACACACACACACACACACACACACACACACACACACACACACACACACACACACACACACACACACACACACACACACACACACACACACACACACACACACACACACACACACACACACACACACACAGTGCTCATTCACCATTTAAACATAGAGCAGAAATTAGCCTGAAGATGAAATGCACAAGCAGATCTCTGGCACAATGCCACTACACACACATAAACCCAAAACAAAACAAAAAGAGAGGGAGAGGTGAGATGCACATGGAGAGGGAGAGTGAGAGGAAGATGGAGAAAAAGCTGCAAATAATGACCAGCTAACAGGGTTAATGCCTGATGAATGATGTCATGGAAAAGTTGGATGTGCTGCTGAGCTGTGTTGCGGTGATCTGTTCTGTGCTGTGTTTTGCTATGACAGGATGGCCCAAACTTAAATCAGTGTACCTGATCTTTTAATCAGCATCCCCACTTTCTACTCTTTCCTTAGATGTATATTAAACATTTCCACACTCAAATGCAAGCAAATCAATGTAAGATTTGGTACTGTACTAAGTGACACTCACATGCGTCACGAAATATGTATGATTTTTAAAAAAAGATATACACCATGTGTCGGTTGTAGATATGTGTGTGTTTTGTGTGTGTTTTTTGTTATTTTAAAAAAGACAAAAAAAGCTATATATTTGCTAATTGTGCACATTATGTACATCATAATAGATTCTAATAATACAGATACTATATAATAAACAAAGTGTACTGAAATATTTTCAGCTCTCTGAAATGGAAATACCTATAATTTCAAATAGCCCTATGGATGAGCTAACAAAGTAATTCAAAGTACATTCTTTACAAATCACACATATTATACTATAACTGAGCAAATGTACTTATTATATGTGGCAATCATTTAAAAAAAAAAAAAAAAAATTACTGGAGCAAAGCATTTGTGAAGCAACATGTCTGTTCTTAGCCACAAACAAACATTCTTCCTTTGAAGCATTCTTTACCTTGACCTCAGATCCGTGTTCTGTCACTGTGATGTTTGCTGAGACCATCTTGTGCTCAAATATGCAAATAGAAGTTGATTAACCAGATCTGCAACAATTCGATAGCTTGAATTTATGTGTTTGTGAGGCAGAGAGAGAGAGAGAGAGAGGAGAGAGCGAGAAAGAGAGCATATTTCATGACAGTGAGAGAAAGTGTCATACAATGACAGTTTGACTTCAAAGGAATGACTCACACATCTGTTGAGTGAATATTATAGCTTGGAAGAATGACAAGAAAATAAATAAAAATGCATTCTTTATCAGTAATATACAGTAGTATCTCTTAAAACAGTATAATTTTTAATGAGAACAACAACAATTCCACATCTCTGCCATTGTCAGAAATACAGTAATATATATATATATATATATATATATATATATATATATATATATATATATATATATATATATATATATATATATATATATATATATATATATATGGCAGGTATACTCTTTAAAATGTATTTTGTATAATATTGTATTTGAATCTCAATTTTTGTGTGTTATAAAAGAAAACAGAAAACCTCAAGCCCAATATTACCTTCCACTCTACAATCTGCCAGTCAGTAACTGTTCTGATGTGAGGCACCCAAAACAGAAGGAATAACATGCCTGTAAAGCATGAACATTTGTATTTTGCCGTATGTCATTTGTATTTTTCAGTATGCCCTGTTGTCTACGGCTGTTTATTCTAGAGTAGATCCAAAGATATGAGATGACAAGACAAAGAGTGGGGGAATCGCCCCTGGGGCACTTGTGCTTAAAGTCGTGTCATTTCCCTTCATGGCAGGCAGCACTAAATAAGTAACTTATAAGCATTTATGGATGCACGAGTGTGGCATCTGTTCCTGGTCTGAAGCTCTGGCTGCAATTAACCCAAACCTTACACTTCAATCAAGCGTCACGCTTTTTAAAAGAAGACTATTTGCTCCCTCTTCCCCTTTTTTCATGTTTGTCACAGTCCACAAAACACAAATCCTTGAAGCACCATCATTAGGCTCTGATTATTATCGTCATTATTATCACTGGCACATTTGTGCTATGGAAAATACCAAAGAGCAAAGAGCAAAAAGCAAAACAAGAAATAAAGCAGAAAATGTTGGTGGAATTCTTCTGACAGGTTGAGTTTTTTCTTTCGTTTTCTTTTTTTCTTTTTTTTCTTTTTTAAACAGCACAGTACAACAAATCTCAAAGAACGGGAAGTGCTCACGTCTGATAATAGTCAAGTCACCTTCATTTATATAGCGCTTTTCACAATATAGAATGTTTCAAAGCAGCTTTACAGTGATAACAGGAAATTAATGGAAGAGTGATTGTTTTGGCTGCACAGCTCTAGAAAAATATATATTTTCCAGCTAAAGCAAGTTTTTGATTGATTCATTTCTGTTGTAAATAAACATTAGTCATTTACTTTGGGGCCACTTACATGACAGCATTTTTAACCAAAAAAGAAAACTCAATGCATTCCGGCCACTCATCCGCATGGCAACAGCACCCGGCGGCTAGAGAACGCAAACCCCAAAACTAATGTAATGTAAATGTAAAAAAAAACAAAAAACTGAATCTCTGAGAACGGTGATGGCATGTATGTAAGCATTACATGTTTAGTCTATAGGCAAGTGCGTTTGAATACGTATGTGCGCAGGCACGTAGATTTCTTTACAAAATGACTACCAAATTACTTGTCTGCATTGCATAATACAGCGTTTTTAGTCATTCCGATCATTTTTGATCATATACATATATCTTTTAGTATAACTGTGAGAGTGACACAAATTGTGGGAATTTGTACACATCCACAAACTAAATATAAGATAGGTTTGATTAATTTCTAGAAGATTTAAAAAAATATAAACTAATAATTTTGTTGTGGAGGGCAGTGTGGGGGTTTATATCTAGCCCTCGGGTAGAGACTTTGTGTTGAGTCTCGTTTGACATTACCAGTTTTTATTTTATTTTATTATTATTATTGAGCATTTGACATGATAGATCATCCATAAAGTGTTCACAATGGCCTGGACTGCATCACACAGTAAATGTCATTTGCCATTAACAATGCACCAGTGAGGTACATAAACCATTAATATACCCTTTACGACTGCTCAGGCTAACTGGACACATCTCCCGTATTGCCCGTCTTTAATGCTGAACTGAATTTGATTGAAACCATGCAGACATTTAGAATGCTTACCCTTTGATTTGGAATCGAAGAACTGGGAAAAGGAAACAAAGAACACAAAAACTTTGTTTGATTTGTGTCATTGCTAAATGCCATCTTGAAAGTCTGGTTTCAGTAGGTAAAGAGCTTCCAGAAAACTCCTTAAAATGTGAGCAAATAAACTGATTTTCAGATACAGACCTCTTGGTGGTGGAAGAAATGTATGATATTGACAGATGAGTCAATCATTTAAGACACTATTGTGGAAAACAGTAACTGACAGGCTATCCGTCAACCCCAGGAGTGAGACACCCAGCAAGGTCCATGGAGCCGGTCTGGGTCGGCACTGCCGCCCAGCTATAGATCATCAGGGGGAGTCTATTGGGTAAAGATGTGACTAAAGCAACACAATGGGCCACAGTCTGCAGGACGCAGCTAAGCAGCTGGGTGTCACCATCCTGAATAGGGGCCAGAGAGTCCCCCTCAGACAAGCCTTTATGCATTGTCTGTCCCTTGCACTAGGGATGGTCAGGGCTTGCAGGGTGCCTATCATTGGTGACTTATGTGGCCAGTTGACAGTAATAGATGAATAGATGAGATAGAGGAAAAAGAGAGGAAACCATGAGAGTTGCTTACAGAAAAATTAGAGGATCACAGGCTGCACATTACAAGCCTGAAGCAGTTTGTCTGTTTATTTGGAAGGGAGGGAGAAAGTAAACAGGATACGTGCTGTATGAATGGAATAAAGTTTTCGGATAGCTCATTAAGTGAGATATTTCCAGCCAGCTTTGGTTATTGTATGAGTTGGCTCTTAATTTGCAGCAGGTCCATTGGTATGTCCTCAATCATGAGGTTCTGTGCATATAAAAAGCTTAAAATAGGTTATTGTTGTCTGTCTCAGATCTTGGGTTAGATATAGTGGGAGTATTAGGTCAGCCTCTTCCTGGACTCTTTTTCTGGAGAACACTCTAGGCTGAAGAGATGAAAATCTTTAGTTATGCCAGGACATAATTTCTTCCCGTGTCTCAGTCAAGCATGTTCAGGCATATGCTTGTCACTGAGACACCTGCTGCTGTTGTTCTCACCCTCTGGACCGTCATTTTTCCCATCAAAACTCCACCCATACACACATCTTAATTAGGGAGGAGTCATCTGTATTATCATGACTCTACTTTCACCACAGCCTTGAACTTTTCCAGCACTGCCCTTGGTAGAGGAGCATTTTATCGTATTAATTGAATTCCCTCAGCTTCTAGCTGCCACAACATGACAAAGAGTTAGCTGAGTCTGGCGGTGGAGAGTTCACCCCGAGTTCAACACGTCTTTAAAAGAGATCTTATGTTCACATTATGATGGCACATTAACCTTTTCTTTAGAAGCACATAACAGAGAGATGGATTTGATTCAGCCCTATATAGAGAGTAATGTGCTGTGATGAATCTCTAATACTTTGGGTACAAATAGACCAGAGGTGGTTCTTGCCTCTCGCTGTCTTATCACTTGACCAGAGGAAGTGAGCAGATTAGTTCCTCATTCATCATGGCCTTGTCAGTCTCTGACCCCAGTACAATTATGAGCCAGATGTCAATGCGTGGAGCTCTAGCGTAAGCTCCTTGCTCTGGAATTCCCTCTAGAGTCTACATCTTTCTTCTTGTGTGAGGATTAGCTGTCCTGTGCTACGCCCTTCTTGATTATGCCAGGTAAGACGTGTTCCTGGATTATTATCTTTTGTTCCTAACAATAATACTAGGAATGCACCAAAATGGAAATTCTAGGAAACGGAATATTCTGGACACAACCCGATTTCACGGGAATTCATACATATTTTACAAGTTGCCCAGTTGGTATGATTTTGTACGAATTACCTAACCTCAAACCCCACCCCTAAACCTACCCATTACTGCGGTTTAGACAAATTGTACAAATTTACATTTACGCATTTGGCAGACGCTTTTATCCAAAGCGACTTACATTGCATTCAACATTTTTACATTTTGTCAGTTCTTGCTTTCCCTGGGAATCAAACCCATGACCTTGGCGTTGCTAGCGCCACGCTCTTATTGTTTGAGCTACAGGAAAGCATTATTATATAAAAGCAAATTTATACAAGTGAGGTCATATGAATTTGTACAAATTAGCCACCTCGTACAAATAAATATGAATTGGTTGTGAGATAGTGTTGGAAAAAATGGAAATTGATTGTACCTCCCCCACCCCAAATTTTGAAGAAACAGTTTCTGTACACATTTTTGGCCAAAATGGTACTTTGAGCCGAAAACTTTCAATGGCTAAAATTTTGTGAATCCATACATAATTCTAAAACAAATGCTAACAACAAGCTATACCTCAGATTAGAGGTTAATGATAAGATGATTCGAATGTGGTTTCTCACTCTAAATAAAAGTCTCTAACTCCAGCCCTAAATCCGAGCCTAGCCCTACTTGTTTTTATTACTGAAATCTGATTGGTTGAAAGGAATGTTGTACCAGGACCAACAAGGATGTTGATCCAGAAACATGTCCTACTTTGTCAATTACAGTCACAACAGCTTTACAGTTGGACTCAACTCTCAACCCTAGCTTCACAATACCCTGGGACAAACAATGTAATTGCGCATTGGGATTAGGATTGCCAGTCCTCGTAAACTTTGTTTGTCACTCTGCGTTGTGAACTGCTCATGGTTAAGGCTTCTCTTGCTTACTGTGCTATCTATGCTGTCTGTATCAGTATTATAGTGAGAAGGGCTACTAAGATGCTCCCAAGGTGGACTCTCCTAACTATAACTGGACAGTAAGGAGAGCACTCAGTCAGGTCAATATCTGCTTAAATACCACACACTGTGCTAAATGAGACCACCTGATGGTACAGCCTGTTCACAGTGCTATTGTGTGGACTGAAGGTGACATATGCATTGAGTTAACCCCTGTTACAGGCCCTACCCTAACCCTTCCCATCAGCCAGGGTCTTCTTCTGTCAGGCCAGCTCTGACATGCCACATTGAGGACACAATGAGTTAGCAGTGGTGACTAATTCACTAGATCTGGACTCTAAAGGGACCTGGGTAGACCATGCAGCCTAAAAGACTCCTTCTTACAGCCCTACACTCCGGGAGGTCATCCACGGAAACTTCTGCCAACACAATACAAATGCTGTGCTGAGACAAAGAGGTACTTGTGGTTCTTTATGGGGGGACCAGGGCATCCACATGTTTCTTTCCCACACTTTTCATTGCAGCAGTCGTAACAGATCACAACAACGATGGCGAAAAAAAAGAGAAATAGCACAGTCATTGATGGTGGTCCCAAAGATACCAAGAGTTCATTGTTTTACAAAGACAAATGTGTTTATGCTCTGAACTATAAATAGAAATGAAGATTCTGTGAGTATTTAAATCATATTGCGATTATTTACTAAATGGCATTGGCGGCCAACATCCTTTAAATCAGTATACAATTCTAAATGGCTGATACTTATATAACTGGCAGATAGACCTTTATACAGTAGGTGAAGACACTCAGATCTTCTTTTCCCAATTAAAGTATGCAGCTTTAACCACCTAACAGAGAAAATTAGCCAGATTGATTTATCGTTATATTATTATATAACTTTATACTGTAGTAATCTGAATGAGGCCTCATCCACAGTAGACTACCATGTCACTTTTTTACAGTTTAAAGGACGGACAGTTCCATTATTGTGTTGACAATTAAAACAAACTGCAAGCTGGCTAACCAGTGAGGAATAAATGCAAATGTGTGTACACACACTCACACACATTCTTTGTTAGTGTGGAATACAAGCATTCAGCAGTATTTTAGTTGCTAAAACAGGAAAAATGCAAAAAAAAGAAAAAAAGAAAAGTGATGCACAGCAGCAGGGTGGTGTTTTTGGTCTAAAAAAAGTGGCTTCTGATAAAAATAACAAGTCATATGGTAGAGGACAAAACTGGGCACTTCCACATCTGCCTCAGGCCTCAAAAGAAAGAGAAAGAAAGAAAGAAAGAAAGAAAGAAAGAAAGAAAGAAAGAAAGAAAGAAAGAAAGAAAGAAAGAAAGAAAGAAAGAAAGAAAGAAAGAAAGAAAGAAAGAAAGAAAGAAAGAAAGAAAGAAAGAAAGAAAGAAAGAAAGAAAGAAAGAAAGAAAGAAAGAAAAGAAAGAAAGAAAGAAAGAAAGCATGACATTATTAATGTTAAATAAACCCCGAACAGCATTATACAAATGTTAGTCTGTGTTTTATCCAGGCCTGAATTTCAGATGTGTGGATTTGACTTATGTTATTTAAACCACAGGTTTAATTTCTAGGTGTACGAAATACAAACATGCATAAATAAATAAATACATACAGAAATCCTTTTTTATGATGTGTGTGAATGTTTTTATTTTATTTTTTTTCTGTGGCGTGATGAAGAGTGTTTTGACCCTTTGCTCTTTGTTGTACCTGCATAGATATGAAAGGATGTGCAATGTGTGCAAAACATTTAGTCTAAGTTAATAATAGCAAAATTATTAATAGCTGAACATAATTAATGGCAAACACAGGCACAAAAAATAGGCCTATATATATTTGTGATATTAAATGTTACATTTTCTGAGGAGTTTCTGTAATGGGTGTAATGCTTATGCTTTGGTGACCTGAATGTAAAACATGTCATTAAACTGCAGGGTGTAGTTTATCAGTGCTAGACACACCATGTCCATTGTGAGCAAGTATGATCATTCTTTGCTCCGTTGCTGCTCTTGGGTCATTCTCAAGAAATTCTGCTCTGTGTGTGCAGTGTGCCTATGACTGACTACTAATGGAATTAATAGAATACTGAATCGTATTGTTTAGTGTGTAATGCAGAAGAATTTTGTGACGCTGACACTTTTTTTCTTGTCTGTTACTGTAAAGTTGCTTTGAAGCAATCTGCTGGTAAAGCACTATATAAATATATTACAAAATAACTTTTAAAATAATACAATTTGCATGTAAATGTCTGTTTACATTTTTTTATTTATGTTTTTTATATTTTTTATATCATGTTTTATATAGCTTTCTCTAAAATGTTCTATTTTGTCCCTCATTTTCTTACTCTGCTATACTGGCAATTTTCTTAAAATACTATATTTTATCCCAGTTATGTGAGAGACAATTATGGGTACTATAAAAGTTTGATTTGAGGTGGACTATAGTAATTAATCTTGTCATGTAATGTCATGTAAACGCTTTAATCTGAAATTGGACCAGTCTGATTTTTGTAAAGTCACATGATGCAATTGTAGCTCTTATCAGAATACATCTGACCTCACGTTGTGCAGAGGCGTCATGAGAAATGTATTTAAATACATAATGTATTACTGAAGATATTGTATTATAATGCATAACAATACAATATGCATTATGCCATGAAAACATACTAACATAACTATAAAAACATTGCTCTCTTTGCTTGAGCTTATGTCCATGTCAACTTCTGGCTCTGGACCAACAGTGTTTGGAGTGGGACTGGGGGAGTGTTTGAGCAACTTGAAATTATATTATGTTCATGACACTGTTAGTGGCACACATTTACACACTTCACTTTGTGCTGCTCCAATTTACACATTTAATATTATGGATAATCTTTCTAAAGTCATATTTGAGACAATGTGTTCAAACAGAAGTACGTTTCTCTGACAGTCTTTATCAGTATTTCATTATGATTTACTCATATTTGCCTCAATATGCCCATCACATCAACCTCAATAGTTAAAACAAACAAATAAACAATTCAATAACAAACAAACAAAATAACCAAAATAAATAAATAAATAAATGAATAATAATAATAATAATAATAATAATAATAATAATAATAATTATTATTATTATTATTATTTATAAAACTACTTTGTAGTTTACAGTAAATTAGTATTATTGTAAATATATATATATCCTTCTCCAGAGAGGAGTCCTTTTATTTTTAATATTTAAACATGTTTGTGTGCTGCTCTGTGTCCCTGTGTATAACAACCAGAGTGTACGCATGTTGTGCACCTGCCTATAGGTGCATATTACTATTATTATAACGTGCCCATTAAATAACGCAAAACATACTGCTGTTGTTTTCAGTTGCCTCAAAAGAGCAACGCTCCAACAATGCGCCTGAACACACCTCATTTTCAGACCAGCACACCCAAGGGGCAAACAGATGGGCACGTGTACATTTGCTATTTAAACAACGTGACGCTGTACGTGAAAATTATAACTGTGTCGGGCTGAAACTAGCAAGAAACACTTGCGTTGCGCTTGGTGTTGTATTGTGCCGGGTGTATGATAGGGTCCTATGTCACAAGAAATAAAATGATAGTGATACATTTTTAAACAGAAGTGCTTGGCATAAAGCTACACTCTAAAAGATTTTGGGTTAAAAACAACCCAAGTTGGGTTGAAAATGGACTAACCCAGCAATGGAATAACCCAGCAATTATATAATATAATATAATATAATATTTGTGTCAGTTAGAATATAAATTATGGGATTTATTACAAATAATAACAATATTGTCAAACAGATAGTTAATAATAACAATACTTCTCAAACAGAAGTAAAAAAAAAACATGACTGTGTGGAATGTCTATGTTCTTGAAGAGGCCCTATTGCTGATGTCCCTGGCACACACACTCCTCTCATTGTGTTCCTTTATCATGCATGTGTTGATGATCGGGTGATGGTCATTGACCCCTCAGCCACTGGAGGAGCTGCTGATAATTAAAAGTTCTCAACCCCTGCAGCCCTCAAGAGCCTCAAGGGCCTGGCTGGTCGGAAAGGAGACGAGCCCACGCATGCAGCCACCATTGCGTCGCGGCTGTCACACACAGCCACCGATCGATCAACTTCTTAACAATCATTACTGATTGGTCAAAGCTGATTGAGGCCATAGTCACTAAATTACCTTTGCCCCACATACATGAGCGCCACACTCTCCATTAAGGCTTTCAGTTTCTGTGAATATTTCATTGAACGCAAAAAGAATGCCCTATATTGACATCTCTGCTCGCAAGCGTTATGCTGAAAAAAGAAATTCTTTCAGCATGACGTGACAGATTTTACAGCAGAAAGCAGATGCTCTGGGGACAGGTATGAAGCAAAGTGCTGAAGCATAGCAATCTACATTTAAATTACACACACTGTGAGTGTGTGAGTGTTTATGGATGTGGGAAGTGGAGGGGTCTTGTCAATGTGAGCAGCATATCGCTCTCCCCCCCTCAGGCGAAGGCTTCATTGTTTTCTGCAAACAGGTTTTCTTTCTCTAGTTGTAAAACTGCTTCCAAAAATCTGACAAGCCTGAAAACTTTTGACAGTACAGTTTTAGAACTTTTTATCCTACATTGAAAGTAATAACTTCTTTTAACGATAAGAGGACAGAAATATTCATATATTAATGTATTAATGGATTTAATGTGCATATTTGTTTTTGTATGTGTGTATGTGATGAAGCTGAATTTTAATTCTAAGGACAACATGGGCACTTCTAATTCTTGAACTTTGACCTAACTATGGAGACACCTGAAATGTGGTAAGGTCCATAAATTCCTACCCACATAATCATGCTGAAATCATTGATAAATCTGCATTGACCATTTTTATGGCTTGCGAAGCATCAGGAGCTATAAAAGCCCTCAGGTGGAGATTAATGAAAAGCATTCTACTGGAGACAAACACTACAGCCCCAAACAGTAAGACAAAAAAAAAGGGCCATGAAAGCAGCCTGTCAGAGAAAAGAGGAGATTTGCATCAGTCCTTTCTTCTCTCGCTGGCTCAATCTTTCAGTACCGGTGAAAAGATGCTTTGAAACGATTAAGTTTAAATAAACAGTGTGAGGCCTGAGGGTGTGAGCGTGCAGGCCAGAGACTCTGATGCTATCAGACAGGTAAAGCCAATAAGCACAACAGCCAGAACTGACCCACCCCTCTGCACAATTATCAGCATCTACATATTTATCTGCAGTTTGGCATTCATCCAGCCTACAATGCATCCACTTCTCTTTCCTTATGAAAAAAAAAAAAAAAAAAAAAAAAAAAAAAAAATACAGTGGTTGTACCATGGGATGCTATCTGTAGATAATACATTATATAGGTCATTTTAGAAAACCACTTACCACTGATATAAATAACACAACCATGAATTATTATCAACATTGGTTGATATTTGTCACTGTTTAGTGGGGAGCAAAAGCATTAAAACATTTATAAATTATTTTAAATCATTGAAACATCTGCTAATTTACATGTCCCCATTCATCACTGCTACATTTATTTTGTTATGTAGAATTATTGGTCCCACTTTATATCAGGTGGATTTAACTACTAAGTACTTACATAAAAAAAAAAAAAAATAATAATAATAAATAAATAATTAAATAAGTACAATGTACTTATTGTGTTCATATTGTATTGCAAAATGCTTTTGCTGATATTGAGGTAAAGTTAGGGGCAGGTGTGGTGTTATGGGTAAGTTGAAGGGTAGGGTTTGGTGTAAGGGAAGTGTTACAGTGTAATTATAAATGTAACTACAGAAATGAATTACAGATGCATTTTTTAAAATGTAAGTACAATGTAAAACATGTATGTAAACAATAAGTGCATTGTATCAAATTATTAATACAAATTTTAGTACATAGTAAAGGCCACCTAATATAAAATGGATCCAATTTTTTTATTATCATTATTAATATTGTAGATCTTTGCAGAAGTTGTCTCTATTGTTGAACTTATTCATCTTTAAAGTTATTGACTGAAAAAGTCACTACTATGTTATTACTTTTAATAACACTTTTTGTTAAATGCAGCAAATTCCACTCTAATTTCCTGTTCAGGTTTCAAACAAAATCCTTTTTCTTTTAAGTTTTTCTGTTGCTCTACATATCTCTGCATATTGATCAAAGACATGGTTTTCAGACTAAATAAAAAGGATCATTGCAAGATTCTCTCAGGTTACACTTGCACAGAGACAATAGTCCAGGCTCTTAACTTATGACCAGACAGCGCCCTGACATCATGGACCACACTTTATTTAGCCAATAGGAGTGCAGCATGCTGTTGAACATGGAATATGATATTATGGTGTAGCCTATAGTTGAGTGTATGAGATGAGGTGAGGTCATGCATGGATGATGACCTGTTTATGCCATTGTGCAGGTAATCTGATAACAGGAGAGACATCCATATCTGTCCAACATCACACAGACGGATTAAAAAGGGGTTAAAAAGGTTACAGTGGACTGCACCTGCTTAAGTTATGGCTATTTATATAGAAACTGAATGGAAATCATATACTTGTAGACATTTGGGAGAACTTGGAATTGTGACTTTAACGGAGGAAACGTTTTTGTGTTGTGCCTGTCATGTTAACTACTGAGTTTATGGGGGGTCTAATGCTATTTCATGCATTCTGACTTATTTACACTGTTAAAGAGTTGGATTCTCATGCTAAACATGGCCAAAAAAAACCAAAAAAAAAACTAGTTGGACATATGACAGAGTATTTCTGTGCCAAATACACTCCTTCAGGAATCGAATAAGTTTTGAAAAGTTTTGTTCGAGTATGGCCCTGTATGACGTCATAAAGGGCGGAATTCCTTGTATGGGTGGATGAGCGCGTGCACACATCAACCAGAGTAAGAACAAGAGCGCGCCCATCAACGAGCTTCGTTCAGGTTACGGAAAAAGTGTGGTTTTGGTTGTGAGGGAAAGATAACCTTGTTCAGCTTCCCAAAAAACCCAGCGCTAAGGAAACAGTGGATGCAGTTTGTTTTTTTGGAGCAGCAACAGAGTTCTGCAAGTGTGTTTGTTTGTTCCTGGTCATGAGTCGAAACCGCAGGCGGTGAGTGAAATGGCATCAAATGTCTGTGTTTTGTTGGTAATCGGCGTGTAAGTGCATATGATGTAAACAACATGAAGGAACGTATAGTGAATTGAAAGTTATCCAGGAATAATGCTATGAGGTATTGTGTGTATGAAGGATGAAATACTACTCTATAGGTACTCAAGATTAAAATGAGATTGGCAGAAACTGTCTGTGTTATGTATAATAAAGACTTTTACATTACACTAATGCACTATTTATTTATTTAATGAAAATTAGGAGGAAATGCTTAATTTACATGAAAATAATCTTATAACTGTCTCATAATTCTTTTCTTTTTTTCAAGCAAAATATCATTTCTTATTTCTTTAATTTGGTTTTGGTGTGGAATATGACCTCAACATGTTCTTGACAGGTTTTGTGAGATTCACCCCTTTGATGTGTCACCCTCTTAAAGAGTTAAGGTTAGGTGGGTGAGGGGTGGAGTGGACAGGGGGGTGAGGTTTTTACTTGGGGTAACCCTAGAGATTAAGGTGGTGTTGGGACTTAAACATAAAAGCCAGATGTATTAGTAAAGTGGTAAAGGCTCTGCATTAGAAGCACACACATTTAAAAAGTCCTAAACATTCTACTGTCCTTGAGCAAGGCTCCTGCTGTAGAGAGGTCAACTGGAATTAAAGTATTTTTAGGCAATGAGTGCCTTAAATTGCTGATCTTTCATGAATTGCTTGATGAAGTGATACTATTTGTTTTTAGTTTATGATGAAAGTTTTAGTAGTTCAGACCTTTAGTAGTTCAAAGGTCAAGAGAGTTGTGTCTATTTCTAAACATTTCAGCAAAATCTCAAAGTACAATTTTTTAAAAATAGTTTTATAGTTCTGTGCAGAAAAGATTCCAGATATCAAAGTTAGGAGGACGAGAGAGTATTGTGTTGTAATGCTGTCCGCACACCCCCCCACTGATAGCTATATATACAAACATTGTTTACATTTTATAGTTAAGAGCCATGAAGACTTGTCAAAACTACATAACAAAACTAATGTGATGATTTTCTCAAATTGCAATTCTCTCTTAATACCATCACTTGGGTTTCCTAAACCTTCCTGACAATCTTCATAACCATTAATCATTGCAAAGAATAATTTACCAGAAAACAAAATACTTCACACTCTAACACAGCTTTTTGTGTGTGGTCCTGGCTACATTGTGGGGACAAAATGTCCCTATAATTATGACAATATCAGAAATGTTTGACCTCGTAGGGACATTTTTTGGTCCCCATGAGGAAAACATCTTCTAAATCATACAGAATAATGTTTTCTGAAAATTATTTTTCAATAATTTTGTCTATGGAAAGTCCCATTAAAATATGGAAACCTAACATGTCTCTCTCTCTCTCTCTCTCTCTCTCTCTCTCTCTCTCTCTCTCTCTCTCTCTCTCTCTCTCTCTCTCTCTCTCTCTCTCTCTCTCTCTCTCTCTCTCTGTCTGTGTCTTGTGTCCCTGGGGTCTGATTCTGTAAGTGATCTGATCCTGGAAACCCTGCTATCTGATCTTCACTGTTTCACCCATCCTTATGGGTAACTAATACTCACTGTTGACTCAAAAATAATGATAATGACACCCAATACGCACCTCTCTCTGTTCTCAGCTCACTTGTGAGAGATACACTCACTATTCCTCATACACACAAACACAATACAGCCATTGCATCATTGGTTTCTCAGGTTTTTACAGAACCTCTGTTTTTAAAGACGCATGTCAAATGATCAACTACTTTATCTTGAAAGCTGTGTTCATGTTATGATGCCGATGAAGACAAACTGTCATTTCTGTTGTCCTAACACAAGTTAGTGATCTATAAAAAGACATAGCAGTTAAAAGACATTTAATCTGAAGCTGTGAGTAACTTGATATTGATCTGACCAGTCTTATCAAAAAGTTCAGGTTGACAGCACTGGATCGAAGGAGTAATTATAACACAACAATCTCATATATCTGGCAGTCGCTATCTATCTGTCTATCTATCTGTCTATCTATCTATCTATCTATCTATCTATCTATCTATCTATCTATCTATCTATCTATCTATCTATCTATCTATCTATCTATCTATCTATCTATCTATCTATCTATCTATCTATCTATCTATCTATCTATCTATCTATCTATCTATCTATCTATTTTATTAATACTTGATGATATAAAATAGTTAACATTATGTTGGGCCTTTTTTTGGACAAGCTACATTTTTAGTGCATGTCAGGCTCAAGTGATTCCTCACATCATGACACTTCATGACAAACAGGAAGCTAATTGAGTACAGAAAAAACAAATATTTTCAGATAGTTCAATTGGAAGTGAGTCTTTTCTAAATATTCATATATTGAGTGCAGGCTGAATATTGGTTTCACATACTGTTGGCCTTTCTGATATTTGAAACCATTTTTAATTAAGTTTATCGCCCTCTCTTGAGGTGGAGGGTTGTAGGAAAAGCAAGACTTTCTCTGAGGGCTATGGTGGAGTATCTCTGTCCATTATGTTAATAAGAGAGGTTACCCCTCCCTCCTGTCTTTAGTCTTGTGTAAATGTTTAAATGTTACCTCTGCCCATGCCTTTGTGTCGGGCTGCAATTAAGGGCCCATGACTGTGAATAACAAAAGCAGCACTGCTCATCTGTGTCTGGCCCCGGGTGCTATTGACACGGCCGCACTTCAAAGACATTTTTAACCTTTCGCAGTACCTCCGCTCAGGTATTAATCCACACTGGAAAACACCATCGTAATCCCATACGGGTAAAAAGGATACCCCAAACAGGTAAAGGGAGCACAATGTTTAGTAAAAATTATTTTGATAATTTTTTTTTGCTGATAACCCTGTACAACAAGGTTGTACATATGTGTGTGTGTGTGTGTGTGTGTGTGTGTGTGTGTGTGTATAATGTAAAATATATAATTTTAAATAAAAATGTATATGTAAAATTAAGTTAAAAATCATGTTTTCCACATTTCTTCACTAAGTAAATACAAATGACATTACAACAACATAATGATTTTATCCCCATAATGTACAGGGTATACCCAAACCATGTCTTTGGTGGTTTATATTTAAATTATATCTAAATTATCATTTATCTAAAATGTCTTGAGATTAATTATATTTTAAGCAAATTTGCATTTAATTCACACTAATTTTACTAGGTAGATGTGTTGTTGAATTTAAACCAAATCTATGAAGTTTTTCAGCCTTCATCTAGTGTTTCATTTATGTGACAGCATGGCCTCAGGTTAGAGCTGGTTATTGGAGAGCTAAACACAAAAGTGCACCATGCCAGAGAAATGACTTCATTAACGCCATGACCCTTGTTCACAGTGACCTGCTGCAGTTTGGCCTGAAAGCTGTCTGTCTGATGATAGGAACAAACTTTCGTTTATCTCAAATATAGAGGAAGACAACGTGTGTAAAACTAAGCATCAGTGCATGGCCACGGCAAAATAACTGATGCTTTCATATTGATAATTGTGTTTTACACAGAATTCATGCAAATGATTGTAAATGCACACACACAGCATTCTCAGCAGCATACATTTTTGTGCATTCTCTGCTTAAACTAAACAAAACTCTTTCTTCCTTGAGTCAAGCCCCTCTGCCAGCATTTAAAGTTTCTTTTGTATCTCAGGAAATCAACAACAGAAAACAGTAGACAAAAACTACACTCATTCCCAATCCTGTGTTTCTGATTAAACTACTTTTATGTAACAAGGGTGATGCACGCAAGATGTTCTTGTAAGTCATCACACACTTCCTCATAAGAACAGGCCTCCTGCTCTCTTGTGCTTTATTAGACACCCCACAGCGCCCTACATGCACTGCTTTGATCAGGTTACACACACACACACACACACACACACACACACACACACACACACACACACACACACACACACACACACACACACACACACACACACACACACACACACACACACACACACACACACACACACACACACACACACTTTGGACCCTTCTCTAATTAGAGTATGTATATGTGGGTGATTCTCAGGAAGTTAATGCCTGATTTTTTTTTAAATTTTTTTTTAAGATGATTATTGCTTAACTAAAATATTTTTTTTAACACCTCATGCCCAAAGTACCAGGGCTGTAACAACATAGTGGGATGGGTCCTCCCTGAATAGTCAGATTAATGGTCACTGTGGGTGTTCCAATGGCCAATTCTTAAACTGGACCCCAACTATGTGATTACAGCATTGCACATTAACCAATGGTTATTTATCTGTACTAACCCTAAAGCAGTAGACAATTTCAACCATGTCACAGTAAGCACTGAAATTCAAATAAATTTGAATAGATAACTGAGAAAATTCTGGTAGTATCATACAGTTTTTGGTGTGCCTTCCAATAAATCACACTTTGTAATTAACCCATGACATTTCTCTGCCATGTGCCAACCATGTTTCATTCAAAATGTTTTAATGTTAAATGTTACAGGAGGGGTGTACAGTTTTAATTAGAAAATATAATTTCACCGCATAAGATTATTTACATATTTGCAGTCCGTATTCTTCTCTTCTTTCAGCCAAAAACATATTTTTTTGTGGGAATTGATTGCATTGATAGAGTCTCCATTATATAACCAATGAGTTCTTTAGAGGCCAGTACATTTATTAAAATAATAAAGATTAAGACAGTAAAATAAAATGACCTCTGTTTGAAAGTATGGCCAGAAAATAAGCATACAATAAGCAGTGGTCATGGGGACACATATAGCTCAAAAATTGCAAAATGGCACCATTTCCTGAAGCATGTATTAAACATTTTAACAATAAAATAAGAATAATTCCGATTTTATGGCATCCATGTTGAATTGGATTACTGACCATAATCTGTCTATAGATCACACATTGCAGATGAAAATATGTAAATACTTTAAATGGCCAGTTTTTAGACATTAGTAAACCATATTCTAAGCCATCAAATTGTAAAAATATTGTAAATTAATAGTTGTAATATTATTTAATGTTTATTTTTTGCAGATCAAATGTAAGTAATCATTTAGGGGTGAGCGGGGCACTAAATCTAACGCGGGGTTAGTTGTAACACACATTGTTTAAAACTTTCCACACATGCCAGGATGACGAAACTTAGTGTATTTACTAGTTTCCATATCAATGCTATATAGAGAAAAAAATTGCACCAAAATTAAAACAATCTCAAAATATATCACTGAACATTTATTTAAACATAGCAAAACTAAATTTCCCACTTAAGTAAACTTTTCATCTCTGTTTTTTTGTGTTAATGTAAAATGAGACAAATCTGATATTATTTTAATCTTACATCTGTTATTTAACAGTTGAGATTGTTCTTTAATACTGATCTAACCAGCAGAAGACACAAGCTGCGGTTTAAATCCCACAGCCATTATTTTATTTGAAAAAGTTAATAATTGTAGTATATTATAGACAAAATATTTTAGTTTGTCTTGTATATATATTTTTAATTGTATTAAATAACATTTTACGCTGTCATTTGGTCATGTTACAATGCGCCCCTTACATGTTTCAACATGCCCCACCTATGGTAAACTTTTTTTTTTTTACAGTTTTTTTTCCCCTTGTAAATGTAATTGAATAAAAGTACAAGTATTTGGGCTTAACAGAGCTCAGATTTCCCCAAAATAATATTTAAGTATAGTAGCAAAGTGCTATTACGCAAAAATTGTACAAAAACGTTTTGTAAAAAAATGTACTCTCCTGATTTGATCAACTCAAATCACTGACACTAGGTCCAAGCCTAGGTCCTAGGTCTAGCCTAGGTCCAAGCCAGTGGAAACACTTCTTTACAGCCCGCACTAGAATACTATTGGCTTCTACTGTAGTTAATCCTTACAGTCTTCAAATAGAATGTTCTGTGAATAAAAAATATGAGTTAAGTATGAAAGTGAACGAGAGCGATTTGATGATTTTGATAATTATTATTTATTTTTATTTTTTTATTTATGATGATGAATGAATCATTAGGCTAATCAAATTCATGCTTAACACCACTAAAAGGGTTCTGCTTTATTATTATCAAACGAGGCAAAGGTGCTCAGAAATAACATCTCATCATAGAGGTGTTTGTACAATGTGCTATAGTGACCTCGGAATACAAACTGGATGCATGATTATAGTCAATATCCATAAACTGGGATGTCAGAGAGTCATGGATGTGTCGTGATGTGTTGCTAGGATACTGAATAGTAGGCCTATCACCTTATTCCCTCAAGTGATCAGGAACACAAAAAGTAAGTAATGGAAAAGATAACTTTGTGGCTATGGGATGCTTGGATTCTGTATTTAACACACTTTTGGATGGCAGAAACCACTTCTCTCTCTCTAAAAGGTAAGGCCTATACTAGATTTAAAAGTTTAAATTATATTTTGCTGTGTATATATATATATATACATACACCGATCAGGCATAACATTATGACAGGTGAATAACACTGATTATCTCTTCATCGCGTCACCTGTTAGTGGGTGGGATATATTAGGAAGCAAGTGAACATTTTGTGGCAAAAATGGGCAAGCGTAAGGATTTGAGCAAATTTGACAAGGGCCAAATTGTGATCTCCAACAAAAGAGCTTCTCCAAAACTGCAGCTCTTGTGGGGTGTTCCCGGTCTGAAGTGGTCAGTATTTATTAAAAGTGGTCCTAGGAAGGAACAGTGGTGAACCGGCGACAGGGTCATGGGCGGCCACGGTAAAAAAATAAAAATAACGAAGTGGAATAAAATAAGTGAAGTAAACTGTGCAGTGAGTAAACTGTAGACTTATAAATATGTGGTTAACAAATGTATAAAGAGTATAATGTGCAAACAGGTTTATAACAGGTTGTTACACAGTAACAACGAGAACAGAACAGAAAGTGCAGTGCAATGTCAGTGTATCGATGTTTATCCTGAAGTGAAGTCACGTGAAGTTAAGTGACTGAGTTCAGGAGTCTGATGGCCTGGGGGAAGAAGCTCCTCCTGAGTCTCTCAGTTTTGGCCATCAGGCTTCGGAAGCGCTTACCAGATGGCAGCAGCGTGAAATGAGGGTTTGCAGGGTGATTAGAGTCCTTGATGATCATAGTAGCTCTACCTTTGCAGCGTTTGGTGTAGACGTCCTGCAGAGACGGGAGAGCTGACCCTGAGATACGCTCGGATAAGCGCACGACTCTTTGCAGGGCTTTGCAGTCATGACTGGTGCTGTTCCCATACCACGCTGTGATGCACTGAGTTAATACACTTTCTATTGCCCCTAAATAGAACGTTTTCAGGATAGCTGGTGAAACCCTGAATTTCCTCAGCTGGCGCAGGTGGTACAGTCTTTGCCTGGCTTTTTTCACCTGTGTCTGAATGTGAGCAGTCCAGGTCAGGTCCTCGGAGATGTTTACTCCCAGGTACTTGAAGCTGCTCACTCTCTCTACTGGTGACCCGCTGATCATGAGGGGGGAGTATGTCCGTTGCTGTCTCTTCCTGAAGTCCACAATCATTTCTTTGGTCTTGCCAACATTCAGAGAGAGACAGTTGTCCTGGCACCATGATGTTAGATGCTCCACCTCGTCCAAGTATGCTGTCTCATTGTTGTTGGAAATGAGGCCCAGGACAACAGTATCATCAGCAAATTTGATGATAGAGGTAGAGCTGTGTGTGGACAAACAGTCATGCGTGTAGAGAGAGTAGAGCAGGGGACTCAGGACACAGCCCTGTGGAGCTCCCACACTATTCTCACCACCTGAGGCCTGCCAGTGAGGAAGTCCTCAATCCAGTGGCAGAGAGAAGGATTCAGGCCGAGATCCAGGAGTTTGGCGGTTAGCTTAATAGGAACTATGGTGTTAAAGGCTGAGCTATAGTCAATAAATAGCAGCCTTACGTAGTTCCCACTTTTGATGTCAATGTGAGTGAGGGAGGAGTGGAGGACATGAGAGATAGCATCTTCAGTCGATCTATTGGGACGATAGGCAAACTGAAGAGGGTCCAAAGTGTCAGGAATGAAGGCGCAAATGGTGTTTTTAATGAGTCTCTCAAAGACCTTCATGACTATAGATGTGAGAGCCACTGGACGGTAGTCATTTAGGCAAGAGGGTTTACTGTTCTTAGGGACAGGGATGATGGTGGATTTTTTGAAGGAGGTGGGGACCACAGATGTAACGAGGGACTCATTAAAGATAGATGTAAACAACCCAGCGAGCTGATCAGCACAGGACCGCAGAACACGGCCTGAAATACCATCCGGCCCAGCAACTTTCCTGACGTCCACACGCTTGAGTGCCTTCTGAACTTCATCCTCCGAGACAGAGATCACGTGGTTGTTGCTGCTCTGAGTAATTCCCTCTGACGCGCCACTTGGCGGAGTCGCGTTTACAGTCAAAGCGAGCGTAGAAAGAGTTTAACTCATTCACAAGCAGCGGATCAGCGCTCACCTCTGCAGAGGATTTAGATCCAAAAGAGCAGACGGACCTCAGACCCTGCCACATGCGCCGCGAGTCGTTGAGTTGGAAATGAGACTCCACTCGGTCTTTATAACGGAGCTTTGTGGCTTTAACTGCGCGTCAGAGAGCATAGCAAGACGATCTGTATTCAGTCATATTCCCCGTTAGGAGGCCAGCGTTGTAAGCGGCAGTGCGTGTGTTCACTGCAGCGCGGATTGAATTGTCCACCCACGGTTTCTGATTTGAGAAGGACGTTATTGTTATTATTTGCGTGGCTTGCTCTGTAAGCGTGTTGATGAAGCAAAGCGCCACATCTGTGAACTCGCTGACGTCAGCTGAACTCGCTCGGAACATGTCCCAATCCACATCATCAAGAGCTGCCTCTGAATCGGGGGACCAGCGCTTAACTTCCCGCCTCACCGGGGGTTCCTGAATGAGCCTTTGTTTGTATTCAGGTGTGAGGAAAATGGCGGCATGATCCGATTTGCCAAAAGCTGGAAGTGACCGCGCTTTATAGGCGTTCTTAAATGGAGAGTAGCAATGATCCAGCGTGTCTGCTCCTCGTGTAGGACAGGAGACGTGCTGGTGAAAGTTTGGCAAGACTTTCTTTAGGTTTGCTTTGTTAAAATCGCCCGCGACGATGAAAGCAGCATCGGGGTGTTTGTTTATGACGCAGCTGGCAACATTATGAAGGCCAGATAAAGCCAGCGCTGTGTCTGCCTGTGGTGGAATGTAAACAGCGGTCGTGAATGACCGCAGAAAACTCCCTCAGCAGATAGAATGGGTGGCAAATGATTGTTAAATGTTCCAGATGAGGCAAGCAGGACCGCGAGAGAATGGTGATGTTCCTGGGGGCGCACCATTTCCTGTTGACCATGAAGCATACTCCACCGCCTTTGGATTTACCGGCCTCGGCTGTTCTGTCCATCCGAAAAACAGAGAAGTTCTCAGACGGCGTCACAGCTGTGTCCGGGACCGCGGGCGTGAGCCATGTTTCGGACAAACAAAAGATGTTACAGTCTCTCATGTCCTGTTGAAAATGTATCCTGGCTCTAAGATCGTCCATCTTATTCTCCAAGGATTGAACATTTGCTAGAAGAATGCTCGGGAGAGGAGGGCTGAATGCCCTTTTCCTCAGTCTGTTGCGAATCCCAGCACGTTTCCCGCGGTGTTTCTTGATTCTTCGCTGTCGGCTCTGTCCATTGTTCAACTCGGCGTTCCGGAGAATCTCAGATGGCCACAGAGGATCGGCGAAAGTGTCCTGAAACAGTCCAGTGTAGAGGTAACCAATGTCCAAAAGAGTTTTGCTGTCATAGCAGATCAATGCAGTTGATAAGTTTGTAAAAATTGAAAGTAAAAGAAAGTAAAATAGTAAATAAAAGCACAGTCTTCGCAGAGCGACCTGAACGGCGACCGAACCCCGCGGCGCCATTTTGGTAATAAATTCATCTATTTTTTTTTTTTTTTCTTGTGGATTATATTTAAACTTTTCTTTATTTAAAATATCTTATTCAGGACAGTACCAAATTAAAAAAGAATGCATTTTGAATTATCTATCTTATTTTGTTAAAATTTGACAGATTCTGCAAGTGGTTAACATACTTTTTATTCCAACTGTAGGCTATACAGCAATCAGGCATAACATTATGACCACCTTCCTAATATTGTGTTGGTCTCTCATTTACTGCCAAAACAGCCCTGACCCGTTGAGGTATGGGCTCCACTAGACCACTGAAGGTGTGCTGTGGTATCTGGCACCAAGATGTTAGCAGCAGATCCTTTAAGTCCTGCAAGTTGGGGCCTCCATGGATTCAACTTGTTCACATCCCACAGATGTTTGATTGGATTTAGATCTGGGGAATTTGGTGGTCAACACCTCAAACTCTTTGTTGTGCTCCTCAAAACATTCCTGAACCATTTTTGCTTTGTGCCAGGGCGCATTATCCTGCTGAAAGAGACCACAGCCACTAGGGAATACAGTTTCCATGAAAGGGTATACATGGTCTGCAACAATGCTTAGGTAGGTGGTACGTGTCAAACAAACATCCACATGGATGGCAGGACCCAAGGTTTTCCAGCAGAACATTGCTCAAAGCATCACACTGCCTCTGCCAGCTTGCCTTGCCATGTGTTCCCCAGGTAAGCGACGCACACACACCCAGCCATCCACGTGATGTAAAAGAAAACATGATCCATCAGACCAGGCCACCTTCTTCCATTGCTCTGTGGTCCAGTTCTGATGTTCACGTGCCCATTGTTGGCGCTTTCAGTGGTGGACCCTGACTGGTCTGCGGCTATGCAGCCCCATATGAAACAACCCATATGTGTATTCTGACACCTTTCTGATCGGTATATCAGAAAGGTGTGTATATATATATATATATATATATATATATATATATATATATATATATATATATATATATACACTCACCTAAAGGATTATGATATGGTCAGAAACAATGCTCAGGTAGGCCGTGGCATTTAAACGATGCCCAATTGGCACTAAGGGGCCTAAAGTGTGCCAAGAAAACATCCCCCACACCATTACACCACCACCACCAGCCTGCACAGTGGTAACAAGGCATGATGGATCCATGTTCTCATTCTGTTTACGCCAAATTCTGACTCTACCATCTGAATGTCTCAACAGAAATTGAGACTCATCAGACCAGGCAACATTTTTCCAGTCTTCAACTGACCAATTTTGGTGAGCTCGTGCAAATTGTAGCCTCTTTTTCCTATTTGTGGTGGAGATGAGTGGTACCCGGTGGGGTCTTCTGCTGTTGTAGCCCATCCGCCTCAAGGTTGTGCGTGTTGTGGCTCCACAAATGCTTTACTGCATACCTCGGTTGTAACGAGTGGTGATTTCAGTCAAAGTTGCTCTTCTATCAGCTTGAATCAGTCAGCCCATTCTCCTCTGACCTCTAGCATCAACAAGGCATTTTCGCCCACAGGACTGCCGCATACTGAATGTTTTTCTGACTGGATTCTTTGTAAACCCTAGAAATGGTTGTGCGTGAAAATCCCAGTAACTGAGCAGATTGTAAAATACTCAGACCGGCCCGTCTGGCACCAACAACCATGCCACGCTCAAAATTGCTTAAATCACCTTTCTTTCCCATTCTGACATTCAGTTTGG
Organism: Paracanthobrama guichenoti; assembly: GCA_018749465.1. Taxonomy (NCBI): domain Eukaryota; kingdom Metazoa; phylum Chordata; class Actinopteri; order Cypriniformes; family Gobionidae; genus Paracanthobrama; species Paracanthobrama guichenoti. The sequence goes on along the minus strand of CM031966.1, from coordinate 14,101,754 downwards.
AGTTCAGGAGATTGTCTTGACCAGGACCACACCCCTAAATGCATTGAAGCAACTGCCATGTGATTGGTTGATTAGATAATTGCATTAATGAGAAATTGAACAGGTGTTCCTAATAATCCTTTAGGTGAGTGTAAATATATATATATATATATATATATATATAAACCATAAACTTAAAATATAGATACATAAAGTCACCACCTTTTGTATAATTGCAGCTGTCTTGGATCAATTTAGATCAAGTGTTTTTTTCTCCTAATATCATGACAAATATAAATTTATTCAAGTATGTCCATACTTTTGTTTTAAAAAGTTAAATAAACATATAAATTAAATAATATAATTATTTATAATTAAATATAATAAATAATATTAATATATAATTTAATATATAATTATAAAAATGTATACTAATAAATATATATTTTTACACTTTAATAACTTTTGTGCTCTATATATCATTTGGTTTTAAAACATTTCAAAACTCGTATTTTGTCTTTCACTGATGATTACGGAGCATTTTTTGAGAGTCCTCTCATATCTCTCTCCCTTTCTTCTCTAATCTGTTGATATATATATATATATCCACATTGCAGTACTTGGTTTAATGTATTCAGTTAAGCGTTAATTACGTTTTAACTTCTATTCACATTCACACATATCTTTCTCTAACTGTTTGTATACATCTATGTGTGAGCCCTGTAGTGGACTGGACATCAGCATTTATAAGTATATAATGTATAATGTAATTCTTTCAAAAATAATTATTTGCAAAGGCAAAATTAGCTTGATTTGCAAGTGTTGAATGAAACATCATTCTGCTAAACAGTTTATATGAAAACTGGTTTTAACATTTGTATAAACAGTCCATGCATCTTCTTGATGATGACAGGGCTAAAATGTACATATGCACAATATGTTTCATCAGAAACATTGCAAAGAATTTCATAAACTGCGGTTGCTTAGCCGTGACCCTCTAAACTGTCATACATTTCAGCAGAGTAATTTAAGAGCTGTCAGTTAAAGTAAAACTACTCATCAGATTGACACAGTGTTTTAGATCAACAGATTAGAGAAGAAAGGGAGAGAGATATGAGAGGACTCTCAAAAAAATGCTCTGTAACCATCAGTCAAAGACTTGGATATACGGTGTAAACGAGTTTGCAAATTCATGAAATGTTTTAAAACCAAATGATATATAGAACACAAAAGTTATTAAAGTGTAAAATATATATTTATTAGTATTAATTTGTATAATTATATATTAAATTATATATTAAAAATAAGTTTATTTAACTTTTTTAAAGCAAAAGTATGGACATACTTGAATAAATTTATATTTGTCATGATATTAGAGAAAAACAAAACAAAAAAACACTTGATCTAAATTGATCCAAGACAGCTGCAATTATACAAAGGGTGGTGACTTTATGTATCTATATTTTAAGGTTTTATCGTTATTTTATGGTCTATATATATATATATATATATATATATATATATATATATATATATATATATATATATATATATATATATATATATATATATACATATATATATATACAAACCCGATTCCAAAAAAAGTTGGGACACTGTACAAATTGTGAATAAAAACAGAATGCAATGATGTGGAAGTTTCAAATTTCAATATTTTATTCAGAATACAACATAGATGACATATCAAATGTTTAAACTGAGAAAAATTATAATTTTAAGGGAAAAATAAGTTGATTTTAAATTTCATGGAATCAACACATCTCAAAAAAGTTGGGACAAGGCCATGTTTCCCACTGTGTGGCATCCCCTCTTCTTTTTATAACAGTCTGCAAACGTCTGGGGACTGAGGAGACAAGGTGCTCAAGTTTAGGAATAGGAATGTTGTCCCATTCTTGTCTAATACAGGCTTCTAGTTGCTCAACTGTCTTAGGTCTTCTTTGTCGCATCTTCCTCTTTATGATGCGCCAAATGTTTTCTATGGGTGAAAGATCTGGACTGCAGGCTGGCCATTTCAGTACCCGGATCCTTCTTCTACGCAGCCATGCTGTTGTAATTGATGCAGTATGTGGTCTGGCATTGTCATGTTGGAAAATGCAAGGTCTTCCCTGAAAGAGACGAGGTCTGGATGGGAGCATATGTTGTTCTAGAACTTGGATATACATTTCAGCATTGATGGTGCCTTTCCAGATGTGTAAGCTGCCCATGCCACACGCACTCATGCAACCCCATACCATCAGAGATGCAGGCTTCTGAACTGAGCACTGATGACAAGTTGATTGAGCAACTTGGGTTGTCCTTGTCCTTGTCGATCTTCCCTCACTCAGGCTGATGCTGAAACATTAATTCATGTATTAATCACATCCCGTCTGGATTATTGCAATGCTCTATTTCTTGGTCTTCCTAAAAAAAACTTATTGCAAGGTTACAATATGCTCAAAACTCAGCAGCCAGAGTTCTCACCTCCACCAGGCGCTCTGCTCACATAACTCCTCTACTGCATCTACTCCTCTTATATCTAAACATCTTCACTGGCTACCTGTGGCATCACGTATTCACTTTAAGACATTACTTCTACCATTTATGGCATTAAATGGTCTTGCACCCCCATATCTGTCTGACTTACTCCACCACTACTCTCCTGCCCGGTCCCTCAGATCATCTGAGCTTAGTCTTTTGTCCGCTCCTCGTTTCTGGCTGTCCACTGTGGGTGGTAGTTCATTTAGTGTCAATGCTCCTAATTTATGGAATTCACTTCCCCTAATGTTATGCAATATCTCCTCTCTGTCTACCTTCAAGACCCAACTAAAGACATACCTATTTAATTTGTATTTTGAATAATATGGCTATATAAGACCTGTGCTTGTATTGTGTATGTTGATGTGTTATGCACTATTGTGTGTGTGGACAAATGTACTGTCTATGTAAAGCAGCCTTGAGCTATGGAAAGGCGCTATATAAATAAAACTGCAGATTCTCTGAATCTTTGGATGATATTATGCACTGTAGATGATGATAACTTCAAACTCTTTGCAATTTTTCTCTGAGAAACTCCTTTCTGATATTGCTCCAGTATTTTTCGCCGCAGCATTGGGGGAATTGGTGATCCTCTGCCCATCTTGACTTCTGAGAGACACTGCCACTCTGAGAGGCTCTTTTTATACCCAATCATGTTTCCAATTGACCTAATAAGTTGCAAATTGGTCCTCCAGCTGTTCCTTATATGTACATTTAACTTTTCCGGCCTCTTATTGCTACCTGTCCCAACATTTTTGGAATGTGTAGTTCTCATGAAATCCAAAATGAGCCAATATTTGGCATGACATTTCAAAATGTCTCACTTTCAACATTTGATATGTTATCTATATTCTATTGTGAATAAAATATAAGTTTATGAGATTTGTAAATTATTGCATTCCTTTTTTATTCACAATTTGTACAGTGTCCCAACTTTTTTGGAATCGGGTTTTTATATAAGCTTGTGATTTTGTGTGTGTGTGTGTGTGTGTGTTACTTTATAGTATTGATTTACTACAAGTTTTGAATACTGCAAGTATTCAATAACCTTTGACTGGTAGTGGTAGTGTTGTATACAGTGTTTTACAGCGTCCAAATGCAGAGAACAGTTCAAGCATGGAATTCAGAGATTGCGTGTAAAGTGCACATAAAGTGCTTCACATGTAAACGCTGTCACATGGAAGATCAATGTGGAGGTCAAATATTAGTTTTCCTTTGATGGCACTGTAGTGTTATTTGCATGACTTGCGTCACTTGCGTGCAGGGAAACGCTACACAGAATGCCACGTGTGTCTTCTGCTTTATCTGTTAGTAAACTCAATAACAACGAGTACAACTCCACTGCTAATTGAATAAATATAATCTTCCCTGAGCAAATTTGTTTCAAATTGAAAAAAAACAAAACATTCTCTCTCTTGAGAGATGGCTCTAAATGTGATAGCTAGTGAACTGTATATTATTATTATTTCATTAAATAGATGTGGCTATATATCAAAGGCAATAATAAGGCCCTAGTGTTGATGTGTGCTAATAATGAGATACTTTAATTTGTCCAAACAGAAGGATCAGGAACTGTTTCAGCGTCACTGAGACAAGATATTCTCTCAATAGAAGAAATTAGGGAAGGTTCCAGAACAGATACAAGAGATGCACACAGATGAAGCACTGAGTTTCAATAAATAGACATTTACTTCAGCACACACACAAACAGCAGAAGAAACTGGCACAAAACTGTTTGTTAATTCTAATGAACCCATGCACAAACAGAACTGGAACACAAACAGATGCACATACACACAAACACATGTTGGGTTTTCATGTTTTATGGGGACATTCCATAGACATAAGGACAAGGAAACATATCAGATATTTCCATCTTTGTGGGGACATAATGTAGGGTATACCTGAATCACACACACACACACACACACACACACACACACACACACACACACACACACACACACACGCACGCACGCACGCACGCACGCACGCGCGTGCACACACTGTAAACCCTAACGCTAACATTTGTTTTTATTGGTTTGAGTAGAGCTAACTCAAATTACACAAAATAGTTCAAACAAACTAACTTTTATGAGTATTTGTAACTTTATTTTTCTTTTGAGTTCTCAAAACTGACACTTTTCAAAACTGATATTTTAAGATATTTTTTTCATTGTTTTGAGTTTTATGAACTTTCTTTTAAATTTCTTTTAATTTAGACTTAAATTTAACTGAAACTGCGCTGGGATTTTTCCCAACATGCTTTGCCATGACACTCAAAAGGGACAGTAAATGCCAAATTAACTGGTTTTCTTTTTTTTTTTTTTTTTTTTGTGCACAATTAATGTGAAGTGGGAGATTTAATAGAGTTTAATATTTTATTATGCTAATTTATCAGCGTTTCTGTTATATAGATGTTTTATTTTTATTTATTTATTTTTATTACGCTATATGTGGTTACATGTAAATTAACAGATTTAATTGAAGTAAAAATATCACAGAAAGAACACAGACACAATTTATTACACTCATTTTAAATCTTAATCAGGAATAAAATTCTCCTTATAAGGTAACAGCTGCATGTTACTACTTTTACAGCACAGGATTTGGTTTTCTGTCAACCACATAGTGTCACTATATCTAAACTTTATCTTCATTTTGAACACTGTGTCTATTGTTTCATCTTTTAATAGTCAACATGAAATGTCAACCACAACCAATTTTGCTTACGTAATATAACTACACTCACGGTATTTAAAGAAGGCCTTTTGATGGGGATGTGGATGCTGAAGGTTAAGATGACCCTCAAGCTCATCCAAGTATTATTACCTGTTATTGTTGTAACCTATAGTTCATGAAGGTTAACCAGCGTGATTTAAGAAGTCTGTCTTACTTACAGTAACCTATAACTGCCAGCATGGGTTGCAGCAAGAGTCTTGAAAAATCAATTTCATAGAATCATCAGTAGCAATATTGGTATCAGTGAAACTGGCCTTCTTTCATAAAAGGATGCCATTAAACAAATATTTAAAATATACTGTCTTTTTGCTGTTTCTACATTAATTTGGAGATTCAATGTGAAATTATATAAAAATATATAAAACACTTTAATGTTAGGTGCGATGAATCACACCTAATGAGCCTTCAGAAATCATTCCAATGCTGATTTGATGCTCAACAAACATTTCTGACTATTATGTTGAAAACAGTTGCGTGCAATTTTTTTCAGGATTCTTTGATGAATAAAAAGTCCAAAAGATCAACATTTATGTGAAATAGAAAGCTTTTGGAACATTATAACCCAAACTCACTCGTAACAATTTGTACTGTCACGATTGATCAAGCGATTGATTACAGAAAAACTGCCAATTAATAATTGTATTAATAATAATAATAATAATAATAATAATAATAATGAATTAATTTATAGCACTAATACACTGTTTTTATTGGAATATATTTTAAAATGTAATTTATTCTTGTGATTTAATAATAAATGAGAAACAATTAATTAAATTATTATCATCAATGTTGAAAACTGGTTTTTCAGGATTGAAATGAATAGAACGTTCAAAAGAACAGAATTTATTTGAAATAGAATCCTTTGTAACATTATAAATGTCTTTGCTCTCACTTTTAATCAATGCAATACATCCATGCTAAATAAAATTATTAATTTCTTTAATTTCTTTCCCCCAAAAAGTCTTACTGAATGGTAGTGTATAATGTTGAACGCTATCTCACGACCAATACATACAAATTTGTACGACCTCACTCGTAATGATTTGTGATGGGTAGGTTTGGGGCGGGGTTACGAGGAGGTCATGCGTACAAATTCATACGAATTGGGCAACTCGTAAAATAAGTTGGCTACAATTTAGCAAAAAAACATACAAATTGGTATGAGTGAGTTTGGGATAATAATAGTCAGAAATAATAGTCAGAAATGTTTCTTGAGCATAAAATCAGCATTAGAACAATTTCTGAAGGATCATGTGACACTGAAGACTGGAGTACTGATGCTGAAAATTCAGCTTTGCCATCACAGGAATGGCAAAAATGGTAAGTTTGTTAAATGCTAAGCTAAATTGCAAGTTTATACAACAAATTTACAAAATTTTACCTATTAAGGTACAGGTGGCCAGCACTGGGGTGTTACCCTTAAGGGTACATTTTTGTACCTCTAGGTCAGGGGTAGGCAAGTTCGGCCCTAGAGAGCTGATGTCCTGCAGAGTTTAGCTCCAACCCTACTTAGGCACCACAGTATAAAACTCATGACTCCCAGCATGCATTGCAGCATTTTGTCACCATTGTTGATACTCATATGCTGATTTTTGATATCTGTGTGCGTCTAAACTTTTATTTATTTTGGTTATATATATATTTATTACAATTTTGGTTTATGGCTTCTTTTGATTTGAACAGATGTGTTTTGTTAACACTGTAACAAAAACACAAACTCACATAAAAAGCCAAGAGTCAAACTGCCCAACTAAAGGAAACACTGATCACCATAATGGTGACCAAACATTTTCAATAAAACCTCTGTTAATTCCCAATAAGAGCTTCTATAGGTGTCTTTCAGGGTTGGAGCCAAACTCTGCAGGAACGAACTTGCCTACCCTTGCTCTAAGTAGAGGAAAACAATGGTATAATTGTACCCTAAGGGCCAATTGTGTACCTTTAAAGGCACATTTATACGTTTGGTTGCCCAAGGAACAAAATTGTACCTCCACTGTACCTTTTTTTCTGAGAGTGTAGGGAGTGTTATTTGTTTTTAAACAAACTGAACAAAACAGTTGCTTGCATGGCCTTTGACATAAATGCAACATGCTTTATTATCTTTATTATATTTAAATGATCATATTTCAAATATTATTTATTCATTTAGTTGAGAGAGGCATTTTTTATTTTATATTGACATTTTTTATTGAAAAAAGTGTGCTTGTTCTTACTTTCTTCAACATAAATGCTGCTTGCTTTGCTATATCTAATGCAACAACATTCATAATCAAGTGTGCTTCAAGTGTCCAAATTTTTGGGGGACCCTGCATGTCAAAACCTATTTATATATGACTCCTTTGTGTTCTTCAACTGCAACTTCATAAAGAGAACACAAAGAGTGTTTTGATTTTACACCTCTACTGAACTTTCCTTCCTGAGCCAAGCCCTCCCACGTGTGTAATTGCAGCTTTGGTACCCGTGGCTCACAGTCGTACCATCCCAGCTATCCCGGTTCCAGCACACTCCCTGCAACACGCTCACGTCTCCCTCTCGTCTTCTCTGTCTGGGCTGTGTGGATGCAAGGCCATCTGGGGGGCTTCAGTAATGCATTTACATACACACACAAACACATTCATGGGTGCGTCACAGCAGCGCATATAATCAAATCAAAGGGAAATTTCCCTAGTCTCTGTACCAAGCCTTGTGCCTCTTTCTGAAAGTGTCACAAATGCAACAAAGAATAAAGAAGGAGAGCGTGTGGCCTCAGGGCCTGGGATGCATGCATCGTTCCCCTTTGCTTCTCTGACCGCATCCACCCATTGGAATGGCTGTTGACCTAGTCTAAAACGGGATCCAGCGACAGCATCTTTAACCTGTGTGTGCCACCTCCACACACCCGCCATTATCTGACTCCAGCAGTCCTCCACATATTATCTCTTATTTATGCCTACTTTCAGTTCTTACAGAGTGCAACAGTGACTTCACTTTTCCACCACTTTTTTGTTGCTCATATACATTTTACACTCTAAAAAGCATTTCAGAGGTTAACCCCAACTTAAATAAATGTATGGCTTACATAATTACATTATGGCTTGAGTTATAATTCTAATTTATTTATAGGGATCATTACATCCACAATGCTTCATAGGAGTGGGTAGTCGCTGTGCTCTTTTGCATGATTTTCATAGTAAGGAGACTTTTCTGATTGGTGGATCTGTCTTCAGGATAAAAGTTCTTAACCAGATTGAAAATATTTTGGAAATTAAGTTAGAATCAAACTGATGTTCCTTCTACAGAAGCACATTTCATTCTCAGAGCTTTTTGTACAATAGGTCGGTCTTTATTGTGGTACATCTTTATACCACAAAGAAAAACTGTCCAAAATGCATGCATGTTTGAACTAACAGAATCAGGGGACATTTTTTTAAATAAAAAAAGGTGTTGTCACAAGCTTGGTTGTCAGAAGAGATGGTGACGTTGGAAGTCATGCGACCATGGTGAATTTTGTTAACTTTAGCTTTTTACTTATGGTGATTGTATTAAGGCTTCAAAATTCATTTGTGAACAATATTTTGAACAAAACATGTAAGAATCATACACTTCTGTCAGGACCACTATTGCAGATGCCATTAATGTCAAAATTGAATGTACAACATAATTCGGGAATTTAGACAGACATTGTATGCTTTGATAGACATAGACGTGATCAGCTGAGTAGCCTCAGTCAGCTGATATGAGCTTGACTAACGTGACCTGCCAGAACCAACACTACGCTTGATTTTTGTTGTTCACAGAGCTTATTTCTTTAATAATCCAAAAGCCAATTGAAAAATCCTATTGGCTTTTTTGGTGAGGGAACCGTGATGCTAACTTCCGGGCTGGCCTACAAAAATTTGTCATTATAGCAGCATTCTATTTTGTCCGCCAGCTCACATCACGTCAATTCTGTCTTTCCCTTCCTATGACTCTCTCAGGTCCTGTATTAGTATAATAATGGATTGGCCTGCAGTAGTTCTATTGTGTCTTACTTTTCAGAAATGGAAGTTCATTAATCATCACATGTAGTTCTGACAAATGAATCACGGGCTCCATCAGAACACACCCAACGGTCTAAACACACCAGCATGCAACTACTCCAATGCTCATTAGAGATGATCAGGGGACGGCTGTGTATCTTTCACAGTGTGTGAGTGTGTGTGTGAACATGTTTCTACAATAAGTCATCTGTTAGGATGGACTTTGTAGCCATGACGCAGGCTTCCAAGTATGCATGCTCAATGGAAGTGGTCATTTCTCGTTTTTTAAAGCTGTTTCTGGCTAAATCGAATTACAACCATGGCGCCTGGTTGGCACATGCTATCAGGAAAATCCCCCCAAAACAGCACCAGCCTCACTCATGTCTGTCATACTTAAGCCATAAGGTCATGATAAATGAGCCACTGAAAGAGGCTGGTGATATTTTGAGCATTGATGAAATAAAGAATGACACATGAGGCAATGGTTCTGAAAAGACCCTTGTGAACTTATTAAAGGATGAGAGTGAAAAGGTGAATAAATGTGAATGAATAGATTATTAATGATTGAATAGATTAGAGAATGAGTAAATAACTGAACAACATAATTTCTAATGAAATAATGAGCATATTTGTTCAGGAAATATTATTCATACTGCATTCTCGTTGGAGACTTGTCTGTTGTTATTGAGATTTTACTAACAGATAAAGCAGAAGACACACATTTCCTTGCATGCACATACGGAACATAACTGAATTAATGATCAAACAAATGTATAAATTAATGAAATAATGTATTGTGTTGATGCATCAAGAAAAGCATAAAACACGTCATAAAACAAACACACAGGCAGGAAGGAAGTAGAAACACACATTAACACACTGACACATTAATCTATAGTGCTGGATGACAGACAGATCTATGAGTGTGTTTGTGTGTGTGTGTGTGTTTGTCTGATCAATAGCCATCAGTGACCCTCCGCTCAGCTCTCACAGCTGTGATACACACATCGAGTGTGAAGTCACAGTGTTCTATGGTTTTTGATCTGTTGTTCTGCTTCAGTCATTGCTAAGCATGCAGTTTTTTTTTCTTTCACAGAACTACAAGTCAGTGGTTTTCAGAGGTATTGATCAGCTGCCACACATCTCTGTCAAAACATAATTATTCACTACAGCCGCCTTATTACACAGGATTGAGCCATTTTGCCATTTTGCAGTAGTTAGGAGTGAGGGAAAAGGTGCAAAATACTTTTCTGACGAACAAAATATTCATAGTAGAAAACCAGCAAACTAGTACAGGTTTGCACAGGCATTAACTTTTAGCCTGAACCCTATCCATAAACAAGTCCCTGTGATCTGATCCAACCTAACTTGACCGGGGCTGCATTTCTCAAAAGTATTGTGAGCTAATTTAATTGTAGAGACAATTGGTGGTAATGCTGAATGCAAAGTGGAAACACAGCCCTGTACAGTCAAATACAGACAAAAACCAAGCTGAAAACAAATTCACTTGTTTATTTCCTCTTAAAGGGATAGTTTACCCAAAATGAAAATTACCTCATTATTTACTCACCCTCAAGCCATCATATGGTGTATATGACATCCTTCTTTCAGACGAATACAATCATAGTTACTCTGACAATCAGAATTACTCTGTCCTGACTCTTCCAAGCTTTATAATGGCAGTGAATGGCAGCCCAAAATTTAAAGACACAAAAAAAGTGTATCCATCCATTATAAAAGTAATCCACACGGCTCCAGGGGGTTAATAAAGGCCTTCTGAAGTGAATCGATGCGTTTTTGTAAGAAAAATATCCATATTTAACACATTATAAAGTAAAATATTTCGCTTCCAGCGGACCGCCTTCCATATTCAACTTACGGAAAAAACTTAACTGGTGCAACGATGACGCCAAACGTAGTGCAAGCGTTTTGAAGTGCGAGAGGCATTACACTTTCTTTGTAAGTTGAATATGGAAGGCGATCCGCCGGAAGCTAGATATTTTACTTTATAAAGTTTTAAATATGGATATTTTTCTTACACAAAACCACTGATTCGCTTCAGAAGGCCTTTATTAACCCCCGGAGCCGTGTGGATTACTTTTATAATGGATGGATGCACTTTTTTGGGCTTCAAATTTTGGGCTGCCATTCACTGCCATTATAAAGATTGGAAGAGCCAGTATTTTCTAATATAACTCTGATTGTATTTGTCTGAAAGAAGAATGTCATATACACCTAGGATGGCTTAAGGGTGAGTAAATTATGGGATAATTTTCAAGTAGAGACTCAACTAATTTCTTTACAGTCTGATGTTAGCATTTTGCTAAGATAAGGCTATACTCAGCACACAAAATACACAATGGATAATTACAGCAGATAGGCTACTGAATAGTATTTTAATATTAATAATGTTTTCTTTTAAAACTTAATACAATGGGTTTCCCTAAGACAGAATATTCCCCACAGACTCTTTTTCATTTTTGTCCATTTGAATATGACATCTACCCTGAATAAGGTCTATTTGTGTATTACACTTGTGGTTAAGTGCATGCACAATCTGTAAATATACAGGAACAAATGAAGAAACAAACATTCGTAAATAAGACATGCAATCACAGGGCAGACTCTAATGAGGAAGTCAGTCACACGTGTGTAGACGCGTTAGCTATAGAAGAGAATAGTGTTAATTGCTTTGCTAATTAACGTATGATTGCATTGCACTTGTTTTGCACTTGCAGGTGATTAAATTTTTAACGAAACATATTACTTGGCACAGTTAACAGGTGCCCATCACACACACACACACACACACACACACAGTGGTGGGGGAAGCAGGGTAGATTCAGTCAAGCTGTGCTGCACTGGGCTAATATGCAAAGAGCAGCAACCTATTAAAAATTGGCGCGGCATTCTGGGTCGTCCAGATGCTGTAGTGAAACCCACCGAGGCGTTATCAAAAAATTAGGCAAAGTCCCGGCTGCCAACTCGCACCAGTCCACACTCTTCATTTAGAAAACATGAAGCCACCGCAGGGACGGCGTGTGCTCAATATGACAGCGAGTTTGGCGCGTGATTTATTCTGTCCCTGTCCGTGCGGGAAAATCTGCATCTGTCACGCATGCAGAGCACACGTAGGGATCCGATACTACAAGATCTCCCGAGCCAAGCATTCACATCAGTAGTGCAGTTACAATCATTACATGTTATGTAGAAACATTTTGACACATGCAATATCTAGTTTTAACAAAATAAACATTAGATACCTCCTGCGTACATTAAGGCAGCTCACTAGGTCAGTAGGCTACATGTGAAACTTTTATCATTCACTGGCTGCCACAAAGATTGATGGGAAACGTAGTTTGGTTGCAAAAGTCTTTCTCTTTTCCAGAGTAGTTTTCCAGCTAGCATTAGCCTATCACTATTTTTCATCAACAGTATGCACAATATGCTCAAACTAAATAGTACCTTCACCATTCATAATTACAAAGGTCAAAACAATTTGCTTCTGCAATGATTCTTTAATTTCCTAGGGCTGCAGGAAACATGTCATTGCATTGATGACTGCCTGATGGCACTACATGAACATACACATTCCCAAGTACTTAACTAGTGACTATCCTGTTAGTGAATGAGACAAAAGAAGCATACAGGAAAAAAAAAAGAAGAAAAAAAAAAAAAAATCCATTTAATGTAAAAAAAAAAAAATAAAGTCACTGACAAACATGCATTATTGTATAGCAGATGCTAGCTGCTATGTTAACCTGTCAAACATTGACCTCTTGTGTGATGCTGCCTTAGATTTAGATGTAATTTTGCTGCCTACTGTTTGGCACAGCCTTCCTGTCAGGAGTGTCTATGATGCCTAAACCCATTGCGTAGGCAGGTAGCTCAAAGAGTGATGATTTATCTTAAAATCATAGTATGGTCATAGCAGTTCTGGCCTGCACAAATCACAGCTGAATAACATGTTACTATTCACAAAAAAAACAAACCAAAAAAAAAACAACAACATTCCACCACTTTTCTTAGAGTTCAGCAAAAGATGGAAATCTATATACGCTACCTCTGATAAAATGAGGTAAGAAGAAACTCTACTGTCTTGTTTTTCCACCCAGAAACTTTCAGTGTGATCGAGATCAATGGGTCCGGTGAGAAAATAAATTCTGGGTTGGGAGATTGTATTGATCCTGCTCTAAATCAGAGGCCTGCAGGGGAAGCAAAGCAAAAAATATCTGAGTAAAAATAAGATACCATATTGTCCTGAACCATCAACCTGAACCATTGTTCACATAAACCTGAACCATTGTTCAAAATATTGCAGTTTTCAAATATGAGTAGACATTTTTTTAATTGGTCCCACTTTATATTAAGTGTCTTTAACTACTATGTACTAACATTCAAATTAATTATTTGATACAATGCACTTACTGGGTAGTGTGTACATACATTTTTAGATTTTACATATATTTAATCTATAATTACACTGTTGACCACCATCAAACCTAACCCTTTATTTATTTATATTAAATAGTAGTACTAGTTAAAGACACTTAATATAAAGTGTGTCCTTTTAATTTGATGGTGGGTAACTGTTCATACTGTTGAACTGGTGAAACCACTGAAGCATTCCTCACTTGTGACATGTCAGGCAACTGACACAAATACTAGTAAACTGATTAAGAACTTTCATAGAATCTGTTCTGTTTTATTTTCGGACCCTTATTCCTATCATGACCATCATTGTGGAAATTAATTTTAAAACAGTAGTTTGCTAAGTAACAAAGATCTAGCCATTGATCATTGATCACATTTTAATTTCTTTTTTCTTTATTTTAATTTTTTTGTGATAATTTAAAGCAATGTCAAGCTTAAAAGCTAGCTACTCTACAAGTTTCTAACAAGGTAGCAAACTACATTGAAACTATTAGGGAAATATATTTTAAAATAAATATCAGATAATATAATGTATAATTCAGTCAGATCAGTAGGCTATTTATTTTCCACAAAAACAATGAATGAATTATTTAATTTTCCATAAAATAATGAATCTTGATTAGGGCGACAGCACTGAACTTGAACACGAGAGAGAGAAAAAAATTGCTAAATATGCTAAATACAAAAACAGCAATGATGAACAGCAAAATTAAATACTTCACTGTTGAAAAAAGTCAAAATCCCACACATGGACTGTGCAATTTCTTTCTGGACCAATTCATTTTAGATAAACCACCTGAATAAAATAATTCACTAAAACAAATCAGACTTTCCGGTGCTACATGCTGCATGTGAAAGACAAATTAAGTTTTAAGAGAGTGAGTTTGATAACTGTCTCATTCCACTTGGCTGTAATTCAAAAAAAAAAATAAAAAATGGAAAAAGTGGCAATGGTTTTGCAAACATTTGAGCTAATAATATGCTACTGAAAATGTAGTTAAATTAACGGCATTTCTACTATTAGTTAACTACTCCCCTCCACTGAGCATCAGAACATTTTGTTGTTCGCATAGGTTTGATCTCTCTGCAAAATCTTTCTCACTAATATAAAGCTGAAACAGTTTCTGGGTCTTGATCCAGCTGGCAGAGACTAATGCAGTGGAGTTCTGCCCTCAGCACCCACCTCCCCCTTAGCGCAAACCCACTTCATTGCATGCGGCTGCAGGTAGCCTGGCCTTGGTCAAAGGTCAAAGGTGAGAATGTAGGACACACCCCACAAATGTGTGGGTGTGTCAGAATAATTAGCTATGTGTTTCTCAGGTGCTCTGGATCAGTGAGTGTGAGTGTGTGTGTGTGTGTGTGTGTGTGTGTGTGTGTGTGTGTGTGTGCATATTAGGGATTTAATGTGGCTGTAAGTCCATGTGCAATGAAGTGTCATGTTTGACTTCATTTAAAATGCCTCTAATTCTGTGATGATTACTGTACATTGAATGAGCATTCAGATGAACAGCTTTAGTCACCTAAAGAATCTATGTGATATATATATATACTCACCTAAATGATTATTAGGAACACCTGTTCAATTTCTCATTAATGCAATTATCTAATCAACCAATCACATGGCAGTTGCTTCAATGCATTTAGGGGTGTGGTCCTGGTCAAGACAATCTCCTGAACTCCAAACTGAATGTCAGAATTGGAAAGAAAGGTGATTTAAGCAATTTTGAGCGTGGCATGGTTGTTGGTGCCAGACGGGCCGGTCTGAGTATTTCACAATCTGCTCAGTTACTGGGATTTTCACGCACAACCATTTCTAGGGCTTACAAAGAATGGTGTGAAAAGGGAAAAACATCCAGTATGTGGCAGTCCTGTGGGCGAAAATGCCTTGTTGATGCTAGAGGTCAGAGGAGAATGGGCCGACTGATTCAAGCTGATAGAAGAGCAACTTTGACTGAAATAACCACTCGTTACAACCGAGGTATGCAGCAAAGCATTTGTGAAGCCACAACACGCACAACCTTGAGGCGGATGGGCTACAACAGCAGAAGACCCCACCGGGTACCACTCATCTCCACCACAAATAGGAAAAAGAGGCTACAATTTGCATGAGCTCACCAAAATTGGACAGTTGAAGACTGGAAAAATGCTGCCTGGTCTGATGAGTCTCGATTTCTGTTGAGACATTCAGATATTAGAGTCAGAATTTGGCGTAAACAGAATGAGAACATGGATCCATCATGCCTTGTTACCACTGTGCAGGCTGGTGGTGGTGGTGTAATGGTGTGGGTGTTTTCTTGGCACACTTTAGGCCCCTTAGTGCCAATTGGGCATCGTTTAAATGCCACGGCCTACCTGAGCATTGTTTCTGACCATGTCCATCCCTTTATGACCACCATGTACCCATTCTCTGATGGCTACTTCCAGCAGGATAATGCACCATGTCACAAAGCTCGAATCATTTCAAATTGGTTTCTTGAACATGACAATGAGTTCACTGTACTAAAATGGCCCCCACAGTCACCAGATCTCAACCCAATAGAGCATCTTTGGGATGTGGTGAAACAGGAGCTTCGTGCCCTGGATGTGTATCCCACAAATCTCAATCAACTGCAAGATGCTATCCTATCAATATGGGGCAACATTTCTAAAGAATGCTTTCAGCACCTTGTTGAATCAATGCCACATAGAATTAAGGCAGTTCTGAAGGCGAAAGGGGGTCAAACACAGTATTAGTATGGTGTTCCTAATAATCCTTTAGGTGAGTATATATATATATATATATATATATATAAGCTTTCACAATTACTTTTAATGCCACGTTTTAGACAAAGTCAGAGGTGAGAAAATCCAGTTAAAATTTCCCAATTCTGAGCTCAGAGTGTTTCAATCATGCTGTATTCCCATAATTTGGAATTCTCCAGCATCTGCTTGAACATAACCAGTGGAACATTGCTGTAGTCACATGCATTGTGAAGAATTGTTAAATGACACTAAAGCTGAGATTGATTGACCTGTTTTGGGTGAGAAACGGTCCTGTCTCTCTCCACTACTTACTCAGACTTTTGAACAAAGACCAGGCATACAGAGACAACAGTAGCATAATATTAGACTGGCCTTAAAACACACCAGCAGCAAAAGTGAGGTCATTATGAAACAAACTCTTCCTCTTATGTAACAGTTCCATTTTCTTGTAATTGGGCTATGACAATAGTCAAAGCATCATCATGCCATGGGTTCAGGTGTCACGTACGGAGACAGGCTATCATTTACCTCAGCTGCAAAATCCCAGCATCCAGTTGTCAGTCTCTCTGGCATCAGCGTGCTGCTGACTGCTCCATAAATATGACACCTTGTTTTGTCCTGCTGGTGTCTGGAGGTGCAGCGTGGCCTTTGAGGGGGAGACAAGTAAACTAATAGGCTCTCTCTGATGCATGGGAACACGGGCTCGCGGCTCAACGATCGCCCTGCGGCGACTCCTGACAGCCACATAATGACTGTATACCTGTCAACTGAAGGATATCTGTCGAGCCATAAATACAGAGTTGCCTTTTTGACATCATTTTTTTTCCCAAAACTCAATGATCAACAGAACACAGGCCGCTTGCACCCAGCCTTTTTTTCCACATACAAAACTCAGACACACGCAACCGCACACACCGAAAGCAGCTTCTGAGGGGAAATGTATGCTGTTATAATTGCGATTTTCTGCAATGTACTGCACTCGTGTGCTATGGTGTGTGTTTGTGTGCAAATTCTACACAAAGCGAATGAGATGTAGAAAACAAGCACGCATGGGGGTACACTGCCTAAGGGTTACAGGTGAACACACTCTCTGCTTTGTTAGGCTGCAAACACTGTGCAACAATGAGTAGGTAAGAAAAATCACATAAGAAATCTCTTTAATATCTCAGTTTCCTCGCCTTTAAAGCACAGATATTAAATGGAGACTTCTGCTTATTCTCAGATTTTTCTCCTATGAAAAACAAAAACAAACAAACAGTAATCTCTAGAGCAGTGGTTCTCAACCAGGAGGCAGAGGCCCATAGGGGGCCTCGAGATTAATTATAACGATTTTTAAAAAAAGCATTAAAATAAGCTAAAACAAAACAAAAAACAAAAACAAAAAAGAAGATATTTCTTTTAATTCACGATCTCAAAATTACAAGTGTGATTTCTAGACCTGGAAAAGTCATGTAAATTAATACAGTCTTAAAATCTCATGGCATTTGTAGAATCTACAAGCTCTACAAATTTGATCATATAGAAACAGTGAGCGAAAAAAAAAAAAAAAAAATCCTTATCCTTAATCTGTCACAAACAACTGGAAAAGTCATGGAATTCATTGCTTACAGAGTGGGATCCCTAAAGAACATTAATGGTAGGGCAGGCACATTTTTTCATAAACACTTTTTGTTATTCTGGTTGAAACGCTCTTCACATCCTGATAGCAATCAATAATAGAAGTAGTCTAATTATTAAAAATGTACATAAATCTTCTGTGAAAGTCTCAGGACCAAAAAACATCTGTCCAATCATTGCATTCAGACTGAATGCATTGACACTACATGCTTGTCCTACTTGTCTGTCAACATATGCATTTCCATACCTACGCACACCCTGTTAGCACAGACATCACACATCATCAGTGCGTTCCATAAGGCTATGTAGAGTTGTAGACAGACAGTTACAGAGCGCCGCAAACAAACAGCAGCCAAAACCAAACCAAAACAACAAGCTTATGCTGCGTTCACAATTTGTTGTAACCATAATTACAAGTTTACCTGGAGATGTTCATGTCATCAGACTCTTGCCAAGTTCCTGTGGCAACATTTTTCCAAAATGCTAAATACTTTGCGCCATGCACATTTCACAGTGAGTGGCGCTAAAAGCAAGATTATTTATTTTTCTGTGTTCATCTGAAGAAAGAAAGTCATATACATCTCGGATGGCATGAAGGTAAAAGACGAGTAAATGGTGAGGACATTTCTGGGTGTACTGTATTTTCTTTTAATACATAATACAGAATAACTAGAGACATGATTCCTTCTTAAGATTCATCTGTGGCAAGAATGAAAAGAAAAAAAAAGAGGAACAAGAGGAGGATGAAGCCAAGCAAGAGAAACAAATAAGAATTGTTGTAAATCTGTTTTGAAAGTTGTTTTTCAAAATAAAGGTTTCTGAGTGTTTTTATTCTATTTACCCTGTAACTACATGAATCAAGAGGGTAACTAAAGCCCCGTTTCCACCAAAATTACCCGGAACAATTTGTCCCAGGAACTTTTTCCCTCAGACCTGCTGCTGTCCGCGTTTCCATCGCGGTCTAAAGTACCGTGAAGATTAGTCCAGTGACGTAGGACTGCGTGCGACTTCCCAGAGCCAGGATTTGAATAGAAAATGACTCTTACTGCACGCACCGCAACTCACTTTTAGGTTGAAATAAAATACTGCGTGAGCTCAACCAATCAGCATGTTCAGCGCCCAAGTCCCACTCCCGAAAGATCCTGAACTTTGAAAAAGTACTACCTCACGAGCAGGGCCATTTTGAGGGGGAAATCTTTACCCGGAATTTCATTTAGACCCCGGTTCCTGCGGTCGAAACACACCGAGTACCACCCAAAGTCCTGGGGTGGAAACGCTGCTAAACACCACTTTAATTTACAGTCAGCAGATTCACACGGTAACTGTAACTACACGAAACAAGAGGGTAATAAACACCACTTTCATTTACAGCCTGTAGATTCACACTTACCCTGTAACTACATGAAACAAGAGGATAACAAACACCACTTTAATTTACACCCCACAGATTCACACTTACCCTGTAACTACATGAAACAAGAGGATAACAAGCACCACTTTCATTTACACCCCACAGATTCACACTTACCCTGTAACTACATGAAACAAGAGGGTAACAAACACCACTTTCATTTACAGCCCACAGATTCATACTTACCCTGTATCTACTTGAAACAAGAGGGTAACAAACATCACTTTAATTTACACCCCATAGATTCATACTTACCCTGTAACTACACAGATAATTACCGCTTGATTAAAAATTGTTACAGTATAAATAATTTGTTAATTTTCCTGGTGGTTCCCCCTTTAATCCCCAAATATTACATATTGTTCCATTATACCAGCACATACGTACTTTATAGTTACATGGTCTATAATTACCGAAAGTTACACTGCAAATTAGTTTTACTTACGCAGTAGGGCTACTTTCCAAGCTGTAATCTAAAGTGTTACCCAATTCTGTACCATCTGAGCTACCAAGCAAGCTTAGTGTGTCAGAAAAGCTGAACATATGGAGCTGCTTAAGTGATGCAAACTACAAAATGTATTCGTTATGAATTATGAATTCATGTACTATGGTAAAAAGTGTTTTGAGGTCATAACATAATATTGTGCAAGGTGCCCTGTGAAAACAAGTCATTAATCCATAATCTGCCCTGCAATCATAATTGTGTATGAAAATGATTAAAAGTGCTTGCTGTTTTACTGCCTCTAGTGTTCATTTATTATGGAAACTACAGTGATATGTACATATTAGTATGTATTTTGCGTTAATATTTTTGCAAAAATATTACCACAGGTACGTTTTTCCAATGAGCCTGTGTTGGACTCAGTCCTCAGAGGTGGTCCGAGCTCCGAGCTCAGGTCCGAGCTCTCTAAGTTGTATACATTCATTATTATAATGTTATGTGTGTCCTTTGAGACAAGAGGTAATTTAACGCAGTCTCCTACGACACTTTGCAGAATCTGCTTTGGCTGTGCACGGCCATGTGTTTTGACACTTTGCAAAGCTTTCATAATTTGCATAATTTAGCCAAAATTGCCTTACCCTACCTTTAATGTCTTAAAACGCATAGAATTATTTGAATTTCCATTTAGTGACTTTTTTAATTTACAGAAACTAGGAGGTGCCCATAGATTAAACTAAGGCTTGGGTGCTTTCAAATACTGTTGTAGACAATGGTGGACCTTGGAGTCAAAAAGAACGTCAATTTCTCAGAGTGTGCTCACATGCCAGTGCCAAGATAGCAAAGCAAAGTCTTCAAAAGTCAGAGATCTGAATATGAATATTTCCATTAAATTCTCCTAAGACCAATATATCTGAGCTATGCTAGTCACATTCTTTTTAGAGCTCTATATAACAAAATGCATCTCATTTGTGTCTATATTTATTTCTCCTTTGAGATATATTTACGATAAATTTGCTGAAGCATAACTGATATCTCCAATAAGCCACCTGAGCTATGAAAAAGCTACTTCTGAATAATAAATTGTTGGGAAGACCTGCCTCAGACACACTCTCTATAGCAAACAATGCAGCCTTAAAATAGAACAAGCAAATTGTTGTGTGGAGATTCAAAGCAAATGCACATTAAAAATGCGAAGCACTGGGCAGCCCTCCATGAATGGAAATGGTTTATTCTGAAAGCATATTAAGGGTCCATTTATTTATATGGAGGGTTATTTACAACTCACTAGCTGCTTACTGCCCCTGTAATGCCTGTGATATCCCAAATGCAGCCACTAAACGAATGCATCTTTTCAAGATCAAGCTGAGTGTTTTTCTACATGAGATATGTGTGGTCTGCTGCCAAGGTTTTCTTCACTGCATCCTGCTTTAATATTTCTCAGTGCTTGTACACATAATGTGGTTGTATGTATGGGCTGTCTTGAGGACAGTGGTCCACATGAAACTGTGACCTCTTATCATAATGAAAAAATAGTAGTAACACATCATTTGAGAGAGAGAGAGAGAGAGAGAGAGAGAGAGAGAGAGAGAGAGAGAGAGAGAGAGAGAGAGAGAGAGAGAGAGAGAGAGAGAGAGAGAGAGAGAGAGAGAGAGAGAGAGAGAGAGAGAGAGAGAGAGAGAGAGACCCAGCAATCCTCATACATCTTTCCTCTGCTCTGTACACACATGTAGGAACTCTGCACACACATATCAGTATGAGCTACATTTGTGTAAATTTGGAGAGAGAATTATTGAGCCCAATGAAATAAGTGTGTGACAGGAAGAGGAAATGAGCAGCCGTGCAAATTAATCACCTCTTATTAGTGGCTATGCTAATAATACCTACGTTCATATGACACTCAAATGAATTGATTTAATTGTATAAAAATGGATGAAGCAAGGTGAAAGATTTTATTCTGCATTCATTCACTTCAAATGCTGCTGCTTTATAATAAATTCTAAATAACATGGAAAGACTTAAATGTACTGAAACTTTCAGACATTGCACACTCACACACACACTCACACACACACACACACACGCACGCACGCACGCACGCACGCACGCACACACACACACACAACACACACAACATTCACGCATGTCTGTGAACATATCTACACATTTAGCTATACACACGTCTTCATAATGACAGCAAAAGAGACCAGAAAAACCTATAGGGACACTTTCACACCTGCGTCCAAACTGGCATCTATTAAAGGAGTTAACTGAGCTAAAAACAGGAACAGCTGCTACACACACACACACACACTTAACACAGACAGGTGACAGTGTGTCACAGCGGTGTATCAGTGACAAACACTCACCATGCACGTGTGTGTGTTTGTTTGCGGCCAGCGGCGAACCATGAGAGCTGTGGCAGATGACGAATATTTTATTGAAATGAAGCTCAGAAGAGACATTATGAGAATTGTACTTGTGGGGGAATAAACAGACACAATTGAGCATAGCTCAATGGGATAACAGAGAGAGACATGCTTAATAGTGCCATGACAATGTGAGAGAGAACTGAAACAATTCATTCGTAATAAAGAAACATACTCAATGCATATGAACAAATGTGAATATGAATGCCTGGCCAACACATTGCAAGCATGTGGACCCGTTGTACATTATATGGCCAAATGTTTTGGGACACCTGCCTTTACATGAACATGAACTTTAATGGCATCCCATTCTTAATCTGTAGGGTTTTTATACGGAGCTGGCCCCCCAGCTATAACAGCTTCAACTCTTCTGGGAAGGCTTTCCACAAGGTTTAGGAGTGTGTTTATGGGAATCTTTGACCATTCTTCTAAAAGCACATTTGTGAGGTCAGGCACTGATGTTGGATGAGAAGGCCTGGCTCACAGTCTCCGCTCTAATTCATCCCAAAGGTGTTCAATCGGGTTGAGGTCAGGACTGTGCAGGGTTGGTTGTGCAGGCCAGTCAAGTTCCTACATACCAAACTCGCTCATCCATGTCTTTTTGGATTTGTGCACTGGTGAGCAGTCATGTTGGAACAGGAAGGGGCCATCCCCAAACTGTTCCAACAAAGATGGGAGCATGAAATTGTCCAAAATGTCTTGGTATGCTGAAACATTAAGAGTTCCTTTCATTGGAACTAAGGGGCCAAGCCCAACCCCTGAAAAACAACCCCACACCATAATACCCCCTCCACCAAACTTTACACTTTTACGGATTGCCAGACAGAGAAGCGTGATTCGTCACTCCAGAGAACATGTCTCCACTGCTCTAGAGTCAAGTGGTGGCGTGCTTTACACCACTGCATCCGACACTTTGCATTGACTTGGTGATGTAAGGCTTGGATGCAGCAGCTCGGCCATGGAAACCTATTCCACGAAGCTCTCTACGCACTGTTCTACGCAAGGCCAGAACAGTTTGGAGGTCTGTAGCTATTGACTCTGCAGAAAGTTGGTGACTTCTGCGCACTGTGCGCCTCAGCATGCGCTGACCTCGCTCTGTGATTTTACGTGGCCTACCACTTCATGGCTGATTTGCTGTTGTTCCCAATTGCTTCCACTTTGTTATAATACCACTAACAGTTGACCATGGAATATTTAGTAGTGAAGAAATGTCATAAATTGACTTATTGCACAGGTGGCAACCTATCACGGTACCACGCTTAAATTCGCTGAGCTCCTGAGAGCGACCCATTCTTTCACAAATATGTGTAGAAGCAGCCTGCATGCCTAGATGCTTGAGTTTATACATCTGTGGCCATGGAAGTGATTGGAACACCCGAATTCAATGATTTGGAGGGGTGTCCCAAAACTTTTGGCAATATAGTGTACTTATAGTGTACTTATTGTTCTTGCATTACTGCAGTAGCCAATAGTGCAATGCCATTTCATTTAAACACAAAAATGGACGAGTTGCTCTCTTTACAGACTGTTGCTCTGACAGAAGAGTAGTAGTACCTGAAAGAGAAAACTGATCATCGAAGAAGACAGTTTATAGCGTACTTATAGAACTCTTTGTAGGCCATGCTGAGAATGCAACACATAATTATATATTATTAAAAGTTGGCATGCTATAAGTTCTGAACTATCACTACAACATCTTGAGACATAATCTGCAGCATGTCTCTTTAAAGTACTACAAAACTAAAGCCAACATGTTTGCAGCTCATTGTCCTTCAGTAAACTGACATATTTTTGAGTGAAACAAGGTATTCAAAGAGACAAAACTGTTGGGCAGGTTTTGTCAACTGGAAGCTGATTAGATTGTTACATATCAAAATGGAGCTTGGTGGTTGGAGGGGAGGTTTTGAACAGTAAGAGGAATTTGTAAAAAGGAAGGTGGTTTTAAAGTTATTATTCATTTTGATGACATTCTTGGAATGGAAATTTTGCACAATATTGTATAGATCATATTTAGAAAACAAAAATCTTTTGTATTTCTGTCCTTCTGTGTGCTTCCTCCCATAACTATAACTTCACCCGTTTTCAGATCATCCAGTCTGTGGATGGTCTCTGGCACATGTCGCCACTCTCTCTGCGTTCTGTTATCCACACTGGGGTTTGGGTGCGTTTTGGATGTGCTCTCGTTTTCTGTGGCAGTGCATTGTGGGCCAATGCAGAGCCTCTAGCCCCAGGCATCCTCTGTTTCAGGTCCACGCGGCCCAGCGCTCACAGATGTTCTCCGTTTGATACCGCTCTCCCCGCACTCCTGGAAGCGTGGGTGGCCAACCATCACGCCTGTTGCACCCGCCGCTTCCACGCCATTGGCTGTGATGGGGTGACGCACGTTGAGCAAAGGGGCGATAGGCGGTTGACTTTTAATCCTGAGAGCATGAATAATCCCGGTGAAGACCCCTGAAGAGCTGAAGAAGACTGAGGAGAGCTTCTTCCAACAACCTCAAGTAGACTGACACAATTTTGGTTTTGAATTTTTTTTTTTTTTTCACCATTATGTTATTAAATCATTTAAACCAGGAGTATTTCACTTCCTACAAATTTAAAATACTTTAGCATGACTGTCATTGTAATATTACAGCATTTCTGAAGTGCTTTGCTACAAGAACTGTAAAAATAAATGAGCAGAATTTAACATTTTGCCATCAAATGTTGTAAACTGCAACTATCAATATAATCATGCATAGTTGGGATAGCAAAATAAACAGACTAATTAACATAGGCATGACGCAAGACATGTCCATAACATATAACAAAAATCAATAATGCTTTGTTATTTAACATTCAACAAAGATAACCTGATATAACAGGCTCACAAATTCTAGCACACTGAAAAAGAGAAATTACCATGTCATTTATAACCGTTAATGACTGTTAATGACCGTATGTTGTTTAAATCTGTTTGGTTCAGTTCAGCTCGAAAAAGCAAATAACAATCCCCATAGGAAAAAAGTTTTTTTTAGTTTTTTTTTGTTTGACACCTGAATGTTGATGTGCAGAGCAAAACATTTACTGACTGCAGACATTATTGTGGGTTTTATTTATTTTAAGCTAATGTAGCTTATGCTTAAGTTATTCAAAAATATATTATTATATATTAAGTAACACTTTGCCTTGTGTCTAAAGAAAATATACTAGATAGATAGATATATAAATATGGCGCTGACATCTTGAGTCTCAAGTTTGTGCAGTAGCAACTTGGAGCCCGATATCAATGTATCGCTCACACTCGCGCCTAATCAATCACATGCCATTAACTTTTTGTGAAATAAACAGTTATGGAAATGTAGAAATTAAAGTTAAAGCTGCAATCTCCTCCTGAAGTTCCCAGAAAAGTCAGTTGGTTCCTACTAACTAATCAAATAACTAACTAACTAAAACCAAACTTATTTGAAGATCGAACACTTGAACTAACATCAGTGTGATAAAAATTGCCTAAAATGACAGAAAGCATATTTGAAAAAAAAATGTATTTGAAGTGTAATTTGATTGCTTAGTTTGTCTATGCCCTATTACATTACACGGAGAGGGCGGGGTTTATGATCTATACTGCATCCAGCCACCTGGGGGCGATTGAAACGCATTGGCTTCCCTTTTCAGGACTCGTGTGGCACGCTTGGTTTATTTTGTTATTGAGAGGAAAGCGTGCAGCACATATTTACATATTCATTTAAATGTTGCTCTCAGCATGTGGCACCTGGATGTTTGCTAACACTATATTGGTGAAAAGGTATTTCCAACTACTTTTTACTTCTAAGCAAAGAACGAAACAGAACTTTGCTGTGAGTATATAGGGGCATTGAATCACATTCAGTTTCTTGTGCTTTACGTATGCAAGAGTGCGAGCACAAGCAATAAGTTGTAGGCTGCTGTTCACTTAACAGCCACCGATGTCACTGATAGCAAGGGTTTCTGAATTCTACATATAGCAATCTTAAGTTAGTCTAAAGTATCATTTTTTATCAGTAAAATTCAGATAGCTGTTTTCAGGCTATGAATGCAAATATGTACACTGCTATGAATGCAAATATGTACTCTACTATTAAACCAGGAGACACATATTTGACTATTTTATCTAATTGTCAATTTTCTCATTGGCACTGGAGAAAGTTCTAGTCATAGTCTGAACTCATATCAGGGTCAATATATTATCCAATTCATGTGTTTGGCCATGCTTATAACAAACTATACAGTGATTTCTCAAAGTCCCTATACACTGATCACAAATATTTTTTTATTATTTTTTTTTGTTGCATTTGCAGTTGTACTTTGACTTTAAAGGGCCTGTGATGTAATAGCAGGAATGCTGCTGAACTGCTTGTACATTTTTGGTCTAAATGCCGGTTGGATTAGCAGTGACAGGTTCTACTCCCTCACTGGCCCATTTACAGTGTCTCATCTGATGAGAGTGAAATATAGTGACCCCCTCATCAACTTACTGCTGGAAACATCTCCATTCTCTCTCTCTCTCTCTCTCTCTCTCTCTCTCTCTCTCTCTCTCTCTCTCTCTCTCTCTCTCTCTCTCTCTCTCTCTCTCTCTCTCTCTCTCTCTCTCTCTCTGAACTCTGATCATTCAGACATGATCAATGGAGCAGATAGATCAGTCATTCCACTCTCAGGTCAACATATTACTTTCATTTTTCAGTGACTGAAAGAGGGAATGTGTACACAGATCAGACAGAAGAGCAGAGAAAACCGCAGAGACAGACAGCAGTCGAGGAAGAATGGCAGAAAACAAACACAGAAAGAAACAAACAAAGAGAGAGATAGGCATGAGTTTTAATAGAACAAAAGCAGTCAGAAGGAGCAGGAGTGTGTTAATGACAGATGAAGGGATGTGTATTAATAATGGAAAGTGGAGTGGAATAGAGTTTTACTTATTCAGGACTGCTCTCTCGCCTCTTTATCCGTCTCACACCTTCATGCTAGAGGAACAAAGATTATTTCAATATTCTGAAGAAAATGTGACTGTTTGCCGTCACGATTCAAAAATGATCTGTGTGATGTGGTTTTTGAAGTGTTTGTGTGCTGATTCTCTGCGGTTGATTACTAACCCAAATCAAAAGACCCCACCACCAAGTCACAAGTCACTGCTAATATTCTGGTGGTTTCTAGTATGTCGCTAGGTAAGCCTTCTGAATTTTCTTTTTTTTTTTTTTTTCACACCAGTTAGAAAACTATAGTGTGATTGCTTGAATAAGCAATAGCACACATCTCATTAACAAGTTGCATGATTTCAGGTCTCATTGGTCCACAAAATGAGACAAGTTTAATGCTTAACTCAAGTATGAGTAATAGCGTTCCTGTAGCTCAACTCATAGATTATCTTGCCAAGGTCATGGGTTTGATTTCCTTAATGCTTAATGTAATAGTGATGTTTGACTTCTAAGTAGATCTCCAGCTGCTGCAGGTATATGGAGTGAATTTAACAGCTATTAGTTTTGTGTGCGGTTTATCGTAATGTGCTCCACTGACCTGCAGTGCTGTGCCAGTCTAATCTTTAACCACAGTGCGCTGGTTAATGAAACTACTGGTGCCCTATCAATCGTGTTATTCCAATAGTCTTGATTGTTGAAACAAATTGAATGCAAATGAAACTCAAATAGAGAGAAAGGGTGTTTGAAATGGAATCAAAGTCATAGAAGAGAGCTGCTCTGTGTGTGATTGATAGCAGAGAGTTTAAGCGTGTTTCTACAGAGCTGCGCTCACATGCAGCTGCTTTTGCTCATTACAGCCGAGCATAACTCACATTGTGATGTTGGCCGTATATGTCAGGGAGTCATCTCAACCCATCCACCACCCTCTTTCTTCTGCTGCTTTCTGTCAATCCATCACAGGCCCAGCCACACACCTGCCGCCCTCCGGCAGGCCGTAGCTGTAGGCCACAACTGCCTTGCCGGTGACTGCTAGCACACTATGAAGGAGCCTCATTTTCCTGTCAGATGTTGAGTGGGCGCTGCAGCAGCATTTGGCATCTAGAGTCTCAGGAGGCATTGCTTGTGTGAACGTAAACTGGATTATTGCACTTAAAAGCAACGTCTGCGAATGGTGCACAAACCGCATGTTGAGTCCTCCTCTGCAGGTTCACAACAACTTTAAGAAGTATTTTTATCTCAATTTCTCATTCCTGTTAATAAAGAAGAGACCAGAAAGCCATTTCAGACATGTTTTGGTGGCTATAATTTAAAGGTTTAGGCAGATGTCACGATTACAGCTGTCCGTTTGAAGTAACTAGATTAACGCCACATTTTCCTCGAAGGTGAGATGTGTTTTTGTTCCTGCACTTCCAGAAAGACCTAACTAAATTCTTCCTGAATAAAAACAAGGGCTTTAACCCTGTCAGCTTAGCTCGCCTCTAGACAGAGATTCCTCCATCGAAATAAAAGAAGCACACGTTGTAGACATCGCCAGTCTGTTCCAGGGCTGAGTCTGGTCATGGTACTCATGCAGTCCTGGAAAACAGAATACACAGGCGTTACACAGGATTATTGAAGACACCACACAAAGACAATGGTGGGAGTTGATACATCGAGAGAGATATGCACGGAGTGACAGCCATGGCAGGCGCATGGAGCGCAGAGATATGAGGAATTAGCTCCGTTACAAGGCCGCAACAAAACCTATTGTCTGCGCAAACATCAACAAGAGCTCAGCACTCTCCAACTTGTGGATTTGACGGCCGAGATTGAGATGATGCGACCAAGCTCATTGTTTCCTAAATGCTATTAACCGCCGCGCCACTGACGCATAAAACTACGCGCTGATGTAAATGACAATTCCTCTGTCATAATCCACGTACTGATGGGAAACCTTACAGCAGCCTTGTGTCTTAACAACAGATTACTTCCTGAGCCCAGCTCTTCACCTCTTTCCAAAGACTGATGCCACAGGATTTCTGCTTCTTTATACAGCCGTTGATGTTCATTCTCTCTCTTTCATTCTTCCATTGATCCCTCCATAGCATTCAGGATCTGCCAATGGTTCATGCCTGCAGGGGTCCACAAAACCCATTATCAGGTAGAGCACCCACCTCCATGCTCTTTAACTCAAAGATATTTGATTTTTGGAGGGTGTGTATTAGTCTGTGTGTGCGTACATGTGTCTTTCTTTTAACCTTTAATGGGGATTCAAAACCTTTTTCTAAAATAATAGTAATAGCAATAAAAGTTTACATATTAGAATGCATAAAGTCACTTTACAGTCAAATTACAAGCAAAGTTCATTCATACATTCAAAGTAATTAAACTATTGTACATTTACTACACAATCATTTAAATAAAAATGGGTAACCTTAATTTTAAGTTGATGTAGTTACACGTTACTACATGTACTTAGTATTAATAGTAAATTATGCATAATTACAAATAACTAACCTTAAACCAAACACTAGCCATAACCATAACTCTATAGTGAGCGCACGTTGTTAATTAATATTACTCTGTACTAATTTGAGTAAGTACAATGCAGTGTAACCTTTTATTTTAAGGTGTCATTGTTACAGTGTAATTATATATTTAAGCACTGAGTAATAGTAGGCCTAATAAACTACATGTACTTACAATAGGATTAGGATAGGATTAGGTTTGGTTGAGGGTTAGTTTTATATAGTTATGCATAATTTACTGTTATTAATATGGTAAATACATGTAACATATGTAACAAGGACACTGTAAAATTACCAAATAAAATGTAACCAAAAGGTCTTAAAATTACATTTACACACTGCATGTTTTAAGTAAACCACACTACAAGCTGTAATCCTGACAATATGGGCAAGTTTAGTTTGAGTTCCAAGATCGTTTGGAAAGTTCACATATAAGCTATAATTCATGTCAGCCGCTTTCAGACCCCTAAAACAAACCAGGTTAATCAGTAAATTACTGTGGGAATACAGCCATTGCGGTCATTTTCAACTGAAGGACTCTGGTCAAATGAATGCTCTTATATAATCAGGCAAATTTTAAGTAGTTCAATTTAAATGAGTTTGGCAGTAAAATGACATAAAGAAAGTTCTCAGAAACTTGCATGCAGAAAACCGCACACAAATTAAGTGATTATAACACAAAAAGACAACAAGCACACATTGCATTGGGCATGCTGTAGTTTTAGTTAGCTGTAAATTCCTTTCTCTCTCCGTGTGTGTGTGTGTGTGTGTGTGTGTGTGTGTGTGTGTGTGTGTGTGTGTGTGTGTGTGTGTGTGTGTGTGTGTGTGTGTGTGTGTGTGTGTGTGTGTGTGTGTGTGTGTGTGTGTGTGTGTGTATGTTGTACCCTTCACCAGGCTGTGCAAATACAGTGTGTGTATGTGGCTGGCAGCAAGGTTTTTGTTGGATATCTGCCACCCCCAGATAATTCACTCTTCTGGGCTTTTCAGCAGACACTGGATGGGCCACAGGGAATCAAGCCAGAACATCAGAAGTGAGTTGCACTGGCTTACGTTCCAGTATTTCAGGAACTCTCATTCATAATAAGATAAACCAATCACATGATTTCAATCCATTCTGTATCACTTTTGCCGTTTTATGGACAGAAATCAGATTCTTTGCATGCACGGTGGAGTAGATGTATATGGGTGTTACAATGTTTATGCATTCATGTGGCACACTGGGTCTTACTTCCTCTTTTGGCTTTGAAACCCGAGGTAGCAGTTCCTGTGACCCATGAGGGTCAGCAATGCATTGTGGGAGTCAGATGCTTGGTCATAATAGCATAGCTGTTTATTCAGTGTAATGCAATATTCCTAACTTTGCATTATTCAGAATGTCCTTTAAATTTCTTTTTCTTTTTTTTTTTTTTTAAGGGGGTCTAATGCTATTTAATGCATTCTGACGTATTTACACTGTTAAAGACTTGGATTCTCATGTTAAACATGGCCAAAAAACAAAAACAAAAATGTTGGACCGTGTTTCAGAAAAACTAGTTTCTGTGCCAAATACAGATATCCTTCAGGATTCGAATAAGTTTCGGAAATCTTTTTTTTTTTTTTTTTAGTATGGCCCTGTATGACTTCATAAAGGGCAGAATTCCTTGTATGGGCACTTCTCCCAGATGAGCGCATGTGCACATCAACCAGAGTGAGAGCAAGAGTATGCCCATCAACGAGCTTCATTCGGGTTACGGAAGCCGTCGACAGCGCTGTCATTTTGTTTTTAGACCACAAAATCAACGTCACTAAAGAAGTGTATTTTTGGTTGTGAGGGAAAGATAACCTTGTTTAGTTTCCCAAAAAAGAGTTCTGCAAGAGTTCTGTTTGTTTGTTCCCGGGTTGAATCTGCAGTCGAAAGCGCAGGCGTCAAGTGAAACTGAATCAAATGTCTGTTTTTTTTTTTTGGCAGTTGGTGTATTTGGCGTATTTGGTGTGTGTGTGTGTGTGTGTGTGTGTGTGCTTGTCTCTTTAGCTCCGCCCATTGCATGCCGCACAAGTTTGGTTGTTTTCGGAAAGAATCGTTACAGCATATCTCTCTTTTATAAATATGATAAAACGAAAGAATCTTCGGAGATATGAAGGATGAAATACTACTCTATAGGTACTCAAGATTAACATGAGATTGGCAGAAACTGTGTGTTATGTACCCATTAAAGTTTGAATTGAGCAGAACCAATGCAGAACTTTCATTTTAATTGAAGTAGAATTCAAATAGAATGACCACTAAAAGTAGTTTATTGTATTGTTTTCATATGGGGTTTTCCAAAAAAAAAAAAAAAAAAAAAAAAAAAAAAAACATTATACAATGTTAATGATCAATGTTTGAAATTTGCATTGAAATTATTTAAATTTCGTTATATTTCATTAATTATAATTTTATGCTCCATGATGAAATATCATTTCATTTCCCACAAGGGTTCAATTTACCGTACATTTTTATTTATATATCTGAAAAGTATATTTGAAATGTTTGAAATCAGAAATAAATGGGCATGATGTATGAAAATTGATGATGCAATTATTTAAGTTTATTATAAGACTTTGATGTTTGCAGTTCAGTAAATATCTCTTCCTGTCATTTCAATTCATTTGTAATTCAACATCCTGTGAGGTGTGGCCAATGAACCAAAAAGGAGCCGATTCTTACATTTCTGTATATAAAACCAATCCATTCCTAAAAGACATCCGATCAACTCAAACATCTCAAACTCAAATGCACATAATAAAAAGAGACTATTTGTAAAGGTTCATGTGCAAAATCAAGCATTTACACATGTTATTGTGTGGTTGTGTGTCTATGGATTTACTATGCATGAGCGTGTGTCCCTCATGACATCAAAAGACAGAGATGGAGAACGTGTCGCTGTGTGTGTTTGGCGGCACTTGAAGTCGGGTTCTGTCCCCGCTGTCCCCATTTCCTGAGGGCTCGAACTCAGAGTTGTCACCTTGGAGTATTCCAGGGCCTGTGAAGCGCTCCAGTCCTCTGTGAGAATGTCACGTCCCGCCCAGGGCAGTTTTGACAAACAGAGTATATATTGATACATGATAAAGTATGCTAGAAATCACCCCACTGCTAAAGGCTACTATAGTTTTAATATCATCATTTGAATTAACAAGCATTCTGTGCAGGAATAATGAGTCTTCATTATTCAAAACATCATCCTTAGCCGCAGAGCTCTCGGGCTATTACGGCATGAGAACTTAATGAAGAGAAGATAAAGAAGGGTTGAGATAAAAGTTTCAATGGCCTCACTCAGTAACCAGAATTAAATTTTAATGCGGGGTGGGAGGTGATGGATGGGCAGAGTGGAGCTGATGCGTGCTGAGGTGGAGGACATCTGATGACCATGTACTGGATCTGACATATGGATCCTGTCTATGCCAGCCTCTAGATTTGGGTTTTACGATCGAATGGCATGACCTGACAAAGTGCGATGAGATTAACGTCTAAAAAAACGTCTACATCTAGCAATTCAGGGACATCCAGATTTAAGGATTAGTTGAATGAAAAAGAAAAATTCTTCCAATGAAAGATTCTTCTGCACAAAAAATCTTCAGACCTACATATAGGTAGGATTTCTGTATTTAAATTGCAAACAATTTTCATCCATAACATAACACATATTTATTCATAATTGTCAGTCATACTGTACATAGACTGATCATGCATAACATTATGACCACCTTCCTAATATTGTGTTGATCCCACTTTTGCAGCACAGCCTTGACCCGTTGAGGCATGGACTCCATTAGACCCCTGAAGGTGTGCTGTGGTATCTGGCACCAAGATGTTAGCAGCAGATCCTTTAATTCAAGTAATTTGCGAGCTGGGGCCTCCATGGATCTGACTTGTTTGTTCAGCACATCCCACAGATGCTCGATTAGATTTAGATCTGGGGAATTTGGAGGCCAAGTCAATACCTCAAACTCGTTGTTGTGCTCCTCAAACCATTTCTGAACAATTTTTGCTTTGTGGCAGGGCGCATTATCCTGCTGAAAGAGGCCACAGCCACCAGGGAATACCGTTTCCATGAAAGGGTGTACATGGTCTGTAACAATGCTTAGGTAGGTGGTACATGTCAAAGTAACATCCACATGGATGGCTGGACCCAAGGTTTCCCAGCAGAACCCAGCATGGGCACCCTGACTGGTCTGCAGCTATGCAGCCCCATACGCAAAAAACTGTGATGCACTGTGTATTCTGACACCTTTCTATCAGAACCAGCATTAACTTCTTGAGCAATTTGAGCTACAGTAGCTTGTCTGTTGGATCGGACCACACAGTTCAGCCTTCGCTCCCCACGTGCTTCAATGAGCCTTAACTGCCCATGACCGCCTTTTGTTTTTGGGGTCTACTAGAACAGATTTTTGTGCTTGAATGTAAAAATAAATAAATAAATAAATTTCCCACCCATATATTTTACATTGTTGCTGCTCCATTCTCCCCAGGCTGTCAGTAATGCTGTTTGGTTCCTGTCTCTATGAAGCCCCTCCTTCCAAAAAGTGCAATGCGCTCTGATTGGTCGGTTGGATCAATGTGTTTTCAAGCATGTTTTGGAAATGTCATGCTCTTACTATAACTGCTTTAGATCCAGGGTGCAAAAAACATCTCAGTTACGTATGTAACCCTGAAGGAGGGAATGGAGATGTACGTCAGAAACTGAACGACAAATTGGGGATCGTTTTCATAGACCAATCTACTT
The DNA here is from genome assembly GCA_018749465.1 of Paracanthobrama guichenoti. Classification (NCBI taxonomy): domain Eukaryota; kingdom Metazoa; phylum Chordata; class Actinopteri; order Cypriniformes; family Gobionidae; genus Paracanthobrama; species Paracanthobrama guichenoti. The sequence continues at coordinate 14,067,248 of CM031966.1, read as the reverse complement.
CAAGTGTTTTAAAACGAGCCAATGAACATTGGCATGCAGTTCACGCTTTCCACGCTCCCCGTATAGATAATAAATAAAAAAGTGGAAGCACCGCATCTTTGCTTTTCTGCTGAGGAGTCGAACTAGTGACTAGCACCTGTGGCGACGGGACATACATGGATAAAAGCATCTGACAAATGCATAAATGTAAATGTAAATGCTATAGAATCAGCCCGCAGCTCTACAGATATGAGTGTGTTGAGTGTGCTCGCAACCAGAACAAGCAAGGCACGTCTTGTGATTAGTACACCAAGATGATAGCATCCACTATCCAGTGAGCTAACCTCTGCTTGGAGACAAACTTTCCCTTCTGCTGGCCTCCATAATATACGAAGAGCTGCTCTGAGGTCCTAAAGCTTTGAGTTCGGTCCACGTAGGCGTGAAGAGCGTGGATTTGACAGCAAAGCCAGGGCTGGGTCTGCCTCCTCCGAAGGCAGTGCTTGCAGGTTCAGCACCTGGTCCCTGAAGGGAGTGGTGTGAACCTTGGGCACATTTCCAGGCCGGGGTCTCAGGATGACATGAGAGTTGGCCGGCCCGAACTCTAGGCATGATTCGCTGACCGAAAGTGCGTGCAGGTCCCCTACCCTCTTGATAGAGGCCAATGCAGTCAAGAGCTCTGTCTTCATGGACAGGATCTTTAACTCTATAGACTGTAAAGGCTCAAAGGGAGGACTTTGAAGTGCCCTGAGCACCAGAGCTCAGTCCCAAAAGGGTAACGAGTTTGGACGAGGAGGATTTAGCCTCCTCGCACCTCTGAGGAACCTCTTAGGTTGTGCCTTCCTAAGGACTTACCTTCAACTGCGCTGTGATACGCTGCAATTGCTGCGACGTACACTTTGAGGGTGGAGGGAAACAGCCTTCACTCCCACCCATCTTGCAGGAAAGAAAGCATGACTCTAACCGAACACCTTTGGGGGTCTTTCTGGTGCCTTGTAGAGGGAGCTCTTGCAGAAGTGATGGTGTCCACCTAGAACCTCCGCGTCCCATCCACTGGGACCAGACATGTTGTTTCCAGAGGTCTGGACACGGATGTCCCGTCTCTGAGAAAGTGGGTCCTTCCTCAGAAGAATGGGCCAGGGAGGGGCTGTTGTGAGGAGTGTGAGTTCGGGGAACAAGGTCCGGTTGGGCCAGTAGGGTGCAACTAACAAGACCTGCTCCTCGTCCTCCCTGACTTTGCACAGAGTCTGTGCAAGAAGGCTTACTGGGGGGAAACGCATACTTGCGCAGGTCCCGGGGCCAGTTGTGTGCCAAGTGCATCCATGCCGAGGGTTCCCCTGGTCAGGGAATAGTACAACCGGCAATGGGTTGAGTCCGGGGAGGCAAACAGGTCTACCCGTGTGGCTCCGAAGAGGTCCCATATCAACTGGACCACCTGGGAATGAAGTCGCCACTCTCCAGGAGGTGTCGACTGTCTTGAGCTTGCTGGCTGTCCAATTGAACACACCAAGGATGTAAATGGCCCGAAGCAACCTCAGATGCTTTTGACTCCAAAGGAGGAGATGGCAGGCGAGTTGCAGCATGCAGCAGGAGCGCAGATCACCCTGCAACGGTCGAAGTGCTGTCTGTATGGACCAGTACATGCTTCCCATGTGGCGGCTTTTTGAGGTGGCCCAGCACAAGATGTACTGCTAGCAACTCGAGGCAGTTGATGTGCCAATGCAGTTGGGGCCCCGTCCACAAACCCAAAACTGCATGCATGTTGTACGTGGTCCCCCAGCAGCTGGACAAGGCATCTGTGAAGACCACAGCATGCCTGGACACTTGTTCTAAGGGCAGTCTGGTTGACCGAATCCAGCTCCATATCAAGATAAGAGATCCTCTGCATGACGCAGAGTTTGCTCTTCTCTCGGTTGACCCAAAGTCCCAACAGGCTGAAGTGACTGAGCACCATGTCCCTGTGTTCATACAACTGTTCCCAGGACTGAGCTAGTATGAGCCAGTCATCAAGATAGTTGAGGATGTAAACGCTGTATTCTCTGAGTGGAACAATGGCTGCCTCCGCAACATTTTGTGAAGATGTGAGGCGACAGGGACAGCCTGAATGGGAGGACTTTTCGTCCTTCAGGTCGATTGCTGCAAATCTCGGGGACGGATGCATTTAAAAATGCGTTTCTGCATTAAGATCTTGAATGTGAGCTTGTGCAAGGCCCGATTCAGGACATGCAGGTCCAAGATTGGCTGTAACCCACCGCCTTTCTTGGGTACAATGAAGAAGGGGCTGTAGAACCCCGGCCTCATATCGGCTGGAGGAACCGGCTCGACCGTGTCCTTTGCCAGTAGGACATCGATCTCTGCCTGCAAGACATGAGCATCACTGCTTCGCACTGAGGTGAAGTGGATGCACTTGTACTTGGGAGCGCGCCGGGCGAACTGAATTGCATAGGCGAGTCTGATGATACGGATGAGCCAGCGAGACAGCCTGGGGAGAGCTAGCCAGGCCGAGTGTGGGTGAGCGTGGCCGTCAGACTCGACGGCACACGGCACGCTGAACGCTCAACGCTCAAGCAATTGTTCGGCTCCAAAGCAGAAAGCAAAGATGCAGTGCTTCCACTTCCTTATTTATACCTGGGGAGGATCATGGAATGCGTGAACCGCATCCCAATGGTCATTGGCTCGTTTTAAAACACTCAAAGTAGATTGGTCTCTGAAAACAATCCCTAATTCGTCGGTCAGTTCCGACGTACGTCGAAAGTGATTGACTGAAAGGGACATGGCAACAACACAATACTAATGCATCTCAGCGGCCTTCATTTTGAGTATACCTTCACATGAATTTTCAACAATTCTTCCAAATAATACAAAATTCAGTTTGCAGCTGTTTGAAAAAACAGGTAAAATGGAGGCCCAAAATATTAATAATAAAAAGTCAGCCACTGCATATCATCTTTTTATAGATGAAAACTTCACTCATAGTAGTCTAATGTAGTCTACAGCATAGTTTAATGGATATGTTCTAAAAAAAAGGAAAGAGGAAAAAGGCTTGTTTTGTTTTTTTCTAAAGAATAATTCACAAAAGGAACACAACTCACAAAGCACAAGTGTGTGTGTGTGTGTGTGTGTGTGTGTGTGTGTGTGTGTGTGTGTGTGTGTGTGTGTGTGTGTGTGTGTTTGAGTGTGTTTTCTCCCAGGGGCTTCAAACTCGACTGTGTTTGCCTGCTGAAGCATTGTGATGCCTGCTGGAGGACATCTCTGTGAATGGAGACATCTGATGAATGAATGGGTCTGGTGACCGATCTACACTCTGCTGGCATATAGCACGTGGTCTGAGTGAGAGAGGATCACAAATCTACACATCTCTGACTCTAAGACACCATAGAAGCCCTCTAGCATGCAGATGCAGACTTGGACGAGTGTGACATATCCTGTGTGCATTTCAGCACTTGAGGAGAACTGTGACTTCAATGTATCCAACCGCAATCATGTGGATAGGCTGTTTACATGACTTTACTAGCCTCCAGGGATACAATCACTGTGTAAACTAACAAGAGAGAGTCTGTGGATGGTAAATTAAAGCAATAAGCCACGGGAGGTCGTGCGTTACAGTGATTTTACCATGGTTAAGGGATGTTGTTAGGCACAACATGAAGCGGAACCAGTGCTCAATAAATAATTAGATTTGTTAAAAATAAACAATTCTTTTGGAAAGTGATTTACCTCATTAACTGTAGGCTGGTTACAACTTAGTGTATTAATAAAAGTCACAAGTGTGCGTATATCAGCTATAGATTAAGTGATGCATCATCCCCTTGCACATGATTTAGTGTAGGGGAAAACAAATTCAGGTTACCATAATAACTTGTTAATTTGTATGGGGATTGTAATATATTTGTTTATGTATATACAGTATATACAGTACCTGTCAAATGTTTGGAAACATTAACGTTTTTGAAAGAAGGCTGCATTTATTTAATCAAAAGTAGAGTAAAAACGAATATTTAATTTAATTTGTAACTATTATTACAAATAAAATTATTTGTTTTTAATACATTTAAAAATTTAATAAAGATGTAAATTGTAAATTTAATATGCTGACGTGCTGTTCAAAAAAACATTTATTATTATTATTATTATTATTATTATTATTATTATTATTATTATTATTATCAATGTTGAAAACATTTTTGTGGAAACAATGATACAATTCAAATATTTGTGGTTTAGCCAGAGGAGAGAAATTCATATTTTATTTATCAAGGATGCATTAAACTGACCAAACGCGGCAGTGAATAGTAAAATGTTTATAATGTTACAAAAGATTTCAATTTAATAAATGCTTTAATAAATGTAATAAATATATTTAATAAATGCAAATAAATTATGTTCATTAAACTTTCTATTCATCAAAGAATCCTGAAAAAGTATCACCATTTCCACAAAAATGTTAAGCAGCACAACTGTTTTCAACATTGATAATATAATAAGAAATGTTCCTTGAGCAGCAAATCAGCATATTAGAATGGATCCGATGGATCATGTGACACATGTGAAACGTGTATCTGCATCAGTCTACATCGCAGATTTCAATTAAATAACAGTAATAATTAATTTGCCCTACAGTATATGAATGCGTTGCATCACAAGTGTACGACACTGAAAATATAATTATCTGCAATTATCTTTTGTTTCCATGGTCGAAGGCCAAGGCTCTGACATTTTCTGACAGTATCCTTTTTACCATGGATTTATGTATTTAAAATCAGCAAAGTAAAGTTTGATGAAGACATGAAGTATATTTTACATGTGTATCTTATATATAGGCATGTTTTTCTACTAATAATAGTAACTATTGTAAGTAGTAACTATGATAACCAAAATGTGTTTTCCTCCCTTACTAGGCATGCTGCTTTCTTGGTTATCTGTAAAGATTAATCTATCTTAAATGCATCTGATTGGCCATTGCGTTCAAGAAATCAACATATATGTCTGTGATTGGCTACACTGCATGTTATAAATAGAAACTCTGCCCATGTTTGCGCCTGTAAATCGTTTTTATTTAATTTTAGTTGTTCTTGTTGCTTTTGTGCAATAGATGAATAACAATTTATTTGTTTTTAGATGTTTTATTTTTAGATATTTCTATTTTGCGGGAGTCCCGCGAATCATTTTATTTTCCCGCAATCCGCACGAGTAGGCCTACCTTACCGCCCGCACTCGGCCATTAAATCTAGTCCCGTGAGTCCCACAAGTCCCACGGTAGTCCAGCGGGAGTGCAGGTCTCTAGTTTGCAGTATTAAAGAACCCCTGTGGTGAAAATCTAGTTTTTAATGTTTATATGTTTATGAGGCAAACCATGAGCAAATTCCTAAGTCAACGCCATTGCTGAGTATTTTCTCTTCAAAACTGCAGTGAACCAAAGACGGGTGTTCTGGCAAAAGTGCCAAACTACCTTTTAACCAATCACATCAACGTGGGCTTTAGCATATTATTAACTATGCTGTGAAGCTGGGGAGTCTCAAGAGAAGTCAGGTGATATTTTTCTGTTGATATGAAAAACAGTTAGCAATATAGCGGGAGAATATGATGGATATTACAATGTTATGACTATATGCCTTTCTCCACTGATGTTCTAAGTTGTTCAAAGTGTTTCAAAGGATGCTGATATTTAGAAGGCAGCTATAATAAATGAGATGTTTGTTGACAGGAGAAAGCATCAGCGGTCTAAGGTTTTTACGAGTGCCACCCCGTGGTTCAGGTAATCGGCCCAGTAAAGCCACCGCGTCTGTGTTTGCTTTAGAAAATGACTTACACCTTGTCACCATACATCAGGCCTCCATACATGTGCTGCCAATGTGCATTTCAGTATATAAAACACTTATGTTGGCCTGTATAATCTTTTTAAAATAACCAATTAATGCCTCTACTAGCACAATAAAGTTGGACATCAAACTCAGGTACTCTATGGAAAAAGTAAATATCATTTGAGTGTGTTTAGCTCAGCGGTTTTACAGCTCTAAGCAGAGTGCATTTCACACTTCAAAGAGTGAGTTTGGTTTTCTCCACTCCCATAAAGAATCTCCCTTCATAACATCAGTCTATTTATGATGGTCATATAACCATAATTAAACAGAGACATGTGTTTCCTTGCATTGCTTGGAACAGTGATAATATGGAGACAGGAAAGGTTCTCTCTCAGGATCTCTCTCGCCCTCAGCCCTTTTTTCTAACAAATTTTTTCAGAGAATGGAATAGAATATGGATGTATCACAATTTTCTATGCCTTGGTGATTATGTTTTATACTTTTCAAATGACAAGGAATAACAAAGAATAAAATTAACATAAACAATTTCAACCATTATTTTGTGTTAAAACATATTAGGAAAATGATGACTGTCCCTTAGTATAATTTCTCCCACAACCAAAATTTTGCCCCTAATAAAAGTTTAAAGTGCCAAAGAGACAATAGAAAATGTGTAGTGAAAATAAAGGAAAATAAATTTATGATACATGAATCCTCAGTTAGACAAATCAGTCTTTTCACCCCAAAAATGTAAATGTCCTGAACTAAATGCCATCCAATAAAATTACATTAAAATTAGATGTGGTTGAACTAACATTTGTTCAAAATGGTCCACAGAGAGGGGGGGGGGGAAAGACAGAATTTGCCTTTGAGACATGTATGCATGACAAACTATATTTTTGAGTTTTGAAAAATTTGTTTCTATATGTTCTAATAGTTGAAGAAACACCAATTTATGATGTTTTGTGAAGTCCAAACATGTACTCAGTAATGAGTTCAGTGAGTTATTACTGGTCAAATTCAACATATGGTAGCTGGCACACAAGAAAATATATCATGTATTGGCAAAGTGTAATCTAAAGGAATTTACAGCATCATGAACGCCAACTTTACTGATTACTTCAACCTCTATAATTTGCCCCATTGCATCATTTCAGTGGGATTTATAGTCATGGTCCACATGGCTGGAGAGTGCCGCCCACTTCTGAATCCAAACAACCTCACTGCAAACATTCACAAGCCCCAACCAGACGAAACTATAAAACAGCTCACTAATCATTTCAATCCATGGCAGGACTGCAAACCTGACATAACCTGATTTTCTTTCTTTCTTTCTTTCTTTCTTTCTTTCTTTCTTTCTTTCTTTCTTTCTTTCTTTCTTTCTTTCTTTCTTTCTTTCTTTCTTTCTTTCTTTCTTTCTTTCTTTCTTTCTTTCTTTCTTTCACAAACACAAACACCTTTTCTAACATGACCAACCTGTGACACTGATTTTTAAGTTGAATAACGTCCTACAACTGTTGTGGCCAATCAAATGTTTAACCTTCTCAAGGTCAGTTCTTTTCAAACTCCTAACCAGATTTCCTCACTCCTGAAATGCAATGACAAGCTGTTATTGGGGCTCTGGTACAATGAAGGGCTGATTTGGTTAGTTTTGGAATCAGTTGACACCCACAGGCTTCTGTACAGGTATTTGATTTACGAAGAGGAGGAGTGCCTGGCACAGAGCATCGTCTCCAGAGAGAATCTTTCCTCTGATTTCCCTTGAAATCATAAACAGCTGTTGTTTAACTAGATCGGATCAGTGTCACACGGCTCCAGGCCAGAAGAGGAGCCACAGTAGTCCTGATCATGTCATCTGAATATATCTTGCACTTTCACTGTCCTTCTCTCTCTTGCAAAGTTTAAGGTTTACTAATGGCCTAATAGCCTTACTAATGGACGTTAACTGGGAATGAGAAGAGAAATCGGGCATTTTTAGGCACTTTTTTATTTAGTTTAACTGAAAAGAAGCATGGTGGCAAATTTATTAGTTTAAGTATATTTCTTGGTAATAAGGTAGTGCCTGATTTGAAATCATGTAGTATTTATCTTGAATATATTTTAGCAATCAGGTTTTAATCAGAACTCACATTTATTTAAAATGGAGCTTCAATGTAGCAAATTGCTTTTGCAGTGTATAATATTTACTTTTTAAAATGTAAAAGTATTTATTGCTGACAATAATTCAGCAATTCTTGTATCCAATATTCTCTGTCAGATGATTTTGTGACTAGCGATATCTGCTTCACAGATTAATAAACTTTTTTTTTTGTTCTTCAGTGCAGCATGTTCTGTGTAGTGTAATAAGCTACTTAAAGACAGATTTCAAGTAGCTAATTATTCTGTGGCTTTGCTACTTTTTAGTAACTTAGCCAACTACAGTCACTCTTGCATTTTCTAACCTCTCTATATACTGCTTTAAATAGAAATGCAGAAGTATTAGACATCAAAAAGCCAGGACCAATCTAGCCTTCAGACATTGATTTACTGCTCTGAGAAGAACCATATACAGTTGAGCATGGTCCAAATCAATAAAAGTTGACACAAGTTTAACTTCAGATTAATGTGTTTCAAGAACTTGGACTATGCCAATGAAGATCAACGAGTACCAACAGTTGACAGAATTGACCCATTGCAACATTTTGATGGAATTAGTTTGAGAACATTTTTAAATGCATAAAATAAAAATGTTTTTTTTTCTTTCTTCAATAATGGGGTGTCTTGAAACTATTTGCTTTTTTTCCCAGTTCCATACAATTTTAAGCTTGTCTTTTTCATTCCATATGCAACCTCGTTCCAGCTAATTCAGATTAGCACAGGTGGTTTTAAATGTAAACATTTTGTTAAGGGTATGTTTACATGACAATGATGTAAATGGAAAAGTTTTTCATTCGTTTTTTCCCCCCAAAGTTTTCAAAACTATCACCGTTCACAAGGATCCTGTAATATGCATGGCAGGCCAGTAGTTAGCGATGTCACTTTGTAAAGAAACAATGCATGCCTATAGACTGCACATGTAATACACACGGGGACAACAGAATAAGTATTTTACTTTAGGACTCAAAATTTACAGTATTTTAATTTATTTTAGGACTCAAAATAAAGAAAAATATGAATGTACAATTCAAAGGGGTTACAGTTAGAAATACAGATATTCCTGCCCCAAACCAATTGGTAGACATGTTGGGCTGCTCAAACAAACAAAAAACTTTTTGAAAGTCATTTTATGCAAATACTACATTTTACATAAAATTACAACTTTAATTGACTTCTCACGATCGCAGTCATGATGCAGAACATGACTGCGCCCCTACTTTGGGACACTCTGCCTCCCACATCTGGGCTGGTCATTCTGCTTTGCTGCCCCATCGTGGGTACACCTGTGGTTCACATGACCCCGCTGGTTCAGTTTTTGGAAGCCTGGCTAGAGCTTCCCAATCTGTCCCACTGGCTCGCTCGAACGATCAGGCTAGGCTATGCGATTCAGTTTGCACAGTCTCTGCCCCACTTTCCAGCCGAGATGAAGTCCGGCTTCTTCAACCTGTACTTCATTGTACCTAAGAAGAGCGGTGGGTTATGACCAATCCTGGACCTGTGCATCTTGAACCAAACCCTTCACAGGCTTCCATTCAAGATGTTGACAGCCAAACGCATTTTAGAATGCATTCGTCTGTCGGATTGGTTTGCAGCGATCACCCTGAAGGACACGTACTTTCATGTCTCCATTCTTCCTCGACACAGAGCGTTTCTACAGTTTGCTTTCGAGGGACAGGCATACCAGTACATGGTACTTCCATTCGGGTTAGCCCTATCTCCTCACGTCTTCACAAAAGACGTCGAGGCAGCCCTTGTGCCATTCAGGCAACACAGGGTTTGCATCCTGAACTGATCACGATGACTGGTTGATACTAGCTCACTCTCGAGAGCAGGTTTGGTGAACACAGGGACCTGGTGCTCCAGCACCTCGCCTGTCACGGTATGGAGATCGACTCGTTTGCCAAGTACATGCAGCTTATGAGCGAGTGTGAGCAGTCACTGCTGACTTGCCAGTTTGTCAATTTGAGGGCAAGAGTGCAGTTCCACTGAAGTTATTTCAGAGGCTTCTGGGGCATATGGCATCCACAGCAGTGGTCACCCCACTCGGACTGCTTCATATGAGACTGCTTCAGCACTGGCTTCGCGATCGAGTCCCAAGATGTCCATGGCAACAGGGCCTGCCATCAAACCTTCACCCCGTGGTCGAACCTCTCTTTTCTATGGGCTGGAGTGCCCTTAGAACGAGTGTCCAGGCATGTTGTTCTGACAACAGATGCCTCCGCCACGGGCTGGGGTGCCATGTGCAATGGACATGCTGCCGTGGCCTCCTGGGCAGGACTCCAGCGCCTATGGCATGTCAATTGCCTCAAGTTGCTGGACGTACGTCTAGCCCTGCACCGTTTTCGAACGGTGCTGAAGCACAAGCACATACTGGTCTGTTCAGACAACATGGCAACAGTAGCGTACATCAACCATCAGGGTGGTCTACGCTCCCACCATATGTTACAAATCTCCCGCCATCTCTTGTTATGGAGTCAGAAGCATCTGAGGTTGCTTTGTGCCATTTACATCCCAGGCGAGCTGAATCGTGCAGCTGACGAGCTCTCATGACATCGGCCAGGAGCAGGTCCTTTTGGTTGCGCCACATTGGCCCAGCTGGACTTGGTTCTCAGAACTCGTGCTCCTTGCGACAGCCAATCCATCTGAGAAAGGATCTCCTTTCTTGGAGACGGGGCATCCTCTAGCACCCGCGTCCCGACCTGTGGAACCTACACGTGTGGATTCTGGATGGGACATGGAAGGTTTGAGTACCCTACCACCTCAGTTGGTGGCTACCATCACTTCAGCTAGAGCCTTGTCCATGAGACATGCCTACACTCTGAAGTGGAAACTCTTCGTCACCTGGTGTTCTTTTCACAGAGAAGATCCCAGAAAATGCCTGATTGGGTCTGTGATCTCCTTCCTCCAAGAAGGGTTGGAACGAAGGCTGTCTCCTTCCACCCTGAAGGTTTATGTGGCTGCGATCTCTGCGCACCATTACCTTGTGGATTCAAAAACGGTAGGACAGCATAACCTGGTCATCAGGTTCCTTAGAGGGGCAAGGAAGTTAAATCCACCTCACCCTCTTCAGATGCCCTCTTGGGACCTCACAGTGGTTCTATCTGCTCTGCAGAGAGCTCCCTTTGAGCCACTGCAGTCATTTGAGCATAAATACCTCTCTATGGTGAACTCCGATCCTTCGAATATTCCTATTTAATAATTGTTTAATCGACACGTCATCCTCAATAAACCCGTCTCCGGCTTGATGCCTCCGATCTTTCGAATATATAGATCTAATATGACTTCTGACCTGTAAGGTTTCCAGAATAATAATCATACACTGTTTGTTAATTGGCCAGAGGAGAACTGGCACCCTGACTGAGCCTGTTTTTTCCCAAGGTTTATTTTTCTTGCCACTGTCACCTTTGGCTTGGCTTGCTCAGACACTAAATTTTTTACTAAATATCCAAATAAATTTAATTACTAAACTAAAATAACTATATCAACTAAATTACTGATCTGCCCACATTGTCGCTATATTATAATTGAAATGAGCTAGATGACATTACCGTTTTCTCCAGAGCGGTTGTACAGCCAAATCAAATTCTGTTGCATTATTTTCCTGTTTAACACTGTGAAGCTGCTTTGAAAAAAATCTGCATTGTAAAAAGCACTATATAAATAAAGTTGACTTGACTTGAAGACAGTGATCCTGATTGCTTTGGCCTCCATCAAGAGGGTAGGGGACCTGCAGGCATTTTCGGTTGACAAAGCATGCCTGGAATTCGGGCTGGCTAACTCTCACGTGATCCTGAGACTCCGGCCTGGATATGTGCCTAAGGTTCCCACCACTCCTTTCAGAGGTCAGGTGGTGAACCTACAAGCTCTGCCCCTGGAAGAGGCAGACCCAGCCTTGGCACTGCTCTGTCCAGTACGTGCTCTCCACACTTATGTAGACAGGACGTGGTGTTTCAGGACCTCAGACCAGCTCTTTGTCTGTTACGGAGGGCAGCAGAAGGGAAAGGCTCTCTCCAAGCAGAGGTTGTCTCACTGGATAGAGGACACCATTGTCCTGGCATACCAGGTTCAAGGCCTGCCATGCCCCCACCAGGAGTGTGGCTTCCTCTTGGGCTCTAGCGCATGGTGGCTCACTAACAGACATTTGCAGAGCGGAAGGCTGGGCAACATCTAACACATTCACAAGATTATATAATCTCTGAGTGGAGCCAGTGTCCTCTCATGTACTTACTGCCAGTAGACAGGAAGTAGGGCCTGTCATCACTTGCTGCGCCATTCCACTCCACAGACCACCTTGCCATCCCTGGGGTTGAAACATTCCACCCTGCGGGCTGGATACCTCAGATCGAAAGACTAGGCTATACGCAAGAAAACCAAGGTACACTGGGTAGCATATCCAGGTGGAATATGCAACACAATGCCTGCCCATTCCACCTGGATATGCTACCCAGTGTACCTTGGTATTCTTGCATATAGCCTAGCCCATTGATCGTGCTAGTCTCACTGCAGGGAGCTCAGACTTGCACAGGGCACTGGAAGACTGGGAACTGGAGTTTGCTATGCAAATCCTGCAGACCCATGGCATTGTCTTGCCATTGGCTCGTTTTGTAGAACTTGAAGGTGATAGGCTTCTAAGCGAAACCCCCATTCCGTCAGTCACTGACGTAACGTCTCTGTTCCCTCCTTCAGGGAACTAGGGTTACATAAATAACCGAGACGTTAGCAACCATTCACCAGCTTTCAGAAAATCAGTTGTTGCCAGATGAACATCACACCATGAATATATTTATGAGAAAAGATGATCCGTTTTATAAACATAGCATTTCTCAAATCATTCAATGCCCATGCTTTATAAAATATAATATTTGTAATACAAGACAGTGTTCCTTTAATCTCACTATCTAATACTTATATAACATATTTTATTACATACTACTAGGTGGGAAAGCTGAATTTAGGGTCTTTTGCAGTGTATTATGCACTACAGTGAAATTGATCCTGTATCTCAGTGAGAGTAAATGATAGCATGTTAGTCCTCTGGTCTGGCCTTCAGCGTCAGCGGAGACTGAACTTTAAATAACAAACACAGCCGCATTTCCTGCAACTGTCTGTTACTGTCTGACAAAGAATACAGATCTACAGGGCTCAGTCTGAACGCATGAATGCACAGGGATGAACATTGGGAACTAGGTGTTTTCTTGTGAGCAAGTGTGATGTAAGAATCCTATGAGTTGTGTAATATGTGTATGTTTGAATTAGAGTTTCCTCTTCACACACACTTGCTTAAAACTTCCAAAAAAAAAATCCAGTTTCTTTTTTGGCATATTGGCGCATTGCTATTTTGAGGCAACTGAAAACGATTACGCCATTGACCAACAAAAACCTGGTCTTAAGTCAATAGCAGTAATTTTTGTGTTATTTAAAGGGTGCATTAGTAATATGAGCCTATAGGCAGGTGCACAAGATGGGTGCACAAAGCCTGTACACTCTGCTTATTACACACACAGGGACGCTGGTCCGTTCAGCACTGGCATAATGTCAGCAGCACACAAACATTTTTTAAATATTAAAAATAAAAGGATTCCTCTCTGGAGAAGTGTTCAGTCTTTCCGCTTGCAAATTCCGCCATGTAAATATAACAAATCTGCCATGGTGCAAGCGCACCTGGCTTTTAAAGGTAATGGGAGATGAGACTGATTGGTTTATTGCACATTACACCCAAAACACACCCATTACTCATTAAAAGACTAGGTACAGCTCTTTTGGACCAAGCATCTGGTGTGCCAACGTTTTCCGTTGTTAAACTAGCAAATATGGTTCCCATTCAGTCGGTCACTCTCGACGCCACGTCGGAGTACCGACGAATAGAAATCTCGCTCGCGAGCCAATCTACGCCGAGTGTAACTAAAACGAGCCAATGCACATTGGCATGCAATGATTGCACCAGGTGCTCATGCCACGCTGTGCGGGTATAAATGAGACACAGGTGATTGCATCAAATTAGCATTTTGCTTCGGAGCCGAGTGGTAGATGGTTACTACAGATATCACTCCTTACTTCGCAGTCCTGACTGAAGACGGAAGCCGCCTTTCGAAGCGATCTCTTCATTCGGTGTTGGTGTGACGGCACAGCAGCGGGTCGTGTGGTTTTCGATCATCTCTCTTTGTTGTTTGAACAGAACGATCACAAAGGCTGTTCTCACAGCCGGTTTGGTGCGCTAGGTGGAGAGCGCTAAAAAGCCGTTCCCACGGCTGGTAAGAGCGCTTCGTGTGAGAGAGCGCGCACGTCAGGCTGCACTATCCCTGACGGTGTCGCGCGACCCCCTCCCCTGCGTGCTTCAGCACCAAGGAGAGCGTCCTTCTGAAAGAGCTTACACAGATAGAGCTTGCGTCTTTTTCAAGATGACATTCTATCTGTGTGTTTCTGGATGCGGTGGTTTCCTGTCACCGAGGATGGTCATCAGCGCTGTATCTCGTGTTTGGGCGTTCAGCACGCTGAGGCAGCGCTGGTGGATGAATCATGTTCTCACTGCGCGGAACATGACCATCTCGGAGTTGCGATCGCGGCTCCGTCTCGCAAGGGTGGAGCCTCTGTGCCTCTGCCGCGATCTAACTCTCCTCAGAGAGTTACTTCAGGCAGTAGCCCGGCTGATTTGAGGGTTACGGTGGCGCGTTTCCCCAGGGAACCAACCCCGGGAACCCTCATCCCTCGCACTCCGCGCAGCCAGTAGAGCTGCCATTGAACGCATGGTGGGCCGTCCACGAGATGTGCACCATCCGTATCCTTTGGGGCTCCCTTGAGGACCAGATGTCCATCGCTGCATCGGAGGGAGGGTCAGAACTCTCTGGAGAGGATGTGTCGGCGCAGGGGCTCTCCGGGTAGACCCGCTGTGCCCGATACTGATCCGGAGATGATGGCTATGCTTGCCCGGGCCGCCGAGAGAGTCAGGCTCGTGTGGAACCCTCCACCGTGTCCCGAACCCTCAAGGCTGGATGATTGGTTTTCGGGGTGGCCCGTGCTGGTTCTCAGCGCCCCACCCGGTGCCTTTTTCCCGGAGGTGCACGAGGAGCTCACAAGGTCGTGGGACGGCACCTTTTACTGCCCGAAACCGGCCTAGTGGATCCTCCTCCTCACCACCCTCGATGGCGGACCTGCAAAGGGATACACGCAGGTTCCCCGTGGAACGGGCCGTTGCTATGCAACTGTGCCCCTAACTCCACTTCCAGGGGAACCCATGTCTTCCCTCCGGGGCCTGTAGGTACTCATCCGATCTGATCGGGAAGGCCTACCTGGCTTGTGGAGAGGCAGGCTCCGCTTTACACGCCACGGCGTTGTTGCAGGTCCATCAGGCCCGGCTCTGAAGACCTTGCACGAGGGTGGTCACGATCCAGCAGTTCTCCAGGAACTGAGAACCGCAACGGACCTCGCGCTTCGGCGACGGAAGGTTACTGGCGCGGGCCGTGGGTCGCGGCGATGTCCACTATGGTGGTCAGAGAACGCCACCTCTGGCTGTGTCTGGCAGACATGAGGGAGACCGACAAAGTCAGGTTCCTTAACTCCCCCATCTCCCAGACTGGCCTCTTCGGCGACGCGGCCCAGAACTTCGCCCATCAGTTCTCGGCCGCACAGAAGCAGACTGAGTCCTGAGATGGGCGTGGCAACGCGGCACTCACCGGGTGAGCATCACACCGGCCTGTCGCCAGTCCTTCAGTCCGTGGTCAGACCCTTCGTTCCTTCGGGCTGGAGTGCCCCTGGAACAGGTGTCCAGGCATACTGTGGTTTTCACGGATGCCTCCGCCATGGGCTGGGGAGCCACGTACAATGGGCATGCAGTGTCAGGGGTTTGGACGGGCCCGCACCTGCATTGGCACATCAATTGCCTCGAGTTGCTAGCAGTACATCTTGCTCTGAGCCGCCTCAAAGGGCGGTTATGGGGCAAAGATGTACTGGTCCACACGGACAACACTGCGGCTGTTGCGTATATCAACCGACAAGGTGATCTGCGCTCCCGTCGCATGTCGCAACTCGCCCGCCATCTCCTCCTCTGGAGTCAGAAGTGTCTGAGGTCGCTTCAGGCCATTCATGTCCCTGGTGTGCGCAACCGTGTGGCCGACGAGCTCTCACGAGCTGCGCTCCCAGGGGAGTGGCGACTCCACCCCAGGTGGTTCAGCTGATTGGGAGACAGTTCGGGTGGCACAGGTCGACCTGTTTGCTTTCCCAGAAACGCCCCACTGCCAGTGGTTCTATTCGCTGACCGAGGGTACACTCTGGCACGGATGCCCTTGCGCACAGCTGGCCCCAGGGGCTGCGCAAATATGCGTTTCCCCAGTGAGCCTACTTGCACAGACACTGTGCAAGGTCAGGAGGACGAGGAGCAGCTCCTGTTGGTGGCGCCGCACTGGCCCAACCGGACCTGGTTCCCAGAACTTATGCTCCTCGCGACAGCCCCTCCTTGGCCGATTCCTCTGAGGAAGGACCTTCTGACTCAGAGACGGGCACCCTGTGGCACCAGCGCCCAGACCTGTGGAAGCTTCATGTCTGGCCCCGGGACGGGACGCGGAGGTTCTAGGTGACTTACCCCAAGAGGTAGTTAACACCATCACTTCGGCACGTGCACCGTCTACAAGACAGGCTTACACCTCGAAGTGGAACCTGTTCGTCGAGTGGTGTTCTTCTCGCCGAGAGGACCCCCGAAGGTGTTCGATCACGTCTGTGCTTTCCTTCCTGCAACAAGGGTTGGAGCGTAGGCTGTCACCCTCCACCCTCAAGGTCTATGTTGCTGCTATATCCGCCTATCACGACCACGTAGAAGGTAAGTCGGTTGGGAAGCACGACCTGGTCGTCAGGTTCCTTAGGGGGGCGAGACGGTTAAATCCTCCTCGACCCCCCTCCATACCCTCTTGGGATCTTGCTCTGGTGCTCCGAGCACTCCAGAATGCCCCATTCGAGCCTTTGCAGTCAGCAGAGCTAAAGATTCTGTCTATGAAGACTTTGCTGTTGGCTGCATTGGCCTCCATCAAGAGGGTAGGGGACCTGCAGTCATTTTCGGTCGACGAATCGTGCCTAGAGTTCGGGCCGGGTAATACCCACGTGGTACTAAGGCCCCGGCCTGGCTATGTGCCCAAGGTTCCTACCACTCCCTTCAGGGACCAGGTGGTGAACCTGCAAGCGCTGCCCCCGGAGGAGGCAGACCCAGCCCTAGCTTTGCTCTGTCCCGTCCGCGCTCTGCGGATCTACGTGGATATAACTCAAAGCTTCAGAACCTCAGATCAGCTCTTTGTCTGTCACGGAGGCCAGCAGAAGGGAAAGGCTGTCTCCAAGCAGAGGATGGCCCACTGGATAGTGGATGCCATCACCTTGGCTTACCAAGCACAAGGTGTGCCCTGTCCGCTCGAGGAGTGCGAGCACACTCTACTAGAAGTGTTGCATCCTCCTGGGCGCTGGCACGTGGCGCCTCGCTGTCAGACATCTGTAGAGCTGCGGGCTGGGCGACACCCAACACGTTCGCTAGATTCTATAGCCTACGTGTAGAGCCGGTCTCCTCCTGTGTTCTCACCTCAAGCGGGTAGAAGCACTGAGAGGCCCGGCTCTTGTCGGCTTGCTGCGCTCCGGCGCTCTTATTCTCCAGAAGCAAACTCTGTGAGTCCTCCATCTCCTCGGTGCCGGACGTCGCGAACGTCGGGCATCAGGCCCCTTGCCGCTGAATCCTTGAGAACCGGTAATGGGCTGGGCTTATATGAGTGACCCTGCGGGGATCCCATATTTCTTCCACGGTCGCTCCTACGGAAGCCCGTGTCTTTCCTCGGGAGAGCCTTCCCGTCACCGGGACTGAGCCCCCTCCTCCCCTTGCGGGCTACGGCTCAGCTTTGTACTCCACATAACTCCTCCGGGTACGATGTGGGCTCCGCAGCTGCCCCTTTTCTAGGCACGCTTTCCCAGTGTCATCCAATAATCACTGAACAGGGTCATGCGGAACAGCAGTGATGGACTTCCTGGTGTGAGCCCCGTCTCATCAGGTAAGAGAGCTCAGGTGGCTCACACTGGGCACTGGAAGGGGCAGAGGCCATGGCACTTTGATAGGGATTCCTATTCGCCGGTACTCCGACGTGGCGTCGAGAGTGACCGACTGAATGGGAACGTCTCGGTTACGTATGTAACCCTCGTTCCCTGAAGGAGGGAACGGAGACGCCACGCCCCGCCGCCATGTCCTCTGTACCCTGCTGGGGTGCCTGCCTACCTACTCGGCTCCTCAGCAAAAGGCTAATTTGATGCAATCACCTGTGTCTCATTTATACCCGCACAGCGTGGCATGAGCACCTGGTGCAATCATTGCATGCCAATGTGCATTGGCTCGTTTTAGTTACACTCGAAGTAGATTGGCTCTCGCGAGCGAGATTCCTATTCGTCGGTACTCCGACGTGGCGTCTCCGTTCCCTCCTTCAGGGAACGAGGGTTACATACGTAACCGAGACGATTCGGACACGTAGAAGGTTCTTCAATCTGCCACTGTCTATTCATAGGTACAGAGCAAAAACACACTGCATCTTAATAACCATCTCTTTAGAAATGTCATGCTTCAAGTTAAATAATACAAATAGGATTTTATTTGTGTCTCAAGGTCAAAATTTCAATTAGCACAGTGCAACAGTTATTTTGGCACTGTTGAAGAAGAGATAAAAGCATTTCTAGAGAGGTGTGTCAAGACACCACCAGTGCTGGGTGGATGTTTTTGGCATTCTTAGTTGGCTGTTGTTATGCCGTATACTTCGTTTAATTACTTCTCTATGTAAAAAAACAAAAAAAAACCAAAAGAAAAAGAAAAAAGTTCTTTAGCAGAGAGACAGTTGCGTGTTCATGTTTCAACAGATCCCGGTCAGTTACAGCCACACAATGAGACACAACAGGAGCAACAGAAGCAACTGAACTGAAACGGCACATTTGGCATTTCCCACAACAGACTGTCAAACACCCTTAAATGTCAATATGTGGCACTGCAGGGGTGAGTTTGTAGATTCTGCTTCCTGCTTGCATACCTTATATGACCATAAACAGTAAACACCCTTTGTTTTCTTTTTTTTTCTGAAATTGTATTTTCCATTTATTTTCTCCACAGAGAATAATAAAGAAATAGCATAATACTGTTCCATTCACACTCAAATGAAGATTAACAAATGTTAGATACATTGCAAAAATTTCAGTGTTTCAAGTGGCAACATCTAAATTTACCAGTTTTAAGACAAAAAATATGATAGAATAAAGTGACTACATTAAGATGCATTAATTTTATAGATCAGAAACTGTTTCTTAAAGTGTAGTGAAATGGCTTGATGAGTGCTACTGAAACAAGAGGTTGGGAGGGAACCTTTTTTAAAGGCCGGGCTTTACTTGACACCACAGCCTACCATGATTTGCTTTGTTCTGTTATTTTTTAAGCAAAATTATTATTAATTGTCCCAGACCCCCTATAAGCACTTCATTAGAAACTAAAATACTAAAAGCATAAAACAAATTGTGTGTGTGTGTGTGTGTGTGTGTGTGTGTGTGTGTGTGTGTGTGTGTGTGTGTGTGTGTGTGTGTGTGTGTGTGTGTGTGTGTGTGTGTGTGTGTGTGTGTGTGTGTGTGTGTAAAAATATAAACACACTCAAGTGTACCACAAATGAGCCTCATTTTCACCTCACATGATGGTAAGATATACTTCTTCTTTGTTTTATAATTGTTTGGTAGACCACCTAATCTACTGATATTGAATAAGCATTTATTAGAACCAAACAGTCACTATGTTATTATAATTTTGATATGCAAGTAGTTTTCATTATCTTACGTAATACTAGCTTATAAAGCTACAGACAGTTTTAGCCATCTAACAATAATTTTTAGAAAAACTATTTAATTTTTTGGTCAACAATAATGAAGACCAGATGAAAAATATGAATCCTGATGATAATTACACAATTTTAAACAAACAAAAACTCCCCACATAAGATGTAGGCTGCGGACACCTCAAGGCTCATACTCTGGTCGGAGAACAGAGCTATCAGGTGAATTTAACTGCTTTTCTGTGCAGTTATGTAACCACATTCAAGATATTTTTTTATTTTTTTAACAAAATAAAATGCAAAAATTAAAATTAAATTCTGTGAGTCTGTGCACTGTTTTAATTAACCTATCCAGCAAGTGTATTATAATAACATAAATAATGAATAATAATATATTCCATGTCTGACATGGAATGCTTTCAAAGTATATTCACAGGATCAACAACATAAATATAAAAAGGTATTTTATTATTTTATCAGATCTGGAGAAGGGATAGGGAAAGAAGAGTGCTAAGTTTGTTATCACATTGATTTTTGTCCATCAATTATACTGTGCAGAGTAAATGCTCAGCTGCACACATGTTGCACACAAAAAAATTTAAAATACTTTAGTGTTTTATTAGGTCTTATTAGGTCATGGTGGAATGTGGACCCCGACAGTTATTAGACATAATTCAAACACTGCCTGAAAAAAAAAAAGAAAGCATACAATATCTGTTACACGAGTATGGTAATATGGCATATATTATAAATCTGATACAATCGCTGTATACCATGCTACCACCACAATACTATTGTAAGAGGAGCAGGGGATGATATGATATGACAACTATTACGTGCAGCTACAAAATGTACCAAAAGTGGTACAACCCACTTTGTGTGTGTGCGCATGTGGAAAAGGCTAGCACTGATTCACAAAGCTCTGTTTCTCAAGAGGGAATTGGCCATCAGACACAGAAACACTCATTTCCCATTATTGGGGGGGTGAGGGGGTGGGGGGTTGGGCGGTGTCAGAAAAAGACATTAGAGCTGAGCGCACTGTTCATTAGCAGACGAGAGTGGCGGCAGGTATGTTGTCCCATTAATTAAAATAATCACATTATAGGTGCTGGAATAATTCATTAACTCAGATTTAGTTAAGGCTTAATTTAATATGTCACTGTTGGTCAGGAGGACAGAAGAAATGAAGAGAGGAAAGACGATGAGAATATTATGCTACAGGATTGAAATTGTCAATTTGTGTTGGGCCGCTACGCTGGGGACAGCTTTCCCTCTTTCTGCAGATCTATCATTTCATGAAAAAGAAAAGAGGCAAATGAATGGGGGTGGGAAATCAGTCGCCTACTATTTTTAACTGCCCCATAAATCTGTTTTTAAATTCCCTTCCATTTAAAATACCCTGGTGAAGCTTGCCTTCATACGGCCTGTTAAGTACCACAATCCATGCATGGCGCTACATTTATCCTAACAGTGTAATTGGTCCAGCTCCCTCGGCTGGTGGCTCAGTTACCGGTCCTCCCCCAGGCCTGCAACTGGGAGAAATCCCAAATCACCCAAGGATCCCACGCACAAAGACCCGGCAGAGAGAGATGGGGAGAGAGAAAGACAGGTATCCCCTCTGCAAATATCTACTCCAGTGTTTCTCAGTGTTTTTGTCTTCTATATTACCACAGGGCTGGCAACAATGCTCTGGCATCCCTTCATCGACACCAGTGGAAACGAAACATTTAATATGAATGAAATTTCAATGAGATGCTTAACAGCAGATGCTTAACAAAAGTCATTGTGTACACTGACATGTAATTATCAATCAAAGCTTGACCATCATTTGTAAAAATGTCAAAGACAAAGGTGCATTTTCATAACCAATAGCATCAGCAAAAAATTAAAATAAAAAATTAATACCCATGCACCATTCGTCAAAACAGAAACTCATGCAATTGGTGGAGCTAGTTGCTGTGTCAGGCTGTTCAAAATGCTCAAACAAATGCAAAGTTTTACAAAAAAAAAAAAAAAAAAATCAGATTAACTACAAAAGACTGATGACCAAATTATTATTATATCTATAGTTAACCCAAATCTTTCCTGGAACCTGTTTAAGTACCCCTTAGGGGATGTGTATCCATGTTTGGGAATCACCGAGCTACTCCATGCTGGCTAATAGTTCCACTAGAGGGAAGTATGTTTGTGTACGTGTGTTTGAGATATGGGCTGGTTCTACAGTCAACAGATGAAAAGCATCACACACACACTTTGAAACACCCTGAGCACATTTGCCGTGCGGCACCATGCACGTTACAATTACGTGCAGGAGGACAAAAGCCTGAGAGAGGGGCGGCAGAAGGCCGACTGGCAGCGAGTTTCACCTGCAGCTAAACTCAGAGGAGGGGCCGGAGAGGGTGAACGGCGCATAATCAAGCCCAGCACTAATTTAGAGACTCCAGCTGCTCCTGCCAGAGGGGCCTAGGAACACCTACCACTAACCCCAGACGCTCTCACTCGCTTGCTTTTCCTGTTAATCATCCAAACGACCTCCTCCTCTCTGTGCTTCACGCATGCCAAAACAAAGAGGCAGCAGTGTCAAACACCTTCAAATGTCAATATGTTTGGGGTGGCACTGCAGGGGCGTTGCTTGTATATAGGTTGTGCTTCCTGGTTGCATACCTTGGCTGTATTTAAGTCCACTTTTTTTCCTCTTCCCACAAGAACTTCCCTCTGGTCTGGTTCACTCGGATATACGTCATATCTTACGTTGTGTGAGTGAGCACTACT
The DNA here is from genome assembly GCA_018749465.1 of Paracanthobrama guichenoti. Classification (NCBI taxonomy): domain Eukaryota; kingdom Metazoa; phylum Chordata; class Actinopteri; order Cypriniformes; family Gobionidae; genus Paracanthobrama; species Paracanthobrama guichenoti. The sequence goes on along the minus strand of CM031966.1, from coordinate 14,044,750 downwards.
GACAGAATTCTTGGGTTTAAATGGAATGCCCTAAGCCCTTGATCACTTGTGGGTAAATGAAGGATATGTTTACATGACAACTATGTACTAAAAACAAACTACAGCGTTGTCAAAATGATCCTCGTTCACACGAATCAGCAAAAAGGACTAACAAGGCTGTATTATGCATGCCAGGCCAGTAGTTGGCGATGTCCCTTTGTCAAGAAACACCCCACAAACACGTAATACGCATGTGCATAACGTCACCGTTGTCACAGATTCACTTTTTGTTGTTTACATGGAGATGGTAAAGGTATCATTTTCAAAACCTTGCACTTTAAAACCCATTTTTAAAAGCTTGCATTTTCAGGTGGAAAGAACAATTCAAAAACAACACGCTTGTAACAGGAGGAGGAAAACACTATAATGAATGGCAAACTTGATGAGCACAAACTTGAGTTTGTGCATTGTTGTTTCTTCTGAACTATGTTGCAATAGGTGATCCACTACTTTTCTTCTTCGATCCTGCCGAGCAAATGTCCTTTTGATGACATGACTCAGCAGTGCCCTCAGATGTATGTATAGTATAAAAAAAGTATAAAATAAAAAGTATTAAAAAATTGTACTGCGCATATGTCGAACTCAGCCATCTGTGGACACGACTGTGCTTGAGTATCCGGATGAAGAAATTGTAGTATACCCGGGGCTTAAAAGTGGAATTGTACAGCCCTTACACAAACGTCAATAGCAAACACCCATTTCTTTCACTGCCTTAGTTCAGGAATGGTATTTTCCATTCTCTGTCTTGTATTATATACAACTTTATATATACAGCTGTGGGATATATAAACCCGATTCCAAAAAAGTTGGGACACTGTACAAATTGTGAATAAAAACAGAATGCAATGATGTGGAAGTTTCAAATTTCAATATTTTATTCAGAATACAACATAGATGACATATCAAATGTTTAAACTGAGAAAATCATTTTAAGGGAAAAATAAGTTGATTTTAAATTTCATGACATCAACACATCTCAAAAAAGTTGGAACAAGGCCATGTTTCCCACTGTGTGGCATCCTCTTCTTTTTATAACAGTCTGCAAACGTCTGGGGACTGAGGAGACAAGGTGCTCAAGTTTAGGAATAGGAATGTTGTCCCATTCTTGTCTAATACAGGCTTCTTTTTTGATCTATAGAGTTTTAGCCGGCAACGGCGAATGGCATGGTGGACTGTGTTCACCGACAATGTTTTCTGGAAGTATTCCTGAGCCCATGTTGTGATTTCCATTACAGTAGCATTCCTGTATGAGATGCAGTGCTGTCTAAGGGCCTGAAGATCACAGGCATCCAGTATGGTTTTCCGGCCTTGACCCTTACGCACAGAGATTGTTCCAGATTCTCTGAATCTTTGGATGATATTATGCACTGTAGATGAACTTCAGACTCTTTGCAATTTTTCTCTGAGAAACTCCTTTCTGATATTGCTCCACTATTTTTGGCTGCAGCATTGGGGGAATTGGTGATCCTCTGCCCATCTTGACTTCTGAAAGACACTGCCACTCTGAGAGGCTCTTTTTATACCCAATCATGTTTCCAATTGACCTAATAAGTTGCAAATTGGTCATCCAGCTGTTCCTTATATGTACATTTAACTTTTCCGGCCTCTTATTGCTACCTGTCCCAACTTTTTTGGAATGTGTAGCTCTCATGAAATCCAAAATGAGCCAATATTTGGTATGACATTTCAAAATGTCTCACTTACAACATTTGATATGTTATCTATATTCTATTGTGAATAAAATATAAGTTTATGAGATTTGTAAATTATTGCATTCCTTTTTTATTCACAGTGTCCCAACTTCTTTGGAATCAGGTTTGTATCATATCCAACTTTATTTTCATACATACAGTACACTCACGTAAAGCAACATTATAAGAATGCTGATTTTTAAAAGGCAGCTGTCTGACTCTGAGATGGCGAACAGAAACATGGTTTGTGTAACATTAGCAACACATTATTAGCTGTGTGAAAATGTAGTGAAGCCAAATGTTAATAATATTAATTGCCATTATGTGTTGACTTTTATTTAAATTCTGAGTGGATTATACACCGATCAGGCATAACATTATGACATATTTTATTGGTCCCCTTTTTGATGCCAAAACAGCCCTGACTCATCAAGGTATGGACTCCACTAGACCCCTGAAGGTGTGCTGTGGTATCTGGCACCAGGATGTTAACAGCAGATCCTTTAAGTCCTGTAAGTTGCGAGGTGGGGCCTCTATCAATTGGACTTGTTTGTTCAGCACATCCCACAGATGCTCATTTGGATTGAGATCTGGGGAATTTGGAGGTCAAGTCAACACCTCAAACTCGTTGTTGTGCTCCTCAAACCATTCCTGAACCATTTTTGCTTTGTGGCAGGGTGCATTATCCTGCTGAAAGAGACCACAGCCACCAGGGAATACCGTTTCCATGAAAGGATGTACATGACTAACTGGTCTGCGGCTATGTAGCCCCATATGCAACAAACTGCGATGCATTGTGTGATTTCTGACACCTTTTCTAACAGAACCAGCATTAACTTCTTGAGCAATTTGAGCTACAGTAGCTCGTCTGTTTGATCGGAGCACACGGGCCAGCCTTTGCTCCCCACTTGAATCAATATGCTTTGCATGACCCTGTCGCAGGTTTACAACTGTTCCTTCCTTGGACCACTTTTGATAGATACTGACCACTGCAGTCCGGGAACATCCCACAAGAGCTGCAGTTTTGGAAATGCTCTTACCCAGTCGTCTAGATCCTTACACTTGCCCATTTTTCCTGCTTCTAACATATCAACTTTGAGGGCAAAATGTTCACTTGCTGCCTAATATATCCCACCCACTAACAGGTGCAGTCATGAAGAGATAATTAGTGTTATTCACTTCACCTGTCAGAGGTCATAATGTTATGCCTGATCAGAATATAGCCTAGAAAGTGTGCAAAGTGGTGAGTGGATTCTGACTAAACTAACCACCCCTGATTTGTTACTGCGTTCAAGAGATCAACAAACATGAGATTGGCTACATTGCTCACCATTACAAAACACATAGTAAATAGAAATATTTGGCATTCTCCAGAGTGACACAAATACACACTGGAGAGTTTACCAAATCTGTTCCATCAATATATTATCACAGTGGTGCTCTTGCAATATTTCCACTTGCCATTGTGTAGCGTTTACTACAGATGACCGAGTGAATCAGGTAATACGAGCTGGTGTGATGGACTGGAGGCGGGGACCAATTTGCATATTCATGGTCCACATTTCCTAAATGAAGCAAAGGTGTAGAGTTACATTTAAGCTATTTGAAGGCATAAAGAAATTAGTTTCACAGGATTTTTTATTTTTTTTTAAATATGTCATTTTGATTATCAAAGATGAGTTTTAAGGGATAAAATTATTGACTGCAGGGGGACTTTTGTTCCTGATGCTGGAATCTTCCTGAAGTCTGTATAGAGACACAAACAAGCTTTAAACCAGACGTGTCAAAGCAAACGTTCATTTACTCTTCCATTTGTCCTGTTGTCAGCAGACTAAAGCACACAGAGTACATCAAAATTGAATGGGCATTTGAATACTGTACCCAGAGTAGATATTGTCAATTAGTATAATGGCTTTTGACACGGCACAACATTACGCTTGCATCAGGTGTAGACTGGTGTCAGACGTTAAGCTTCTGAACGCCAGTATTCAGGGCCTATGGAGCGATAATGTATAACTATCCGTCAATGTCTTGCTCTAGGGGCAGTCATATGCAAAAGTATTTGCCACAAATCCCATGTCACACATCCCACAATATCCAAACAAATCAACTTTAGAACATGGTAAAATAAATGCTTTGTTTGTAATGAGGAGAATGTTTTAAGTTATGAAACTTGCAGGATGTTTTAATGGTACACACTACAAAGACACTTATATGTAAAAAGATCAAGGACATTTTTAATATCATGACCCCTTTAAAGCAGAAATTCTTTCTTAAAGATCAATTAATTAGTGCAGATTTCTTGTGTGGGCGTATTTTTGAAACTGAAGATTGGGAGGAAAATAGCCAGGCTTTGCTGTAGAAGCCTAAAACATGATTTATCATTGCTAATAGTTGGCAGGTGGTATTTTTAATTCAATTGGCCAAAAATAAATAAATTGGCCAATGCCCATGAATGCAAGATGAGTCATCAAAATTGTTTGGTTTGTTTTACAGGAAGATCAAGACTGTACATTTTAAAATGTGCTAAAAACTATTTTGTCATTTTCATTTTATACAGTGTAGAAAGCTTGCTAATGTAAGCTATAGCTAAAACAACAAAACTCACCACCAGATTGTTGTGATTTGTGGTTTCATGGTAACTTATTTTATTATTGGAGTTTTGGTTTTAATAGGAGAATATACTATCACTTAACAAACTAAGAGTTAAAAGTAGACTGGCTTTTGGTAAAAAATAAAAATAAAAATAAAAACTATATATATATATATATATATATATATATATATATATATATATATATATATATATATATATATATATATATATATATATATATATATATATATATATATAATAATAAAAAAAAAAATAATTCTACAGTCTGTTTTTACAAATCAGGAATTTTTCATTCCAAATCTAGATTTACTGACAGTGAATGAAAGCAGATAAAGGTGGATGTGCTTTTGTTATTTGTTGAACTATGATCTTTTTGATCAGGTTGTCACCAGGCATGAAATTCATCACCACTATAAAGCTTCATTAAAAGCTGAGGTCAGAATGCAGCATTAAGTCTGTTATTAAGTCTGTTCTCTGATGACAATAATTCACTTAATGCCTTTAGAAAGCACAAATATGTTATGCAGCAAAATTAGCAATTTACAGTACATGAACCAATCCTCATTTACACTACAAAACACACTGTCAACATCAACTGAGCAAGGACTGATAAACGTTTCAATACTATGATTTATCAAAAGATTAAGTATGCATATAGATTACACTATTTTTGAGTTGTAGTAGTGGTTGTATATCATTTTTGATTGGAATTTGATTCACAAAATGAACGACGTAGATATGTGGTGGTGTGAAATCAACTGAAATAGTTTGCAGGTAGACACACATATGCACAAACACAGCTCTTTATGTGGTAAAGTTGAAGCCACAGCTGGGGTCATTGTCAAAGATTCCCCCCATAAACCCCTCGTGCCACTCAATGCCCCTTGAACACATGAGGCTGTAGTCGTTTCCCCTTCAACACAAACAGCTTCCTAACATGGCTAGCCACTAAATCTCACACACTCTGGTTAACACACATGTTGGTTAATGTGTCACTCACGGAGGCTTAAAAAAGTGAGTACTGTGGGAACTGTAAAAAAGTAGCACTTTGTTTCAAGATAATATACTGTATATGGTAACATAATGTTTAATATTGTTATTATTATTATTAATATTATAATTATTTGTAGATGTTGAACAAATGTAAAATGATGACCCTGCTTCGACGGGCATTTAAAAAGCATTATTTTCATTCGTAGTTATTTACAAGATATTTTATATTATTTAGTTAATGCTTACTGTGTTATTTTAATGTCATGTTTACTGGCCAAAAGCAATACAAATCTCAATTTGTGATGTGAAAGTTTATCTTCCTGTGATAATATGGTGGTTATCAGTGTTTTCTGCAGTGTCAAGCAGATCTATGTTAAATGAAATGTGTTTGTATATTAGTCCAATATGCCAAACTATAAAATATAGTAATTCAAGTGCAATATAATTATTAATGCTTAAAATCACTTTTTTTTTTTTCACAGTGAAGCTCTGGAAAAAAATACATAACTACTTCATTTACAAAAAGCAACAAAAAAAAGCACTGTATCCACTATAGATCAAAGACACAGACTTACACACACCCACATGTAAGAACAACAGAACAACAGTAAATGCAATAGTACTGGATGATTGTATGATGAAAGATTGTGTACTTTTCTCATCTCCCCTCCACAGTTCCAGCGCGCACGATTAAATAAAACCTTGCCTGAGTTTCACTAAATGCATTAGAGCAATCAGATTCCCTAGACAGAGATTAAGGGACTGGCCTCATCGGATTGGATTACTCAGGACAGTGTGCTCACTCTAACACTGCTGTCTCACCGAGGAGGAGCACTTGGACACTCACATGTCCTTTATTGCGTCTTGATTTTGTCTAATTTCACATGGCTTTCAATCATTTCTTGTGTGAGAGGAGAGGGGTGAGGGGGAAGTGTTTAAGGTTGAAGCCCCGCAGCAAAGAGCTGTGATACTGTAATGATGATGGATCACAAGTATGATTGACATCACGCAACATTCGACAAGAGCCACAGGTTGACAGCACAGATTAAAATATGGAGCATTCAAAAGAAAAAAGGAACAGAAATGCAATTAGAAACCAAACTTTTGGATGTTTAAGACGAGAAAGTGAAAAAGTGTGTGTGGGTTTGCTTAGCTATAATTTGGGGACAAAATTTGATATCTGTCAAAACCTTCCTTTAGAGACATCTGAGGACGTCCTCAGTGAGGAAAAAAAGTTTCATTATTTAAATAACTAATTTTAATTTTGCAATATATATATATATATATATATTGCCCCCCACAGTCACCAGATCTCAACCCAATAGAGCATCTTTGGGATTTGGTGGAACGGGAGCTTCGTGCCCTGGATGTGCATCCCACAAATCTCCATCAACTGCAAGATGCTATCCTATCAATATGGGCCAACATTTCTAAAGAATGCTTTCAGCACCTTGTTGAATCAATGCCACGTAGAATTAAGGCAGTTCTGAAGGCGAAAGGGGGTCAAACACAGTATTAGTATGGTGTTCCTAATAATCCTTTAGGTGAGTGTATATATATATATATATATACACCGACCAGGCATAACATTATGACCAGGTGAAGTGAATAACACTGATTATCTTTTCATCATGGCACCTGATAGTGGGTGGGATATATTAGGTAGTAAGTGAACATTTTGTCGTCAAAGTTGATGTGTTAGAAGCAGGAAAAATGGGGAGTGAAAGTGGGGAGTGAAGGCTGGCCTGAGTGGTCAGATCAAACATTTGAGCGACTGTAGCTCAAATTGCTCAAGAAGTTAATGCTGGAAAAATGAAAAATGTCAGAATACACAGAGCATCGCAGTTTTTTGCATATGGGGCTGCATATCCGCAGACCAGTCAAGGTGCCCTTGATGACCCCTGAACACCGCCAAAAGCGTCAGTGGGGCACGTAAGCATCAGAACTGGAGTACGGGCCAGGGCTGTTTTGGCAGCAAAAGGGGGACCAACACAATATTAGGTCATAATGTTATGCCTGATCAGTATATAGTCAGTATATATATATATATATATATATATATATATATATATATATATATATATATATATATATATATTATTTTTTTAGGGTAGGGATTAGTCTGTAGTCATTATAATTAATTCATAAAAACAATAGAAGTTAAGGGTATATTCTCATTTAGTGAACTAAGTAAACAAGTATGTGTGTGTGCCGGGCGTGTCTGTGGGTGTTACACACACTGTGGGAAGATTCCTTAGATGCCCGGTTTGATTAAAACTTTCAGGATTCCACCACAAACACACACACACACACACACACACACACACACACACACACACACACACACACACACACACACACACACACACACACACACACACACACACACACACACACTCACACACACACCTGACAGGCGCTGACAGGCAGTCAAATCTTCTCCACACCCTTTCCTGTGCTCCTGCTCGCTGAAATGTGTTCACTCTGCGGGTTGAATAACACGACTTGGCCACAGGTATGATCTTTAAACGTCTCTGAAGTTTGTTACATCCGTTCTCATGGCGCATTCGGTTACTATAGACCTGCGGTGTCACTTTCAATATGCTACAGGATATCAGAATGGATCGGAAATATGCGTAATACTCTACGCTTGAAGAGCAATTCTTTCCAGAAACGGTGTGTGAATGTATGGGGCTGTGGTATATAGTGTGTTTATATCTCTTTGAAGTTACATATCTGCATTCCTGGCCCCAATAAATTAACACAGAGAACAGGGTCAAGCTTAACTTTCTGAGGAGTCACATCTGCTGACACATCTGCTCTGCCTTCACCTTGAGTCATTGTACACAAACAAACACACACACACACACACACACACACACACACACACACACACACACACACACACACACACACACACACACACACACACACACACACACTGAATCATAACACAGCAGAGAACGTCAGATGTGTGGCGTCACTTCCTGTGGGAGAACCAGCATCAAGTGACCATGACGGCATTAAATACAGAAACAGTAAACAGTAAACAATAACATTAAGCACACACGCACACGCACGCGCACACCCACACACAAACACAAACACAGGTTGGGTTTCCATGTTTTATAGGGACTTTTCATAGGCATAATATAATTTATTTTGTACAAACTGTATATTATATCCCCTAACCTTATCCCTTATACCCTTAACCCCATCACAGAAAAAGTTCTGCATTTTTACATTTTCAAAAAACATAACTTAGTATAATTTACAAGCTGGTTTCCTCATGGAGACCAAAACCAATTTTCCCACCAGGACAAGGGTTTTAGATATTGCCATCTTTGTGGTGACATTTTGTCCCCATAACGTAGGGCTTACCAGGACCACACACACACACACACACACACACACACACACACACACACACACACACACGCATGCGCACACATGCGTACACACACACACACACACACACACACACACACACACACACACACACACACACACACACACACACACACACACACACACACACACTATTTGAGAAGGCCATATTCATCACTGCATGACGTGTAAATGGCAGACAGCTCCATCATGCAGCCATGTCACACTGTTCAACCCTCATTCACATTTTAAACATTCAATCATTCAGCTCTCATAGCTTAAGCACAGCCTACAGCCACACACACACACACACACACACACACACACACACACAAACACACAAACACACACACACATTGGGTTTTCATGCTTCATGGGGACTTTTCATAGACATAATGACTTTTATAGTGTAGGTCTACAACCTGTATATTCTATCTCCTAACCCTACCCCTAAACCCAACCCTCAAAGAAAACAGTCTGCATTTTTACATTTTCAAAAAATTTAATTTAGTATGATTTATAAGCTATTTACCTTATGAGGACCAAAAAAAAGTCTTCACAAGTTCAAACATTTATGATATTATTGTCGGTCCCCATTACGTAGGGAATACCAGGATATTTTTTTTCCAGTATCCCCATAGGGAGGTTTTTCTAGATTCAGTTTATATCTGGGGACAAACGTAACGTCGCTGTAAGATAAAACTCCTCAAACTAGAGCAAACTAATACCTCACTTACTTCAAGCAGAGTTGCATTAAATAGACAATATTTTTATTACATTGTACCTACATTGTAACAAATTGCAGGAGTTTACAGTAAATTCCCAGCATTTACAGAACTTTACAGTAAAAAAAATAAATAAATAAAAATCCATCATTTTAAAATCAAAGTATGTTATTGTATTTTGCTATGCATTCTTGGAGGTGGTGTCTGGTCTTTATTGTAGAATTCACAGCAATCATTCTGTTCTTTATAAAACTGACTACACGTGCTGTAAGCTTACCCAAGTCTCTTATGTTCACCAAGGCTTCATTTATTTGATCCAAAATACAGCAAAAAAACTGTAATATTGTGAAATATTTTTACAATTTAAAATAACTGTGTTTTATTTAAATATATTTTAAAATGCAATTTATTTCTGTGTTGGCAATGTTGAATTTTCAGCATCATTACTCCAGTCTTTAGTGTCACATGATCCTTCAGAAATCATTCTAATATGCTGATTTGCTGCTCAAGAAACATTGATTATTATTATCAGTGTTTTTTTTTTTTTTTTTTCAGGATTATTTGATGAATAGAAAGTTCAAAAGAACAGTATTTATCTGAAATAGAAAGCCTTTGCAGCATTATAAATGTCTATACTGTCACTTTTGATCAATTTACTGCGTCCTTGCTGAATAAATGTATTCATTTCTTTGAGTTCTTTCCCAAAAGCAATAAATACAATTGTTTTACCAACCCCAAACTTTTGAATGGTAGTACAATGTTGCAAAAGTTTTTTGTTTGTTTGTTTGTTTGTTTGTTTTTTACCAGATAAATACTGTTCTTTTGAACTTTCTATTCATCAAAGAATCCTAAAAATGTTTTACACTGATAATAATCATAAATGTTTATTGAGCAGCAAATCCTCATATTACAATGATTTCTGAAGGATCATATGATACTGAAGACTGGAGTAATGATGCTGAAAATTCAACTTTGATCACAGGAATAAATTACATTTTAGAATATATTCAAATAGAAAACAGTTATTTTACATTTTAATATTTCACCATTTTTTTATTTTTATAAAATAAATACAGCTGTGGTGAGCAGAAGCGACTTCTTCTAAAAACATAAAAAAATCATACCATCCAAAAACTTTTAACCGGTAGTGTGGGTGATTAATAAATAAATCAATAAATAAATAAATGTTTTTGTCACATTTAGTTAACTTCTGAACCCAAGTTTTAAATTTAAAGTACAGCACACTCATACACATTTTTATAAGCACATTCCTGATTCTCTATATAGTTTTTCTCAGTCTGTCGCTGAAGTCTTTGTTTTAAATAAAGGTGTGACACAGTCAAGTTTTCTGAAAAACTGTAAGCAGAACTCAAACCACTGCTGTTCAAAGATGCTCAAACTTTTTTGTAGAAAAATAAAAACAATGCCTTTCTTTCTTTCTTTATTACAACGGTAAAGACAAAGGGAGAATTATTTATTGATGCACAGTTGCACTTTGAATTAAAACAGAAGGCACTGTGATGATATAAAATGAGTGACTACTTATGAGCGGTCTGCTACTGGTGTCACTTTCTCACCTAAAGCTGATTGGTTGGCTGAGGGAATAGAAGGTTACCCCACAGCCAATCAGATTAAGTCTTTCTTTAGCTCCCAGCTACCACAAATTGAAAAGATCTGCATCATGACAAACATGTCAGGGCAGAAGAGCTGAGTGCAACAACTCAGAGTTATAATAAAGTGGGCAATAAAACCAGTGGGTGTTGTTTGTGCCAGTGAGTGTGTGGTTGTGGCACACATAGGTTGTGTGTAATGCAATGTTTGTCTCTTTTTCTCTGTGAAACAGACCTAACACACAGCGGCCTGAGGTCACACGCACAGCCTCTCTCCCTCAGGGGTGTGTGTGTGTGTGTGTGTGTGTGTGTGTGTGTGTGTGTGTGTGTGTGTGTGTGTGTGTGTGTGTTAGGTGCTCTTACAAAGACAATGCATGCAGCTATGAAACCCTGGAGGATAACCACAGACAAACATGCTGTACACGCACACACACACACACACACACACACACAAGGCTGGTTTGACCTAGAGGGTTTTAGGAAAGCCCTGATTCATCTGTGTTTCTCCAAATAGGTGTATATGTGTTAACTTGGCTAAAGTTTGGGGACATACTTTTCTAAAAATGCAAAAAAAAAAAAAAATGCACTTAATTTTATTGAATGTGCACTTGCAGTGTACTTCATATATATAGGTTTTGGGGTAGGGTTAGTGTAAGGGGATATAATATACAGTTTGTACAGTATAAAAATATGTTTTTTTATGTCTATGGAGAGTCCCCACAAAGATAGTAAACCAGACGTGTGTGTGTGTGTGTGTGTGTGTGTGTGTGTGTGTGTGTGTGTGTGTGTGTGTGTGTGTGTGTGTGTGTGTGTGTGTGTGTGTGTGTGTGTGTGTGTGTGTGTGTGTGTGTGTGTGTGTGTGTGTGTGTGTGTGTGTGTGTGTGTGTGTGTTTGTACAGTTGAGTTCAGGAACCATTCTAAGAACATCCTCATAACCCAGTGTGCGAGTTGTGAAATGGCACTAGTCTCAGCTTGCATGACTAGTCTAAAGATAGCTGCCTTTATTAACCTCTGATTCTCTCTCTCGCTCTCTCTCGCTCTCTCTCTCTCTCTCTCTCTCTATCTCTCTCTCACACACACACACACACACACACACACACAGTTACGTGGCAAATGTTCTGTCATTTTGGTTTTAAATTACATGCATGATATGTCTAAATCAAACACATCTGACAAACAACCTCAGCGGACATCATCATGATACAGTATGTCAACACATATTTTATTATTATGACGCTGAATAATAATACTTATTCAGCAAATTTGCATATCATAATGCATGATATGAGCCATCCACAACTTTTTGCTTTAAATGTTTAACTAAAAAAAAAAAAAAAAAAATGAAAATATCTTCTTTTACTATCATGTCTTTCCAAACGTTATGCATTTCCTTCTTCTGTGGTACATTGGGGACCAATCAACATTGGTTACTATATTTAAGTCTTCTAAAGCCTTCTAAAGAAATACAATAAGTCTGTGTGAGGACCAGGCATACATTTATTCACTGAAAATATTTCCCTTCACCAAAACAGTAACTGTCTGCGACACAGGTTTGAAAAAAACATAACTTTGGTCACTTGACAAACCTGAACAAATGTTATTTTGCGTTAATGGTGTCGACATACCAGTTTTGTTGTTCACATGAGCTTTGTAGTGCATTTAAGAGGACTTTTTTTTTTTAACTTTTAAGTCTGTTTGTTTCTTTGAAAATGAAGTTTAGTTGTCACATGAAAACTAAACATGGACATGGGAGACAGAGATAGTGTAGACACATATTCGACTATTTTCAAATACTACAGTCTGATGAAGTTTTGTCCGTTTTGACCCTGAACCACGAAACCAGTCATAAGTCACATGGTATATGTGTGGCAATAGCCAAAAATATATTGTATATAATATAATGGAATCACACAGATGAGTCACTTTTCAATTAAATGCCGTTAGTTGAACTTGTGCTTTATTTTCGACCCAGTTAAGTACTTCTTTACACAGTATGTACATTTTGATTGTCTTTGAAATATGGTTAAATTATACTAACAAGAATTTATGGTGAACTAAAATATATATGCCGCTGTTATTTCCATAAAAAAAAAAAAAAAAAAAAGTCATGTATTTAAATATATTTATAATTACCCATTTGTAATGATGAAGCTGCAATTTAGTACATTTACTGTAAATATATATTTAAAAAAACACTAGAGAAATGTCATAAAAATGTAAATTAACACTTTATTTCACGGTTTCTTTGTTACGTTACATGTATTTACTATAGTAATAACAGTAAATTAGGCTTAATTATGTATGTCACGTATGAGCAGGGATGAAGCTGAGTGAGAATCCAAATGCAGCACAAACAATTTAATAACAAACAACATAAACAGAAAATCCAAGAACACAAGTATCCACAAATATATCTATATACACAAAGGGAAACAAGGTTAACTAGATAACAAGGGGGAGTGGCCAATAGGCAACACCTGGGGAAAACTAATCATCATGAAAAACTACAAAGAACTACAAAACATGGCACAAAACAGGAAATAATATAAGTCCTCACACAAAACAGGGGAACACAGGCTAGGAACATGACAGAATGCAACTAACCTTAAACCAAACCCTAACCCTATAGTAAGTACATGTTGTTATTTAACATTAAATGTAGTACTTAAATGTGTAATTATACCCTGTAACAAAGGCAACTTAAAATAGAATGCAACCAAATGCACTCTCTTTAAATACACTCAAGTAGCCTTTTATTTCATTAATATAAAAAATTATATTCCTTAAAAATACATATTCCTTAAAATCCACACAAAAGCTACAATAATGTGATCATCAGTGTGAGTGAAATCACAGTTATATGTTTAATATCCAGTTGACTGACCCCTGCGTGAATACTTTTGACCCTGGCCAATAAGCAGCCACCCGAAATGCACTACAGACCATCATAGAAAAACCACCCAGAACACCCTATCAACCACACACAATGCACTAAAAACCACTTAAAACACTCGCACAACCGCATAGCAATGTGCTGAAAACATTCAAAATGTTTTTACTGCAGCTACTACCCACAAAACCCTACATAATTGTAGTGGTGAGTTTTGCACAGGCAAGCAGAGCTCACATTTTCCTCAGATAATATAAAAATATAGTTTGTTTTACAGCTCTGCTGATAGAAGCGTGTATGGAGTGATGGAGGAGCGAGTGATGAGAAATGTATTGATCTGAATGTTGTGTTTGCTCTCATGAAAAGAGTGTGTGTGGTGACAGACTACTCTATTGACTGACCACACAGGTCCTTCACTAGTGTGAGTGTGGGATATGATGAAGTAAACACAGAAAGAAAGTTGTACTGTTTTATTGTTCTTACCATTCATAACACTATGGTAAGCTATGGGCTGTTTCCATACAAAATGAGGATTCTTTTGAGTCACTATTTTGTTGGTCTTATCATTATCATAAAATTGCAGTGAGTGTGGGATTCTAACAAATAACACATATGATTTTCATTAAGAGTTCTCAGTTTTTTGTTCATCAAAGTTGAGCAGAACCCTCTCTGACCCCTATGGATGGTTACAAGCCACCAAAACACCACCCATCCCCAGGCCGGGGAGTTCTTCTGTGACCCCGAGTGGCCTTTCACACAAACCCTTAATGTGAGAACCCTCACAGCTGCTGCAATGACAACCGCCGTTACTTTTCCAACATGCTGATTCCATGTCCATTAGCTTAAGCGGTGCTTGGATGGCTAATACTGAAGATACCGTCAAACAAGCTTGAGCTTGCTAGCTAAATCCGAGGGTTAAACCACTCCTAAAGATGCAGCGTTCAGGTGAGTCCAGGCCCAGGCCTGTATGATAATCAGGGGTAATGTTAGAGGCTGTTCCTCTTTGTCTATGTCTGTGTGTCCATTCTAATAGAGGCTGACAGTTAGCTTTGCTCTTTTATGATCGTTGCGTCACTTGGAATCAGTCATTGTGAAATCAGGCGGTAAGAGGAGGGCAGGGCAGGGCGTATGTGAACACCCTCCCTCCCTCCCTCCCTCCCTCATCGCACACACACACACACACACACACACACACACACACACACACACACACACACACACACACACACACACACACACACACACACACACGCCAGGGTGTGGGTGAAAGCCAGGCCTTTCTCTAGATGTGGGTCACTCTGCTCTGGCCTGTAAAGCCGTATTGATTTTTTCTCCGGTCAAAAAAACCCCCTAATATGCAGCCACTGTCACTCCAGTGCTCCGGATCATTCTCTTGCTGCTTTTCTCTATTCTATCCTGATATAGACAAACAATGGATTCATTTGATAGAGTGAGGGCCTGATGATTTGAAAGACAGTCAGACAGACAAGAATTCATCTGACCCCAACCCCCTGCATTAAGAGTGTGGAGCTTCACCCATATGTTTGTCTGTCAGTGCAGAGAATGTAGTCAATTGGAAGGAACTGATTTGACTCTCTCTCTCTCTCTCTCTCTCTCTCTCTCTGTGTACTTAGCTTGGAGACAAGACTGTCCCCAAAAGTTAGATTTGACAAAGAAGTAGGGTTGTCTATAGTAGTTATAATTACTTTTTATTTTATATATATATATATATATATATATATATATATATATATATATATATATATATATATATATATATATATATATATATATACACATTGAATCTGCCTAATTTAGCTAGTTTCTTCCAAATGAACAACAAATTTTTTGCGACAAAAAAACTGGAAAATTGTTTTCTTGCCTTGAAAATTGCCTTGTTTTCCTCTCTTTTAAATGTGCATTCTGTAGTTTGGTGCTAATTTCGAAATCAATGATGCTGTTATGATGAGTCATCTAAATGAGATGGAGAATAGTTTTCTATAGAAAATTGTAATTATGTATTGTGTAACCCTCTTAATGTATTCTGCCATGTTGAAATGACGTTACCCGCGGTTTCACTGAACATCGAAGAGAATCCTCACGATCACTTGAAGAAGCAGAAAATGTCTGAAGCCAGACGATAGAAAGATGGTATATCCA
Source organism: Paracanthobrama guichenoti (assembly GCA_018749465.1). Taxonomy (NCBI): domain Eukaryota; kingdom Metazoa; phylum Chordata; class Actinopteri; order Cypriniformes; family Gobionidae; genus Paracanthobrama; species Paracanthobrama guichenoti. Next base: position 14,028,638 of record CM031966.1, on the reverse strand, counting down.
TATGGCAAAGATGGAATCCATACGGCATTCACAATGTGGAAAGAATCCTGAATAGTGATGCTCAAGTCGGTGTATAAAAATGACAGCCCATAGCCAATGTATGAAAACGATTAAAACATCTCTTTTTGTGATCCACAAAAAAAGAAAAAAAAAAACACTTCCATGGCAATTTGTAACAGTTTTATGTTTTGGCGAATTGGTGGCTAATTCATACAATCTTGTTCATTCATATTTGTATGATTGGCTTACGCTCCACTGACAGTTGGTTCAGTGCTTATGTTTTCAAAAAAAATAAATAAAACATTTTGTATGATTAATTTAATATGAATTCATACAAAATCACACCTTGTAAAATAGTTATGGTTTCAAATGAGACTGGGTTGGGAAATCTTATGAGTTTGGAAAAAAAATAAGAGGATGAGTAAATTACTTTTTTTTTTTTATTTATGTGTGAACGATCACTTTAAATGCTTACAAACTTATTCTGAAAACTTTAAGAATTGATTTGACATGTACTCAGACATGTAAACTGAATTTGGAATGACAGGCCAAAACCATGAAAATGAAATGAACAGCACATGTCAAGAGTTCAGAGCCCTCTCAAGATTATCGTGCCATGGCCTGACCTTTCCACCCTGTGCTGATCTCCAGTAATTCTGAACGGCCAACACTGAATAAATAAAACGTATCTCTGCTGGTTGAAATCCCTGCATTTTCAACACAAGTATGTGGCAGGAATGGAAAGTTAAGTTAAGAGATGCAGCAGAAACACTCCATACTCACTTTCCCACCAGCGCCCATTCAGCCCTCTCATTAGCTCGCTATTCGTTATCAAGTATGCTGTAGGCTTTTTCTCAATTACACTCATTTAAGTTATGCCTGGTAATTACATTCAACTCTGCTACCTGTAAGGTGGGCAACTGTAAATTAATTTGTAAGTTTTTTGTCTTTTTCTCTTGGGAGGTCATGCTAATGGTGGGACGTTATTCAAAGCAGCATAGCAGTACAAGAAAATCACCTCATGAATAGAGACATACAAATAAAAAAGACTTCTTTATATTACAATGTACATGAACCTTTACGTAGATATGGTGGTATTTACAATTGTCATCATCTACAACTGGTTACATTACTGAGGGAAACATATATAATACTTTCCTGTGCAATACTCATATATAATAAAGTTCGCTTCCATTATGATGATTATGCTCAGGAGCAATATTTTCTGTTGAATGGCCATTTTGCCTCACAAGGCAACTAATGCTTGAGTTTCACAGTTGCTCAGTCCATGTGTGGATAACAGGGCTTCCACCCATTTGTGTGCAGCACAAACCACCTCATGTCACAAAATGCCAAACAATTGACCCTTTGCAAAAACCCACCCCCCTTAGTTACTGTTGCTACATCCGACAAGCCATGACACTCTCACACAACATATCAAGTTCTCACTCAGTGGAAAATGCACTGTGGAGCAAAGAGGACACTGACAACGCGCCGACAGAGCAGGTTACTTTTTATATAAATAAAGTTGTGTAAATAAAGTTTCAAGTTGTGTCATTTTTTAAGAAATTCAAACACTAAATACAGTTTTGTGACTCTTTATTGTGTGGTGACAGATCGCTGTAGCACCTCAGTTCATGTGGCTCGTAAACCGATCATCTCTTCCTACTAGTTAATTTATAGCACCAAATTTTTCAAGTTCAAGTCCACAGACATTAAAGGGGGTGGGAGTCTAATGCTATTTCATCGACTTATTTATACTAAAGAGTTGGATTCTCATGCTAAACATGGCCAACATTAATTTGAGTATTTAGGTGCCAAATATACTCCATCAGGATTCAAATAAGTTTTGGAAAGTTTTTATTTTATTTTATTTTTTGTATGGCCCTGTGTGAGGTCATAAATGGTGGAATTCCTTGTATGGGCACTTCTCCCAGCTGAGCATGTGCACACATCAACCAGGGGTGCGTTTCCCGCACAATGACGCAACTCACTGCTTAACTACCATAGTACAATGCATCGTTGAAGAAGTCAACGAAACTGTATTGTTGCAAATTTGTCGTTCAACCACGTTTGGTTAATGATGTCACGCAGGTGGTGGAGTAATAACTTATTTTAATTAATCCGTTTAAGGTTGAATTAATACTAGATTTTTTTTTTTGCTATGAATTAGGCTATGGACATGGCATTGGAGGAGTAGGCCTAATTCTCATTTTTCTCAGTTATTTTACTTTATTTCCAGATTCAATCATAGGCTCGTTCGTAGGTCCTACTAGAGCACGAACGCACATGCACACTCTTCAAAAACGGGATTTTTACGGGATTTTTAGGACGGTGCTTGTTACAGTATAGTGTCCCGTCACTATACTGGGGCGTTAGGACCCACACAGACCACAGGGTGAGCACCCCCTGCTGGCCTCACTAACACCTCTTCCAGCAGCTACCTAGTTTTCCCAGGAGGTCAGGTACTGACCAGGCTCAACCCTGCTTAGCTTCAGTGGGAAACCCGTCTTGGGCTACAGGGTGTTAAGTTGAAAACAACCTGGAATGCTCCTTTAAACTGCAAACTGTTGAAATGTCAGAGGTCTTTTGAATCAGTCTGTCATAATGCTACTATATTTAGTTATTTATGAAAAAGCTCTCTAACACTCATTTGACCCTTGTCCGCTGAATGATTCTGAGAGTGTTTTTTTCAGCACATGGCATTTACAGCTTGTGTGTTTTGTATATCAAGTGCACTTGGTGTATTTCGAATGGTTCTCATTTCCTCTTCAGCTTTAACTGCTTGTTCAAGCATCTTGCTGATTAGTGGTCAAATAAATCAGGCTCGGGCGTGTGACACACACACACACTGACAAGCTGCAGTGCTTGTTTGTGACACTGGAAAGACTCAACAGCTACTAATGACCAATTTGCTAATTACCAAATTCCCATTTCAGATGGGTTCCTCATGCTATACATTTAGTGTCCCACCATCTAACTTACATTCACCAGAATGCTGCCTTGATGAAGAAGCTTGTTCTCTTAGAAACTCTGACAATATTTTCATGCTTGAATACAATAAAAACATTGTTAAAAAAAACAATACGATACAAATGCCCTTTGTGTTACTGCTAACGCTAACAACAGTTTTCCTGTCACACATACCCACACACACTAAACACTCACAGACATCAAGCATGTTTGTGGTGGCGTACTGCTCTCAGGCATTTAGTGTCAAATGAGAGACTTTAATAAAGTGAACTGCCACTACTTTAATGTGCTGTGCATTGTTGGAGCAACCGCATAGTTCAAAGTATTGCAGCAAAAAATGATGACAGATGTCAAACGTTTAACATGACGTGCACAGGGCTGAACGTCTATGCATGCTGACAGAGAGGGAGAAGTATATTCTTATAAGGGTGTATGATCAAATTTTTGCATAGTTCTCATAAATCTGCTTACCATTGTGCACTGCTTGGCCTGAAACATAGCCCACCTATACACTGTAAGTTTGGCCGCATTTACATTACATGGTTCAAGTGACCCAATTCCGATTTTTTGCTCCTATGTGGCACAGATCGGATATGACCCATGAACGTGTAAGCAGGAAAAAAGCACATGGATTCCAATATTCTCAGATCGGTTTCAGGCCTCATTCATACACTCTAAAACAAAGTGGTGCTATATAGCACTAAAAGTGGTTCTTGACTCGTAATCATAGGGGAACCACTTTTGGTGCTATATAGTACCATATATTTAAAGGTGCAACCTTTGTCAAATGGTTCTATTTAGATCCCGTAAGAGGTGCCATATCGCATTTTATTTATTCAACAAAAATGGTGCTAAACAGCACCAACAGTGGTTCTTTGGCTCGTAAAGAACCTTTAAAGGGGCTTAACAGGTTCTTTGTACAGCAGTGGTGCTGTATAGCACCTTAGCCACAAAGAACCGCTGAAGAACCATACAGGAGCTTAACAGGTTAGTGGTGCTATATAGCACATCAATCATCCCAAAGAACCTCTGAAGAATTGCTGAAGAAACACTGAAGCACCAAGATTTGGTGCTATACAGCACTTAAAGCATTTCCCCTATGATTACGTGCCAAATAACCACTTTTAGTACACTGTAGTACAGTATAAATCTGATATGAATCTATACATTAATTTGCATCTACCATGAAAGCAGACAGATCTAATATTTCTGTCAGTGAGAGTTGTATGTCACTGAAAAATTTACGGTGACAAATGACATCAGCTCCAATGTTTTGCTGACCTTTAAAGATGGTGTGGAAAGCAAACACTTGTATTATCATTTTGTCTTTGTCCCTTGCAAACTGCGTCATTTTTACTTCCTTATCGGCCTAAGCTTTTCTGGGTCAGTACGTCTAACTTGGGTTGTTTCACCAAGTGTACAGTGTAAATGCAGATATCGGATAAAGGTCACTTTTAAAAGATGATATAAGCAGCTCATTAAAAAAATATATAGTCATTAAGGCATTAAGCATTAAGACCTGCAGTGTCAATGAAGCCTAAGTGAATGCAGTTTATTGACTTTTTACCCCTTGAGAGGTACAGAGGTTTGATACTATAAGAGTAATTTTCATATGGGTTGATATTTATTACAATAAATTTCAACTTTTAAAATTCCATCACAATGACCATCACATTAAAGACTTGAAAACATTTCACCTTGCCTGTAATTTTGCTACATTTCAAATGTTTTTGTGTAAATATTTTATTGTTTTATCATAGTCCCAGACTTTCCCAAGCATTATTTATAATAATATATAATTATCATTATATACTTTTACACAAATTATGACTGTATCTCAGTTGTAGTGTAATTTCCACCACACCCCAAAAAATTTTTTGATCAAAAGTTAGTGTACTTGTTACCAAGAACACTAGTCAGTGAAGAGCATGCATGAAAAAATAGAACACATAAATTATGTATACAATTATGTATGCAAAACATAATACATCATTTGAGATGTAGTCAAAATTACATTTGTTGAAAAATTAAATCCAAAAATGACAAAGTTCTTCTTTGATGCATGAGTGTCCACTGTTGGTTGTTATGATTAACTCTTGAGAGTATGAAAAGTGTGTTTTAAGGAAATGTATGTCTTGTCAATAGTGATATTAGCTGAAGAAACACCAAAAGCTTTCTATTTACAAACTTGCATGAGTGGTTTTCAAGCCTCAACCAAACTCAGTCCTCTGAGTGATCAAACACACCAGTGCTTACATGCACAATGCTAACACCAATTTATGTGTGGAAGAAAAGAGATATAATCTTATAAAGCCTCTTTTTGTTTTCACACAAACACACACACACACACACACACACACACACACACACACACACACACACATGCATGCACGCACACCATATGATAATATGACCTTTCTTTTCTCTGTATTAAATGATTAACCAGTTCAGTCTGATGATTACAAGTTCAAAAGAATCTGGAGTTAATGCACATGAGCCGAGTGTGCTACTGGTTAACAGCACGACAACAGCTCACTCTCTCAGTGTGTACAGGTGCAGCGCTCAGATGATCAAGGGATATGCTGGTTTCCCATTTACCCAAGACACACAAACTACACATCATCTCATTTGCGAGAAACTCTTACCCTTTGTGCAAGTCTTCTTGTCTATTTTTAATATTTTCCTTATATCAGACTATTATATGACAGGGAATCAGGTCAGTCCATTAGGTCAGTGGTCCTGGAGAACACCCAGCACTGCACATTTTGGATGTCTCTCTAATCAAACACAGCCAGTTCAACTCATCAGCTCAGAAAGAGTCCGAAACCTGAAATGGCTATGTCAGATAGGAAAGACTTCAAAATATGGTGTTAAGAAGGCTTCAGGAACAGGGTTGGAAATAACTGCATTAGGCCATTTTATGTGGAATGATGGGCTTTAGCATTAGGACTGCTTTCAAGAAGTGAAGGAGAAATGCTTGGTTGACTTTTTTTCATGCACTTTATCTTACAAACTCACTATAGCGATTATTTCAAGAGTTTCTCAGAACACTTTGCATAAAGCCATAAAAATAACGAGGCCCAGCGCCAAAATTAAGGTGTGTCGATAATTCTGAGTATTGTAGAAGATTTTGCAAGTGACTAAGTGCTAAACAAATATTAGCATGTAAGTGTTTCACTCCATCTGAAGAAATATGATTAAAATCATTTGGCTTCTAAGAAACCTAAAAGTGAGTTTACCATTACCACAAAATATACACAAACACACTTGTGTCATTTTCAGAGTGGAGCTTTCATGTGGACTTGAGTCCTTGTGATGTCAAACTTTAGATTTTAGATGTTGGTTAGTGTAAAAGTAGTTCTATATATATATATATATATATATATATATATATATATATATATATATATATATATATATATATATATATATATATATATATATATATATATTAATGCAGTATAAACACACATATATTAAAAAATACATAATATAATATATTTCTTATATTATAAATGTTTCATATTTTCAAGCTAGTTAACAAAAGCACAAGCACACCTGCAAGTAATTAGCACTTTGCTGAAGAAAGCACAGCCTTTACTTTTTAAATATAGTAATTATAGTTTTAATGGTGTTCGGCCAATCATCCACATAACGTCTCAGTTACGTATGTAACCCTCGTTCCCTGAAGGAGGGAACGGAGACGTACGTCGGAACTGACGGACGAATTGGGGATCCTACCAACACGCCAGGGATGCTGGTCCTTCCAGCGCCGGGTTTGAGCTTGCTGGGAAGCCCCTATGTTGGGGCGGAAGTCAGGGCTCCAAACCGGGAAGGTCCGTCACAGCTGTTTTCCTGCAAGACCCACTTAGAGTGACTATTGGATAAAGCTGGGAAAGCGTGCCCATCTTGGAGACGGGACGCTGCGGAGCCACATCCTTCGACAGAAGGAGGGGTGGCAGAATACACTATCAGGGTAGTGCTACCTATGGCGGTCCCTGGGGTGGATCCAACCGATCTCAGGGGGGAAAGAACACCCCAGGGACGACAGAGCAGGCTCTGTCAGGGGAAAGACACAGGGCTAGCCAAATAGGGTAGCTGGTACCGTGGAGAATACACATATGGGGTCGCCGTTAGGGAACCACAACATATGGATACCCAGCCTACACACACGTTCCACAAGCATACGGGTGTAGGCCTGGTGTCAGACGGCCGCCATGTCTGACACCGAAGGGGTGACGGAGGAGCTCTACAGGGTTCGCCATTGCTGGGGAACACAACTGGAGAAGAATAACGCACGTATCTGGGCCAGGGGGCGGGAGTGGCGTAGCAAGCCGACACAAGAGCGGGCACTTCGTTCTTACCGGCCGCGGGAAGAAACCGGCTCTACACAGAGGCTATAAAATCTAGCGAACGTGTTAGGTGTCGCCCAGCTCGCAGCTTTACAGATGTCTGTCAGCGAGGCGCCTTGAGCCAGTGCCCAGGATGAAGCAACACTCCTAGTTGAGTGTGCTCGGACCCCGAACGGGCAAGGCATGTCTTGTGATTGGTATGCCAAGACAATAGCATCCACTATCCAGTGGGCTAACCTCTGCTTGGAGACCGCCTTTCCCTTCTGCTGGCCTCCGTAACAGACGAAGAGCTGCTCTGAGGTCCTGAAGCTTTGAGTCCGGTCAATGTAAGTGCGTAGGGCACGGACGGGACACAACAAAGCTAGGGCTGGGTCTGCCTCCTCCGAGGGCAGTGCTTGCAGGTTCACCACCTGGTCCCGGAAGGGAGTGGTGGGAACCTTGGGCATGTATCCGGGCCGGGGTCTCAGGACAACGTGAGAGTTACCCGGGCCGAATTCCAGGCACGATTCGTTGACCGAAAGTGCATGCAGGTCCCCTACCCTCTTGATGGAGGCTAATGCAGTCAGGAGAGCCATCTTGATAGACAGTATTTTTAGCTCTACCGACTGCAGTGGCTCGAAAGGAGGACTCTGAAGTGCCCTGAGCATGAGAGTCAAGTCCCAAGAGGGTATGGAGTTTGGGCGAGGAGGATTTAGCCTCCTTGCGCCTCTAAGGAACCTGACAATTAGATTGTGCCTTCTGACAGATTTACCCTCGACTGCATCATGGTATGCGGCAGGCCACCTAGAGCCTCTGCGTCCCGTCCAGGGACCAGACATTGAGTTTCCAGAGGTCTGGACGCGGGTGCCAGAGGGTGCCCCGTCCCTGAGAAAGAAGGTCCTTCCTCAGGGGAATAGGCCAGAGAGGGGCTGTTGCGAGGAGAGTTAGTTCTGAGAACCAGGTCCGTTTGGGCCAGTAGGGCACAACTAGCGAGACCTGCTCCTCGTCCTCTCTGATCTTGTACAGCGTCTGTGCTAGAAGGCTCACTGGGGGAAATGCAAACTTGTGTAGGTCCCGGGGCCAGCTGTGTGCCAGCGCATCCGTGCCGAGGGTGCCCGGAGTCCGGAGAGGCAAACAGGTCTACCTGCGTGGCTCCGAAGAGGTCCCATATCAGCTGGACGCTCCGGGGATGGAGTCGCCACTCTCCCGGAAGTGCTGACTGACGAGAGAGCTCATCGGCTGTCTGGTTCAGTGCACCAGGGATGTGAATGGCTCGAAGCGACCTGAGCAACGCAACGGCCGCAGTGCTGCCCTGCAGCGGCTTTTTGAGGCGGCCCAGGGTGAGACAAACTGCTAGCAACTCCAGGCAATTGATATGCCAATGCAACTGGGGCCCCGTCCACAGACCCAAGATTGCATGCCCATTGTACGTGGCCCCCCAACCGGTGGATGAGGCATCCGTGGAGACAACAGCATGCCTGGACACTTGTTCTAAGGGCACTCCACTGCCACGTCCATCTCGGGACTCGGTCGTGAAGCCAGCTTTGAAGCGGTCTCATATGAAGCATTTCGAGCGGCGTTACCGCGGCCGCAGATGCCATATGCCCCAGGAGCCTCTGAAATGATTTCAGTGGGACCGCCGTCTTGCCTTTGAATGTATTCAAGCAGTTCAACACTGACTGGACCCGCTCCTTCGTGAGGTGCGCAGTCTGACCGGCCGAGTCCAGCTCCATGCCGAGATAAGAGATCCTCTGCGTGGGACAGAGTTTGCTCTTCTCTCAGTTGACCTGGAGTCCCAGCAGAGCACCAGGTCCCTGTGTTCGCACAACTGCTCCCGAGACTGGGCTAGGATAAGCCAGTCATTGAGAATTGAGAATTGAGAATTGAGAATGAGAATGCGAACGCTGCGTTCTCTGAGTGGAACAATGGCTGCCTCCGCGACTTTCGTGAAGATGCGAGGCAATAGGGACAGCCCGAAGGGCAAGACTTTGTACTGATATACCCTCCCCTAAAATGCAAAGCGTAGGAACGGTCGGTGTCGAGGCAGGATAGAGACATGAAAGTACGCGTCCTTCAGGTCGATCACTGCAAACCAATCCTGGGGACGGATGCATTCGAAGATGCGTTTCTGCGTTAACATCTTGAATGGGAGCTTGTGCAGGGCCCGATTCAGGACACGCAGATCCAGGATTGGCCATAACCCACCCCCTTTCTTGGGCACAATGAAGTAGGGGCTGTAGAACCCTGACTTCATATCGGCTGGAGGAACCAGCTCGATTGTGTCCTTCGCCAGTAGGACCGCAATCTCTGACCTCAAGACATGGGCATCGCCACTCCGCACTGAGGTGAAGAGGACGCCCTTGAATTTGGGAGGCCGGCAAGCGAACTGAATCGCATAGCCGAGTCTGATGGTATGGATGAGCCAGCGAGACGGCCTGGGGAGTTCTAGCCAGGGCCCCAGAGACCGAACAAGCGGGACCAACGGCACCACAGACGTGCCCGGGGTGGGGCAGCGAGGTGGAACATTCAGACCCCACCCGGACGGCCCGGAGGCGACCCGGAGTGTTGCCTGAATGTTCCAGGGTGGGGCGGAGTGAGGGAGAGAAGGCCCGGAGGCATCCTCGAGCCGCCCACTGCCGCCCCCTGGCGATAAGAGGGGAGGAGAGGAGTGACAAGGCCCGGGGGCGTCGTACACTGCTGACCTGACCCTCTTGGGGCCCAGGGACAAGTTGAAGTTGAAGTTGCTTCTGGGCCACCGAGAATTGCTGGTCGAAGTTCTCTATGGTGTTGCCAAAGAGGCCAGCCTGACAGATAGGGGCATGGAGAAACCGAACTTTGTCGGACTCCCGCATATCTGCCAGGTTTAGCCACAGGTGGAGTTCCTGGACCACCAAGGTGGACATCGCCCAACCCAGGGTGCGTGCAGTGACTTTCGTCGCTCTGAGGGTGAGGTCCATCGCCGCACGCAGTTCCTGCATAACCCCTGGGTCAGAACTACCCTCGTGCAGTTCCTTTAGTGCTTTGGCCTGGTAGACCTGCAGGAGCACCATGGCATGCAGAGATGATGCGGCCTCTTACACAGCGTAAGCCTTGCCCATCAATGCGGATGAGAGCTTACACGCCCGGGAGGGGAGACGCAGGTTAGCTCGCCAGTCTGCAGAGGACCTGGGACACAGTTGCATCGCCGGACCGCTCGACTGGGGGAATCTCTGTGTATCCCTTAGCCACGCCACCATCGAGGGTAGTGAGGACGGAGGAGTCAGTCGATCGGTGTCTGGCACTATAGGGTGCCAGCCACGACTTTGTGAGCTCCTGATGCACTTCCGGGAAGAAAGGTACTGGGGCGGGGCGCTGAGAACCAGCACGGAACAGCATAGCCGTGAGCTCTGGATCAGGCTCGGGCAACGCTACCACACCCGAAGGGGGCAACGCAGCCGGGTCTTCATCTACAGAGTCCATTAGCTCGTCCCCCGATGCAGCTATCGTGATCATATCCTCAGCCAGAGCCCCGAAAGTCATGGCCGGCCCCCCATGGGAGGGGCCGGGCCGCTCCTGCGGAAGCTCCACCAGTACAGCGGAGGGGGGAGGGGCCCAATGAGCCTGTTGACCCGTCGGGGAAGCCCTCACAGTAACCCTCAGGTCTCCACCAAAGGCATCAGCCAAAGTAGCAGCCCTCTGCTTTGCAGCTGGAGGACCGCTAGATCGGGGGATGCACAATGGGACTCCACCTCATCTGAGGTATTTGAGCCTAGACCGTAAGACTGCGATGGTCATGTTCGCACAGTGGGAACATGAGCCATTCACAAACGCCGCCTCAGCATGCTGAACGCCCAAACACGTGATACAGTGATCGTGACCGTCAACTGGGGAGAGAAAACAACGGCATCCAGAAACACATGGTTTGAATGACATCTTAAAAAAAATGCAGGGTCAAACCGTGTAGCTCTTTTAGAGGAGAAATGCTCTTTTAATAGCACTCAGGGAGATGGCCGCGGCTCACACAGTCCGATGGTGCAAGCCTGTGTGAGCACTCAAAGCGGGAAACGCCCAGCGAACCGAGAATTTTGGGAACCGCCCTTTTGATGCAGCCACTCGCTGACTTGTGCAATCGCGCCAACACCAGCCGGTGAACAGTAATCCCCAAAGCAGAAATTAAAACAGCCACTTAAACTCGCGACCATTCGGCTCCGAAGTTGAAAGCGAGGATGCGGTATTCCACTTCCGTATTTATACCTGCGCTGCGGGGCGGTGCGTAGACCGCATGCCAACGTTATTGGCTCATTTCTATACACTCGAAGCAGATTGGTCTCTGAAGTCGATCCCCAATTCGTCGGTCAGTTCCGACATACGTCGAACGTGTCCGACTGAAAGGGAACCACAGGCTCTACTCTTCGGTAACCCCAAAAACTCATACCAGAAACACTTTTAAATTCTAAAAAAATAGAACACTAAACACTAACAGATCTCCCCCATATTGAAATTGAACAAATCGTGTAAGATAACATTTAAGTTTAACATTTACTCTCTTTTAACTGTCAGAAACAAAGCATGCTGGGAACTAGAAATCTGCTGTAACTCATTCCGTGAATGTATAAAACTTTAAGTTGGCTGGTAAAGTGGATACAACTTTATGAATATTATATGTAATGCTATTTTGTCTTCTAAATATTTGTATCAGTATATACCACTGATGGACCACAAAACCAGTCATAAGGGTCAATTATTATTATTATTATTATTATTATTAATATTTATTTTTATTTTTATTTTTTAATTTTTTTATTGAGATTTACACATCATCTGAAAGCTGGATAAAAAAGCTGATGTATGGTTTGTTAGGATGTGACAAGATTTGGCTGAGATACAACTATTTGAAAATCTGGAATCTAAGGGTGCAAAAACATCTAAATATTGAGAAAATCTCCTTTAAAGTTGTCCAAATGAAGGCCTTAGCAATGCATATTACTCCTACTACTAATTTTTTTAATATATATTTACGGTAGGCAATTTACAAAATATCTTCATGGAACACTCACTCAAAATGGCGCCGCTGTGTTTGGTCGCCGTTCAGGTCGCTCTGCGAAGACTGTGCTTTTATTTACTATTTTACTTTCTTTTACTCTCAGTTTTTACAAACTTATCATCTGCATTGATCTACTACGACAGCAAAACTCTTTTGGACATTGGTTACCTCTACACTGGACTGTTTCAGGACACTTTCGCCGATCCTCTGTGGCCATCTGAGATTCTTCGGAACGCCGAGTTGAACAATGGCCAGAGCCAGCGGCGTAGAACAAAGAAACACCGTGGGAAACGTGCTGGTATCCGTAACAGACTGAGGAAAAGGGCATTCAGACCTCCTCTCCCGAGCATTCTTCTAGCAAATGTTCAATCCTTGGATAATAAGATGGACGATCTTAGAGCCAGGATAAGTTTTCAACGGGACATGAGAGACTGTAATATCTATTGTTTGTCTGAAACATGGCTCACGCCCGCGGTCCCGGACACAGCTGTGACGCCGTCGGAGAACTTCTCTGTTTTTCGGATGGACAGAACAGCCGAGGCCGGTAAATCCAAAGGCGGTGGAGTGTGTTTCATGATCAACAAGAAATGGTGCGATCCCAGGAACATCACCATTCTCTCGCGGTCCTGCTCACCTCATCTGGAACATTTAACAATCATCTGCCGCCCATTCTATCTGCCGAGGAGTTTTCTGCGGTTGTCGCGACCGCCGTTTACATCCCACCGCAGGCAGACACAGCGCTGGCTTTATCTGGCCTTCATGATGTTGCCAGCGGCGCCATAAACCAACATCCCGACGCGGCATTCATTGTCGCTGGCGATTTTAACAAAGCAAACCTAAAGAAAGTCCTGCCAAACTTTCACCAGCACGTCTCCTGCCCCACACGAGGAGCAAACACACTTGATCACTGCTACTCCGCTTAAGAACGCCTATAAAGCGCGGTCACTTCCAGCGTTTGGCAAATCGGATCATGCCGCCATTTTCCTCACTCCCGAATACAAACAAAAGCTCCTCCAGGAACCCCGGTGAGGCGGGGAAGTTAAGCGTTGGTCACCCCACTCAGAGACCGCGCTACAGGCAGCTCTGGGCGATGTGGATTGGGACATGTTCCGAGCGAGTTCAGCTGACGTAAGCGAGTTCACAGACGTGGCGCTTTGCTTCATCAACACGCTTACAGAGCAAGCCACGCAAACAATAACAATAACGTCCTTCTCAAATCAGAAACCGTGGGTGGACAATTCAATCCGTGCGGCAGTGAACGCACGCACTGCTGCTTACAACGCCCGGTCTCCATTCAGGGAATATGAATGAATACAGATCGTCCTGCTATGCTCTCAGACGAGCAGTTAAAGCCGCAAACTCCGTTATAAAGACCGAGTGGAGTCTCATTTCCAACTCAGCGACTCGCGCGCGCATGTGGCAAGGTCTGAGGTCCATCTGCTCCTTTGGATCTAAATCCTCTGCAGAGGTGAACGCTGATCCGCTGCTCGTGAACGAGTTAAACTCTTTCTATGCTCGCTTTGACTGTAACGCGCAACGCGACTCCGCCAAGTGGCGCGTTAGAGGAAATTACTCAGAGCAGCAACGATCACGTGATCTCTGTCTCAGAGGATGAAGTTCGGAGAGCACTCAAGCGTGTGGACGTCAGGAAAGCTGCTGGGCCAGATGGTATCTCAGGTCGTGTTCTGCGGTCCTGTGCTGATCAGCTCACCGGGTTGTTTACATCTATCTTTAATGAGTCCCTCGCTACATCTGTGGTCCCCACCTCCTTCAAAAAATCCACCATCATCCCTGTCCCTAAGAACAGTAAACCCTCTTGCCTAAATGACTATCGTCCAGTGGCTCTCACGTCTATAGTCATGAAGGTCTTTGAGAGACTCATTAAAAACACCATTTGCGCCTTCATTCCTGACACTTTGGACCCTCTTCAGTTTGCCTATCGTCCCAATAGATCGACTGAAGATGCCATCTCTCATGTCCTCCACTCCTCCCTCACTCACATCGACAGCAAAAGTGGGAACTACGTAAGACTGCTATTTATTGACTATAGCTCAGCCTTTAACACCATAGTTCCCACCAAGCTAACCTCCAAACTCCTGGATCTCGGCCTGAATCCTTCTCTCTGCCACTGGATTGAGGACTTCCTCACTGGCAGGCCTCAGGTGGTGAGAATAGGCCAGTCCACCTCCACCTCCATCACCCTGAGTGTGGGAGCTCCACAGGGCTGTGTCCTGAGCCCCTGCTCTACTCTCTCTACACGCATGACTGTTTGTCCACACACAGCTCCACCTCTATCATCAAATTTGCTGATGATACTGTTGTCCTGGGCCTCATTTCCAACAACAATGAGACGGCATACTTGGACGAGGTGGAGCATCTAACATCATGGTGCCAGGACAACTGTCTCTCTCTGAATGTTGGCAAGACCAAAGAAATGATTGTGGACTTCAGGAAGAGACAGCAACGGACATACTCCCCTCTCATGATCAGCGGGTCACCAGTAGAGAGAGTGAGCAGCTTCAAGTACCTGGGAGTAAACATCTCCGAGGACCTGACCTGGACTGCTCACATTCAGACACAGGTGAAAAAGCCAGGCAAAGACTGTACCACCTGCGCCAGCTGAGGAAATTCAGGGTTTCACCAGCTATCCTGAAAACTTTCTATTTAGGGGCGATAGAAAGTGTTTTAACTCAGTGCATCACAGCGTGGTATGGGAACAGCACCAGTCATGACCGCAAAGCCCTGCAAAGAGTAGTGCGCTTATCCGGCGTATCTCAGGGTCAGCTCTCCCGTCTCTGCAGGACGTCTACACCAAACGCTGCAAAGGTAGAGCTACCAAGATCATCAAGGACTCTAATCACCCTGCAAACCCTCATTTCACGCTGCTACCATCTGGTAAGCGCTTCCAAGCCTGATGGCCAAAACTGAGAGACTCAGGAGGAGCTTCTTCCCCAGGCCATCAGACTCCTGAACTCAGTCACTTAACATCACGTGACTTCACGCCAGGATAAACATCGATACACTGACATTGCACTGCACTTTCTGTTCTCGTTGTTACTGTGTAACAACCTGTCATAAACCTGTTTGCACATTATACTCTTATACATTTGTTAACCACATATTTATAAGTCTACAGTTTACTCACTGCAAAGTCTACTTCAATTATTTTATTCCACTTTATCCTTATTTGTTACCTTTTTTCTCTTGACTTGATTATTTATAATTCTACAGATATAGATTATTATATATATATCTACAGATATATATATATATATATATATATATATATATATATATATATATATATATATATATATATATATATATATATATATATATATATATATATATATATAGAAATATTTTTTTTTTTTTTTTTTTTTTTTTTATATCCTATTTCTATTATAATTTCTTCCTTGTGTTTTTAACTGTGAATTTGCACTGTCCATGGAGCGGACCTGTTTACATTTCACTGCCGGTTGTATATTCTGTATATAACTGTGTATGTGACAAATAAAACTCTTGAATCTTGAATCTTGAAAACATGATCTTTACTTAATATTGATAATTTTGACCCATACAATGTATTGTTGGCTATTGCCACAAATATACCCTTGCAACTTATGACTGGTTTTGTGGTGCAGGGTCAGTATATTTGAAAATATAAGCACTAGTTTTCCATATATGGAAATTCTTAATTCATTTGAAAAACATGTAAGGATTATTCAATTCAATTTAAAGGAATATTACAATAAAGGTCCTTTCACACTGGATGCGATTTTGATGGTTTTATTTTTTGATCAGCTGTTTGTGTAATGAGTGCTTCCACATCAAACGCGAATGTGCTGCGGCAAAAAAAAAAAAAAAAAAAGAATTTATTTTTTCCGCTTCAATGTCGATTTTTTGTTTTTTTTTACTCTAGCGGCGACAGAAAAGGCTGCCTTCAACCAATCACAAGGAAACAAAGGTGACGAAATGTCCAGTTGATGTCACTAGCTATTCACTCAACATTAACCTATTAAGTAGTTTCAGCTGTAGCCTATACACTCACCTAATGGATTATTAGGAACACCATACTAATACTGTGTTTGACCCCCTTTCGCATTCAGAACTGCCTTAATTCTATGTGGCATTGATTCAACAAGGTGCTGAAAGCACTCTTTAGAAATGTTGGCCCATATTGATAGGATAGCATCTTGCAGTTGATGGAGATTTGTGGGATGCACATCCAGGGCACAAAGCTCCCGTTCCACCACATCCCAAAGATGCTCTATTGGGTTGAGATCTGGTGACTGTGGGGGCCATTTTAGTACAGTGAACTCATTGTCATGTTCAAGAAACCAATTTGAAATGATTCGAGCTTTGTGACATGGTGCATTATCCTGCTGGAAGTAGCCATCAGAGAATGGGTACATGGTGGTCATAAAGGGATGGACATGGTCAGAAACAATGCTCAGGTAGGCCGTGGCATTTAAACGATGCCCACTTGGCACTAAGGGGCCTAAGGTGTGCCAAGAAAACATCCCCCACACCATTACACCACCACCACCAGCCTGCACAGTGGTAACAAGGCATGATGGATCTATGTTCTCATTCTGTTTACTCCAAATTCTGACTCTACCATCTGAATCTGACTCATCAGACCAGGCAACATTTTTCCAGTCTTCAACTGTCCAATTTTGGTGAGCTTGTGCAAATTGTAGCCTCTTTTTCCTATTTGTAGTGGAGATGAGTGGTACCCGGTGGGGTCTTCTGCTGTTGTAGCCCATCCGCCTCAAGGTTGTGCGTGTTGTGGCTTCACAAATGCTTTGCTGCATACCTCGGTTGTAACGAGTGGTTATTTCAGTCAAAGTTGCTCTCCTATCAGCTTGAATCAGTCGGCCCATTCTCCTCTGACCTCTAGCATCAACAAGGCATTTTCGCCCACAGGACTGCCACATACTGGATATTTTTCCCTTTTCACACCATTCTTCTTTGTAAACCCTAGAAATGGTTGTGCGTGAAAATCCCAGTAACTGAGCAGATTGTGAAATACTCAGACCGGCCCGTCTGGCACCAACAACCATGCCACGCTCAAAATTGCTTAAATCACCTTTTTTTCCTATTCTGACATTCAGTTTGGAGTTCAGGAGATTGTCTTGACCAGGACTACACCCCTAAATGCATTGAAGCAACTGCCATGTGATTGGATGATTAGATAATTGCATTAATGAGAAATTGAACAGGTGTTTCTAATAATCCTTTAGGTGAGTGTATGCAGCTGTGTTGCCCACTGTAGGCTACAGACAACGATGTTGGATGTTGGAGCTCTGAAATGTCACAGACGTCGCAAATTCGTGTGGCGGCTGATGTGAATGGTTTTGACGCAAACTATTCGCATGCGCAATATTCGCTTTTCCGCTTTGCTTTTTTTGTTTACGCGTCCGGTGTGAAAGGGCCTTAAATTATGTTCATAGTCATTCAAAAAAGTATGCCACGTAGGCTATGTTGGTAGGTTTATGTAGGCTATATCCCAGCCACCGCAGTTATTTTTAATGGAAAGAGACATAGGCGTGTTATCCAAGCATGAATTAAAATTAAAAGAGCGAAATGTTTGAATTTGCATGGTGGTAGGCTAACTGAAAATAATTTTTCTATTTATCTATATAGTTTCATAGTTAGGCTATAGCCTATTTAAATGAAAATTTGAATGGCCTGAATAAAGCTCTTTCTACGAGTCTGAAGTGCGATGCCACGCTTAGTGACATATATGCGCATGTATCACTGTCACACGCACAGTCTCACGCAAAGAAAAATATATAATAGTATATATTATATAGTATAGTAATAATGCTGCATAATATATAAAGTTACTGCATAATAACATTTTAACAAGCAGAATAATACAGCATCATGGTACACATTTTTAGCTATGTCTTTTAACTACTATAGTATTTTGAAGGACAAAAACATAAACATTAACTATTGGCTTTTACATCAAGTCAGTGGTCACTTTACTTTGCACAAGGCCCTGTGTGGTCACACACTTGGCACAGCCCTTGTGACGGTACTGGCGTCCGGTGTGAAAGGGCTTTTAATTGAAAATCTTGAATTTTTTTTTTTTTTTTTTTTTGGACTGTTTAATAACACATTAACTGCTGTCATCTTTTCCTGACTTTTTTTTAAATTGTATTTCTTTATTTATTTATCTAGCTTCTGTATATTGGTAAAGGGCTGTCGCCAGTACTCTGCTAGTACAGTTTGCATTTATGATGCAAACCTAAAAGTACAATGTGGTAGAGACTCTTGTATGGACCAATGACACTCACACACACTCCAGTCAAGAAGACTTGACACCACTCAAAACTTCATCCAATTAATGCAACAGAGAAAAAGAAGAAGTATTTTTCACGAGTAAATTTACTGTCACAGGTATCTGTGTGTTTTTTGACTGCAGCTATCAAGGAGAGATTCACGGTCCGTCAGCGAATATACAATCAACGCCAACAGCACATAAGATGCTCTCTAAAATCTCCCTGTGGTCCTGATGTTCAGAAGATCAAGTCCTAATGATGACCTCAGGCCAGTTTCTTCAATTATTTGTGGTGCCCTTTTGATGCTCATGTCAGTCACATGCACAATACGACAACTATACTAGAAATGCTTTTCCATGCCAGGCTCGTTCACACGATCTTTCCTCTTTTCTTTATCACAGTGAGCAGGCACGCCACATTCAAAGAAAGCAGAAAATTCTCTAATAGTCTTATTCCTCTCTTTAGCATGCATATTAAATGTATCACGGCAGACACAGCCTTTGAGCAATCCAGTCTGTAACACTCTGTAAATATCACACACACATCCCAGCTGTAGTTTTCTC
This sequence comes from Paracanthobrama guichenoti, assembly GCA_018749465.1. NCBI lineage: Eukaryota > Metazoa > Chordata > Actinopteri > Cypriniformes > Gobionidae > Paracanthobrama > Paracanthobrama guichenoti. Next base: position 14,009,455 of record CM031966.1, on the reverse strand, counting down.
TCAGATATCAGTTAACTGTGTTCTAAAACCCAGCCTCACATATAGTGTCTATATAAGCAGCTTCAGAAGTGACTGTTTTGGAGCACTCCATATAAGCAGCAACTCTGTACATCTCACAAATATTACTTTTCATGTGAGGTACATGAGGCCTGACTTAATATTCCTGTTTAACTCCTGTTACTAAGCTATACTGTTAATACTTTTAAGAAGCACACACAATAGTGAATTTATAAAAAGGATAATCCCATTTTCGAGGGGGTCCTAAAACACTAAGACAACATTTTACAACACATACAAACAAAACAACTTTACAAAGCATACACTCCAAATATAGAAAACAAAGGTAGTTTAAAGCTTGTAACAATAGCAGAACCCCTTGTGGTGCTAAATAGAACACCTTTTCCATAAAGAACCATGCTTTAAAAGTGCTATATAGGACCTACAGTATATAGGCAGCACTTGGTGTTATATGTCCTTTTTAATAATAGTTATTGTCATTAAATATTAGTAAAGTAATATTAGTATTATTAATATTATTTTTAAACATACTTTATTAATATTTGTTTTTACCCTCTATCTGCCTGGTCTATTTGGGTTTTACAAAAAACAAAAAAAAAAAAAAAAAAAAACTCTAGTGCTCTAACAACTGTTATTAGCTGAAATGACACTGAACATGATATGGATGTAATGAAGACCAAGTTCCAGTGAAATATCCTCTATACTGTATTTAAGTCCATCATTATGTGTGTATTTTGAGTGGCAGTTTCTCTCTGCAGATGATGAGGTTATGGGATGTGACAGCATCTGAAACACAATTGAGTTTAGAGTTTCAGTGTGTCTTTTCCGGTTTATGAAAAAACTATTATTTATGAAGGCCAAAATTAGCAAAGTGTGTGAGCCCTTTACAGTGTTAAAAGGAAAAAGTGAGATAAGATAGTGTTAATGTTTTTTTAATTTTTTTAATTTTATTTTTTTTATGTATGTTGTAGTATGTTTATGCATAAAGTAATTAATTAGTGGAGAAGAGAAGATAAGTATCCTTACCTGAACAGAGCAAGTCACACTTGTATTCTGTTACACTAAAAAGAGAAAAGGACATGATTGGTTGGAAACCAGTTACAATTTGAAAGTTAACATTTATAGACATTTTAAGAAAGAAATCGTTTACCTGCTGAGAGTGTGTTGACAGTCTGTTTTATAGCTGAGCTCCAGAAAATCAGTAATGAGGTGGCTTTGACAGTTACAAATTTGAAAAACAAAAGGCGGGAATAAAGAACCCTAAACTCTAACACAAATAACCACTTCAGCATATAAAGGGTTCTTCAGGACCATACGGTTCTAAATAGAACTGTTACTACGTGTAAAGAACCTTTGAAGAACCATATTTTTTCAGAGTGTAAGTACTGCTAAGGTAGTTTAATAACATATAAATAAATGAATAAAATAAAAGTATTTTTCTCTTGATTCTGGTCTTAACTATTATAAGCAGGTCACAATGCAAAAATATCCAAATTAAGGTACATTAGAATGCATCATAATTTCACCTCCTGCTTTTTGGAACAGCTTTTGTGTAGAGAGCACAATGCAGGTATTATGCCGCAATATGTATTTAGTTTTTATTTCTGGTTTATTTTTCATTTCTCTATTTGTTTTAACTGATGTCATTGTTAGTTTTAGAGTAGTTTTCTAGTATGTTTATTTAGGTTTTCTTGTTAGTTTTAGTATTTCTGGGCTACAAATATTAAAATAACTGAAAAAATAAATAAATAAATATATATATATATATATATATATATATATATATATATATATATATATATATATATATATATATATATATATATAAAACAGTGTTAAATATCATCACAGTCTAATGTTATATCTAGTGGCAATTTCATGTTTAATGCAGATGGATTACATTGGTTTCAAGTTTTATAATATACTGTGCATCAAAACTAAAATCAAAGTGAATTTGTGGACATTTTATTTTATTGTAATTCATTTTAGAGTCATGAAAAAGCGTATTTTAGATTAGTTTCAGTTGTTATCATTTAGTTTTTGGTTAAAAACAAATCTGAAGCCTGTTAACCCATTGTTTTGTGTCAGGACCGATACATTTATTACCCATAATGCCCTTGCTTACATCAGAACTTGAACTGACAGAGTAGCGATGCATACAAATATGAGATTTTATATATTTCCACGCAGTGTAATGCTGCAGCTTTCACATTTGAGTAATCTAGACATGAATAATAAATTAGCCTTCAGGTTTATGTATTTTTCCCTGATATGAGTTGTGTTATTTATAGCTTCATCTTTATTACAAGCTTAAAAATATGATAAAATATTGTGACATTTTGATGGTGGAAGGGGCTGGTGCAGGCCAAACAAACATTTGCTTAATCAATCACTGAAATTCAACATCAGGCTATACCTCCTACAGCGCAGCTGCACGCGCACCCACACCAGGCTCGTCCTGCCAGACTCTGAAACACGGTTTTATCTTTGCATTTATTTACACCAATGTTTAATGGAAGATTATTGAGGAGAGATGAGGGTTTATGTTACCGCATTGTTTTATTTGAGTGACCTTGAATGCACGGGCCAAAGGCACTGAAGTAAACAAAAAAAAAGAGGAAAAAAAATCAATTAAACACAGTTTATAGTTGAAACAGAGAGAAAAAAATGGCTAATTGAACAGCTGCAGTCTGATGAAATGCCACTCCATATGCCAAAGTAAAAAAAAAAAAAAAAGCAATTTCTGTGCATCTTACAGAAGAAGTGAGTGCGAAAAGCTCTCATTTAATCAACTAACATTGATATTACTTCTGGCAATTAGAGGCATGCTGATAATGATATGAGTTTTCAGCTGTAAATAATTATGCTGCCTTCAGGCCATGCTTTTCTTCCTCACTGTATCTATAAACAATAATCAAACCACCAGGCGAAAGTTGAGGGCTTTTGTTTGCTGCCGTGCTGCAGTTTGGGGAAAAACATCAGTGCAGCCCCCTGGTGTTGCCCTTGGCGGCTCTGACCTTCAGGAGCCCGGTGCTGGCAGCACGGCGAGCTAATGTATCGGCCTATCGATCCTTATACTTCCACTTCAAACGGATTGTGTGCGTGCACGCTTATTTAGCCCGAGAGCAGGGTGGGACACAAAACACTCCTGTGGCCTAATACTGCGAAAGACACACAGACGGACTGAAGACTGCACTTTCACTGGTGCAATCTGAAATTTAATAATGGGAGAGATGCATGCGGACCTCACGCAGCTCTGTTTTAATTGTTTAGCGGATACAGTCTCAAACCTATTGGTTGTCACAGTCAGCATTTGGGTTTGGCTAATTATGGCACATGCATTAGCAGTCAGCGTCTGTCTCACATTTTTTCATTTGTTACATCAGTCAATTAAGAACCAACAGAATCACTTAAAACAACTCATAGGGGAGAGCGGGGCACAAACGAACACTTTTTGACTTTTGACTTTTCAGTTTGTGTAAATCCATTTGTGGTTCAGAGTATTTATTTTTCCCACATTAATTTCACGTCTAGTACAATTATGTGGTTTTGTTTCATTAATACAGTGTACTGTATTTATCCCAAAAGAATGGAAGTGAAATGTGACAATATGACATGAGCATATGACAGCTTAAAATGTTGTCTAATAAAAATATATATAATAAAATAATATATATAAAAAAAAAAAAATATATATATATATATATATATATATATATATATCCAAGACAAACTAAAACAATAAAATACAATCATTAACATTTTCATATAAAATAATGGCATTTTTTAATAATTACAAATCAACAAATTTTTATAAAACACAGCTATACAGCATAGTTCAAAGCATAATAATAATAATAATAAATAATTTCTGAACATTGACTCTCAGTCTTTATTCACCTCTTTCTCATGGTTTCTCAATAGAATTCATAAAAGTCTAGAATAAAATAGTATAGTTCTAATAGGGGCACATTGTAATGCAGTGTTACAACATGCCCCACCTGTAACTAGAATTCAAACCCTGCTCGTGTCGTCTGTTGGTTAGATCAGCATTAAAGAATTATATCAACTGTTAAATAACAGATATAAGATTAAAATAATATCAGATTTGTCTAATTTTAAATAAACACAAAAAACAGAGATGAAAAGTTAACTTAATTAAGAAACGTTAGTTCCCTGAAGAGGGAACGAGGTGCTGCATCATCGCTGTGGGAACGCCTCTGCATGATTGCGTCGTGAAGCATGTATGGAATCACTCCAATGGAGTGACGGAACGTCATAGGCGGCATCAATCAGGAAACTATAAAGCACACCTGCACCAAACACTGTTAGCTTCTGAAAAGATTGAAGCAAGATGATCATGGGTATGCAGGGAGTATGGCAGGGCGACGCAGCGTCTTGTTTCCTCTTCAGGGAGCTACGGTTACACACATAACCGAGAAGTCAACGTTGTAGGAGCGCAATACCCACGTTGCCATAGGAGCCAGATGCCTATCCATGTGAACATTGTGCACGAAGAAGCGAGCACCTGTGCCCCTGGTGTAGAGCTGAGGTCAAGTTCGTAGAACCTCACAAACATGTGTGGCGAGGACCAGCCTGCCGTATCACACACTTCTTGTAGGGACACCCCTGACAATAAAGCTTCAGAAGCAGCCATGCTTCTTGTAGAGTGGGCCGGTACAGCCAAAGGTCAAGGCAAGTGAAATGGCCTCAACTTCCCACTTGTTCATTCTCTGCTTAGATGCCGGGCACTCCTTTCTAGGTGACCCGAAACACATGAACAGTTGTTCATCTTTCCTCAACAGGGCAGCTCTGTGGACATAATCATCTAAAGCCCACACAGGGCAGAGCAGATTAAGCTTCTCCTGGACTGATGTGCGGAAGGGAGGAGGACAAAAGGTCTGCTAATTAATTGGTCTTACAATGTTAGTAGGAACCTTAGGAATGTAGCCTGGCCTAGGCTGTAGGAAGGCCTTAACCATGCCGGGCGTGTATTGCCCCAAAGATACACCACGCAAAGGAGTGTGGTAAGCAGCCACCACTTACAGCCTGCAGAGAATCTTTCCTGCAGGATGTCCAGCACTGCACCCACTGGGCAGTTAACTGGGTCCCACTGATGATTCCCGCACCATGAAGTGAATAACCTCCACTTCAGGGCATAGAGTTTCCTCGTGGAGGGAGCTCTAGAGTGTAGAATGGTCTCCACAACCTCAGTTGAGAGACCAGAACTTATGAGCTGGGTTTGCGCAGGTAGTGACGTTGTGCTTCTGTTGAGACCTGCGTGAGGAGCTCATACCTGGCTTCTGCTGCTCCCGCCCAGCAGCAGCTGGGAGCTGGGTTTTTTCGGGGAAGGAACTGCTGGAGCGCCGCCGCCTGCTTCTTATCCTCCTGAAACCTATTGGTGACAATGTTTACAGTGTCACCAAGTAGGCCATCATGAGAGAGCAGGGCGTCCAACAGAAAGCTCTTCTCCTTCTCCTTTATCTCCATGAGGTTCAGCAATAAGTTCAAATTTTTAGTTCAAAATGGCGCCGCCGTGTTCGGTCGCCGTTCAGGTCGCTCCACGAAGACTGTGCTTTTATTTACTATTTTACTTTCTTTTACTCTCAATTTTTACAAACTTATCATCTGCATTGATCTACTATGACAGCAAAACTCTTTTGGACATTGGTTACCTCTACACTGGACTGTTTCAGGACACTTTCGCCGATACTCTGTGGCCATCTGAGATTCTTCGGAACGCCGAGTTGAACAATGGACAGAGCCAGCGGCGTAGAACCAAGAAACACCGTGGGAAACGCGCGCTGGAATTCGAAACAGACTGAGGAAAAGGGCATTCAGTCCTCCTCTCCCGAGCATTCTTCTAGCAAATGTTCAATCCTTGGATAATAAGATGGACGATCTTAGAGCCAGGATAAGTTTTCAACGGGACATGAGAGACTGTAACATATTTTGTTTGTCCGAAACATGGCTCACGCCCACGGTCCCGGACACAGCTGTGACGCCGTTGGAGAACTTCTCTGTTTTTCGGATGGACAGAACAGCCGAGGCCGGTAAATCCAAAGGCGGTGGAGTATGCTTCATGATCAACAAGAAATGGTGCGATCCCAGGAACATCACCATTCTCTCGCGGTCCTGCTCGCCTCATCTGGAACATTTAACAATCATTTGCCATCCATTCTATCTGCCGAGGGAGTTTTCTGCGGTTGTCGCGACTGCTGTTTACATTCCGCCGCAGGCAGACACAGCGCTGGCTTTATCTGGCCTTCATGATGCTGCCAGCGGCGTCATAAACAAACACCCCGATGCTGCTTTCATCGTCGCGGGCGATTTTAACAAAGCAAACCTAAAGAAAGTCCTGCCAAACTTTCACCAGCACGTCTCCTGTCCTACACGAGGAGCAAACACGCTGGATCATTGCTACTCTCCATTCAAGAACGCCTATAAAGCGCGGTCACTTCCAGCGTTTGGCAAATCGGATCATGCCACCATTTTCCTCACTCCCGAATACAAACAAAAGCTCCACAGGGCTGGTGTCCTGAGTCCCCTGCTCTACTCTCTCTACACACATGACTGTTTGTCCACACACAGCTCCACCTCTATCATCAAATTTGCTGATGATACTGTTGTCCTGGGCCTCATTTCCAACAACAATGAGACGGCATACTTGGACGAGGTGGAGCATCTAACATCATGGTGCCAGGACAACTGTCTCTCTCTGAATGTTGGCAAGACCAAAGAAATGACTGTGGACTTCAGGAAGAGACAGCAACGGACATACTCCCCCCTCGTGATCAGCGGGTCACCAGTAGAGAGAGTGAGCAGCTTCAAAGTACCTGGGTGTAAACATCTCCGAGGACCTGACCTGGACTGCTCACATTCAGACACAGGTGAAAAAAGCCAGGCAAAGACTGTACCACCTGCGCCAGCTGAGGAAATTCAGGGTTTCACCAGCTATCCTGAAAACGTTCTATTCAGGGGCAATAGAAAGTGTATTAACTCAGTGCATCACAGCGTGGTATGGGAACAGCACCAGTCATAACCGCAAAGCCCTGCAAAGAGTTGTGCACTTATCCGAGCGTATCTCAGGGTCAGCTCTCCCGTCTCTGCAGGACGTCTACACCAAACGCTGCAAAGGCAGAGCTACTAAGATCATCAAGGACTCTAATCACCCTGCAAACCCTCATTTCACGCTGCTGCCATCTGGTAAGCGCTTCCAAAGCCTGATGGCCAAAACTGAGAGACTCAGGAGGAGCTTCTTCCCCCAGGCCATCAGACTCCTGAACTCAGTCACTTAACACCACGTGACTTCACTTCAGGATATACATACTGACATTGCACTGCACTTTCTGTTCTCGTTGTTACTGTGTAACAACCTGTTATAAACCTGTTTGCACATTATACTCTTTATACATTTGTTAACCACATATTTATAAGTCTACAGTTTACTCACTGCACAGTCTACTTCAATTATTTTATTCCACTTTATTCTTATTTTTTTACTTATTTTTTTTTCTTCTACTTGACTTGATTATTTATAATTCTACAGATATATATATATATATATATATATATATATATATATATATATATATATATATATTTTTTATCCTATTTCTATTATAATTTCCCCTTGTGTTTTTAACTGTGAATTTGCACTGTCCATGGAGTGGACCTGTTTACATTTCACTGCCGGTTGTATATTCTGTATATAACTGTGTATGTGACAAATAAAAACTCTTGAATCTTGAATCTCTTGAATCTTGAATAAATGCCTCTCCGTGGCCACCAGGACTGCCATAGAACGGCCCACTCATCTGGCCGTCTCCTTGGTGGCATGGATCGGCTGAAGACCGGAGCTCACTGATGACATCAGCTCAGATCTCCTCACTATCTCTAAGCAGGTCAGCCTGGTATGCTTGCACGATGGACATAGTGTGCAAGCACGCCACTGTCTGACCTGCTGCCGAGTACGCTTTGCCCACCAGTGCTGAAGTGGCAGGGTTGGTGGGCAGTGTTGGAGCTTTAAGGGACAATGCCGATTCGGGAGAGAGATGGCTCGCAAGTGTCTCCTCCACCCTCAGCATCGACCCATATCCATATTTTTTTTTCACTACAATATTGCTGTATGTAGATGTCTGTGGGCTGTGGGCACGAGATCCCATTGCTCACAGGCAACTCCCTCGAGAGCTGAGCATGCTGCACTCCCATGCAAACAACACACATAGAGTGTATATACGTAATGAAACGAGGGCAGGGATGAACACACTTTCTGAAATGTTGTTCACTTTCCAAAGCTCTAACTAAAGACGGACAATAAAACACCAAGTTTTGACAGACAATGATTCACACAGAGTGCTCGCTGAAGACACAGAAGCTAACAGTGTTTGGTGCAAGTGTGCTTTATAGTTTCCTGGTTGATGACATCACCCGCCTATGACATTCTGTCACTCCATTGGATTAAATCCATACGTGCTTCATGACGCAGTCATGCAGAGGCGTTCCCACAGCGATGACAAAATTTACTTTTGCTATGATTAAATAAATGTTCAGTGATATATTCCAAAAAATATATATTTTTATTTTGGTGCATTTTTTTCTCTATATAGTGTTAATATGGCAACTAGTAAATACAGAAAGTTTCCTCATGCTGGCATGTGATGCCATGCCCGTGGCAACGGCTCATAAGACATTTAATCTCTATGGGTGAGGAGCATGCAAGGTCAGTCCTTGAGGGGGGTGATTGCGCTCATTGAGACAAGTTTAATATCCACAAACTCTGATCGTGTTTGGCTCTATTTGATTGACCTGTGGCTCAGGTTCCACGGCCAACAAGCCGGCTCAGCAACTTCAGTCATGCAGTTCGCAGGTAGAGATGGCGGACGAGAAGCGGACGAGGAGTGATTGAGCCCTTTCTCTCACCCTCTCTAATGACTCTAAAGACCATGTTCTGGATCTTGATGCTCACTTTGTGATTACGCAGCTGCAGGTCATGCTGGTGTGCCCCTGCACACCAAAGAAGAAAGTCAAATACACCTAGGAGGGCTTGAGGGGGAGTAAATAATGGGATGATTTTCATTTTTGCTGGGAACTATTCCTTTAATGCAGTCGTTGACTGATGCCAGGAGGCTAAAAAGCAGTTTGCGGCATTCAGTGAATTAATCCCTCACCGTGTCCAGGAGCCGGCACCCTCCACCAGCTGCTCCAGGCCAGGGCTCAGTGACAGGAGAGAAGAGTAGAAGGCCAACATGACGGCCCATGTCCCTATGAATTTGGAAGGAGCCATGATTCCTGAACAAGGGCCAGGCTCTCAGGGACTCTATATATTAAATCACCAGGGCGGTCTGTGTTTGCCTCCTCTTTTCAGAAGAGAAATTCAAGTCACTAAGATCAGTTTATATTCTGGGGCATGCAAACTTGGAGGCAGATATCCTGTCAAGGCAGAGGCTGAGGTCCGGGGAATGGTGACTCCATCCATTGTGGAGTCCATATGGCAGAGGTACAGCCAAGGAGAAGTGGACTTGTTTGCCTATGAGGAGATGACCCACTGTACCCACTGGTTCACCCTTACACCTCCAGCTTCCTTGGGTCTGGATGCCATTGTACAGATGTTGATGGGGCTGCATCTGTACGTTTTCCTCCGATTGCTCTTCTCCCGGGGGTTCTAGCAAGGGTCCACTTTCTCCTAGTGCTCCGTTCTGGCTGGCCAGAGTAAGGTTCTCAGACCTGATATCACTCCTGGACAGCATTCCCTGGGTTATTCTAGTTAGAATGATCTTGTGTCTTAAGTGCATGGGGTGATCTACCACCCCAAGCCGAACCCTCTTGATGGTGTAAATTAGCTGAAAAAAGTTTTAAATGTATTAAAAACTGAGGTTAGCTGGTAGCCTGGTATGATGACGTGGGAAATAAGCAGTGGTGTTGACCCTCTCCTGACTCTGTCTTTGTTCATGACCACTCCTCAAGCCCCAGTTGGCCCGCTTTGGACCAAGGTATTCGGCGGGCCAAAAAACCCCTGGTTGTTGGCCTAGAGGAATCCCCGATAAAGCCGGATCAAGGTCCGGAACTGACAGTGGAAACAAAACTGCCCCTGGCATGCACTAGCATGGTCACTTTTGGACAGTGGAAACGCAGCTTTTGACTTCGCAAAAGAGAGTATGAGATTTCCAGGCCCTGTCAGTTGCCTCTTCCTACCTAGACCTTGCTCCAGGTGATGAGCTGTACTGCACCCTAGACCGGACTATCTCCCGAATGTTCCATCTATGGCTGGTCAGCCAGTTGTTTTGCAGGCTCTCTTCCCTCCACCTCATGAAACACAAGAGCAAGAATGTCTGCACTGTATTTCCAAGCTTTGAGGATCTACGTCCACTGCTCAGGCCAGTGGAGCAAGTTCTCTCAGCTCCCGGTCTGCTTTGGTGGCCGCAATAGAGTGAATGTGGTCACCAAGCAGAGCATCTGAGGTATGCGGTATGACTTCACCTCTAGGGGTTAGGGACCACTCCCTAAGTGTTGCATCTTCCAGAGCTCTTGTTAGGGGTGCACCATTGCAAGATGTTTGTGATGTGGCAGGCTGGCCCATTCATCAGGTTCTACAGCCTGGACACGGATTCAACCAGATGGTGTCAGGTCCTTCAGTGTTAATCTGGTTTAGTCTGTGCTCACAATTGTCTGTGCAGAAACACAGCCTTGTGGGGCAGGCATTGTCTAGTGGCGTGGCAACATTGACATTCAAGTTCCCATAGTGTCAATCCATGATGAGGCTTTGAGTTCCACTCAAAAGGTAATGCCTAAGGTTATGTGTGTAAACCGGTTCCCTGAGAGATGAATATGCCACTCCCCCGGCCATGCCTGTGTGTCTTTTTCAGAAAATTACAATCTGGCGACACACTGGCATGGCGTCTATTTATGGTTTTGGTGACGTACTACACTACGTCATCACACCTCATCATTACGTGTAAACATGTGCTTCAGACACACCGGCTCAGCTGAGCATTTTATAGCATCAAGCCATGATGCATAGTTTTACACCACATAACCTGAGATGTTTAAAAAAAAAAGAACAGGTATTAAACCAAAATGTCAAAACCATTGTTTTAGCCAGCAGAAATTGTAATTGATAATTGGAAGAACACGTGACAAGCTGCTCCAACATAGAACTCAGTTAAACACTTCATTATATATAATACACTCACACAAACACACACTTAATTAAACCAAAAGCTATTTTCAACAACATAAAAACAGGAAAATCGTTGTGTAGTTCTCATTAAATTGGATCATAAATGATGCACAATAAAGTTAAATACGCCCACTATCAGTTCAGACAGATTACACTCTCTCTCACAGCAAAAAAACACAAAGTTAGAAAGTGTGGCAATTAATGAAGCTGTAAATGTACCACCTCAGGAAATTCACATCAATGAAAGACTGCATTGTTTCTTTTCTAACAGCAGTACGTGAGGTGTTGTGAGCGCTGAGGGCAGCGGACAGTGAACTTTGCTTACTAACTTCATCCAGTGTGAGTACAGACTAAGATGAAGAACATAATTAAGGAAACACATGGAAGGCTTCTTGAGGTCTACGATTAATTAGCCTTCTGTCGATATTCTCATCAATACCCGATTAACAAATGACACATTGCCCTATGAATGCTATTGATCTGCCTGCATTTCACAGCATTAATAAGCTGAAGCCTCCTAACATACTGAAAAGCTGACAAAACAGAGGAAAGTCATTCCTCTCCAACAGCTTGTTGATCCGCTTTGACAGAAAGGCCTGTCTAATGTCAGAGAGAAACCTGCTTACTTACACAGTTTACACAAAACTACCAAACTAAAGCTCAGTAATTCAAGTTTAATCATCAATGATGTTACTTTTTTTGCTGAATCTACTAATTTTAAGCTGCAGCCCATAACTTTATTTGTGTTCAAAATTTACAAAATATATATGAGCGAGTAAATCATGAATCAATTTTCTAAACCATGTTTCTGTCTTTTGTCCTGAATTACTACAGTACACCTATAATAAGTGTTTATATGCAGATTATTTTAGACCAGTCGGGTCACCAACCACTGCGGAGTAGCACAGTACCTGTGTAACTCGTCGTCATAGACATACACAGAGAGAAGTAGCTCTGGCTTCAATATTCTTTCGCAAGACTCGTGCAGTTTTGTTTATTAACCACTAGATGGACAAAAGCTACGGACTGCAGCTTTAATAATTTACGGTCAGCCATCAGGAAGTGAGTGCTTCTAATTGACTTCACTTTTCTCTGTTGAAGTCTATAGTGTCTGTGTCCATTTCTTTTACTGTCTATGATAACAACCGCCAAAGTGAATAATACACCGCTCATCCAGGTACTACGCGTTATCTTGACCGGTACTACTTGTATGCTTAATGTGTCACTCCGCTGTCGTTGACTGTCTGGTGCCATCTTGTGACTGAAAAACACTTAACGTTAACCACCACGGGTTACAATGGAAGACTTCAAGGAGTTCACCCAAAAATGAAAATTAGCCCATGATTTACTCACCTTCGAGTCATGGTGTATATGACATTCTTCTTTCAGACGAATAAAATCAGAGTATATATATATATTCAAGCTTTATAATGGCAGTGATTGTGATGTTCTGTTTCTGAAGTCCATAAAAATGCATCTGTCCGTCAAATAATGTGCTCCACATGGCTCTGGAGGGTTAATAAAGGCCTTCTGAAGTGAATCGATGAGTTTGTGTAAGAAAAATATCGATATTTAAAACTTTGTAAAGTAACGTTTCGGCGATCGCCTTCCGTAATCAATTTATGGGAAAAGTGTTGAAAGTGCCTCTGCAGTTCAAAAAGTACGGTCGTCAGACTTTGCGTACGCACTTTGAATTGCGAGAAGGCACTTTCAGCACTTTTTCCACGGGAGACGATTGGCTGAAACTTTACTTTATAAAGTTTTAAATATGGAAATTTTTCTTACACAAACACATCAGTTCGCTTCAGTAGGCCTTTATTAACCTCCCAGAGCCGTGTGGAGCAGACAGATGCATTTTTTTATGGACTTAAAAAACAGAGCTAACGTTACAACTACTGCCATTATAAAGCTTGGATTAGCCAGGACTTTATAAATACAACTCCGATTTTATTCGTCTGAAAGAAGAATACCATATACACCTGAAATGACTTGAGGGTGAGTAAATTAAGGGCATATTTAAATTTTTGGGTGAACTATCCCTTTCAGCATTAATTTCAAAATGTATGGTATAAAAACAAATCTTTTCAACAATAAAGGATTAAAGCAGTTTGAACAGTTTTTCTTCGTGGAAGCTTTGCGTAAGAGCTAATAAAATATTTAAACTCAAGACAATATTTTGTGTAATAAGCGGGATAATGTACACCCAGCCAGTTGTTATCGCAGAATAAACCCCTTCAGAGTGATGCAAGACCCCATCAAGGATATATATATATATATATATATATATATATATATATATATATATATATATATATATATATATTAATTGGGATACTTACCATTTCTTTGTAAGTAATTGTGAAAATGACTGTCCATTTTTTTTTTTTTTTTGGGGAAAAATGTTACTACACCATTTCTTCCCAGTGTAAGATTAATACATGCTTTAGAAGTATTTTTCATTGTTACTTCATGACTAATGTAAGTAATGTAACTAACTAATGTAGTTAACTGATGTTAACAAATGGAACCTTATGTAAATTGTTACCATTTTTAAATAGAAAAACAGTCAATTTCAATCATCATTATTATTTCATTATTATTACAATTACTATTGATATTAAACTTTTCGTCCATCAAATCACACCAAACAAACTCAAAAAAAAAAAAAAAAAAAACCTTTAGATCAAAAGTGTTGTTGTGTATTATTAGTAATATAATATAAGTATTACACTCAGATATAATACTTTTTACTTGATGGTTATCACTATTTTTATTTTTATTTAGTCGGTAAATCAAATCTTTTGTTGAAAATGGTTGAAAAAGTTTCTAAAAGCAACATGAATACAAATAACACATTTCCAAGAGCCTGACACATGCGTTTTAGATTTTTCTTTTCATTATCTTCAAACTCTCAAACTCAGTACTTCATTACCCATCAGCACTTCACTTGTAATGGAAAATAAGCATGAGTGAACGGAAAAGAACAGATAAAGCAAGTTCGGCAGGTTATATTGTCAGTATTTACCTGATATATGTTCTCTTCTTATTACACACTGATTAAATAAATAGCAGACTCTTTAGCTATAGCTTTAGCGCCAAACATGGACTATATGGTCTAAATTTTGACAAACGACTGCAAAGTGAGGTAAAAGGGGACTCAATATAAATTAATTGTGCCCTAGCATCCCAAGGTTTAGTCCCCTTACGCTAATGATAGTAATGAACACTTAGATGAGGGATGAACGGGCCTGTCCTCCAGTCGGAGCTTTACGCAGGTTAATTAGGTAAGATAACATCATCAACCTCTTTCATTCCTACACATGGAATTAATTGGATAAGCTGGGGCTGGATTCAGGTCTATATGTAATCATATGAACAATCAAGGGGAGTAATGGAAGAAAGACGCCGGCCACGTCACAAGATGTCTTATTTAGATTCTCTAACAACCTGCCTAATAAGCACATGGACACTAATGGCATACTTTACAATAATGAATCAGTAAAGTGGAACAATAGCAGAGTGGCAGTGGCAGCATCTGTAAAAAAAGACATCATGGGCAGTTTGATGTGCTTATCATAATACTAAGTAATTAGTCAAAGCACAAAGTGATGAAGTGTGGTATAATAAAACCATGTAATCTGAAAATGTCTTCAGATGGAACATCAATCAATCCATGATCTGTGTTAAAATAGGAAGGCACTTCAATTATTGTTATTGATTTGTATATTGATGTTATTAACCCTGTAATGACTTATGCCATATCTCTGTCTCCTAAGAGAATTCAAGGAAATAATAGAGTTTGACACATTATACACTCTTAAAAGGGTTCTCTTCCTATTTGCCAAATAGGTAAGAAAACTTCAACACCCATAATGCACAAGGCATGTTGCCACTCCCACCTGTCTGAATGGACAGTGATGCCACTTTAGCAATTTTGTTGATAAGTTTAGCACCTTTTCAGACTACCCTACCCTACCCTTTTCCAAAAAGCACCAATCAAATTTAGTTTTTGTATAGTGCTTTTCACAATACATTTCAAAGCAGCTTTACAGAAAAGACATGTCTACACTACAATTTAGATGTGACTGTGTCTGTGTACATTTCAGAAATGTACGCATACAAATCATGCAGCTACACTGCAAAAAAAAAAAAAAAAAAAAAAAAATGCTTTTCTTACTTAATATCTTTGTCTATTTTCCAGTCCAAACATCTAAAAATTCTTAAATCAAGATGCTTTTACCAGATAAGTAAAATAACATAAGATATTTTGTCTTGTTTTCTGGGGAAAAAATCTCTTAAATCTCTTAAAACAAGCAAAATTATCTGCCACTTACCATTTTAATTTTTTCCCCAGAAAACAGAAAAAATATATTATTTAATTTTATTTATCAAGTAAAAGCATTTTGATTTAAGAATTTGTTGATATTTGGACTGGAAACAACTGCATAGAAGTCTGACACAGACGTGAATAAATTGTTGAATAAAGTAGTTATTTTTGTTTGTTTTTTTGCACACAAAAAGTATTCTCGTGACTTCATAAAATTAAGGTTGAACCACTGGAGTCACATGGAATATTTATCTTTCTGGCCCTTGAAAGTGTTAATTAAATTGCTGTCTATAGAGGGGTCAGAGAGCTCTCGGATTTCATCAGAAATATCCTTATTTGTGTTCCGAAGATGAACGAAGGTCTAAGCGGGTTTGGAACGACGTGAAGGGTGAGTAATTTAATGACAGAATTTTCACACCCTTTAACACATAGCTTGTCCCTTACTGCTGATTGGCTACAAGCAGGGTTTGACATTAACTTTTTTGCTCACCAGCCACTGTGGCTAGTGGTTTTCAAAAGTTACTAGCCACTCAGCATTTTCACTAGCCACAATTTTGCTGTTTGGAAATGATATTTTATATGATTAAAGTTGACTTTGGTATGCTTAAATTACTTGATTTTGAGTCATTTTACTTGATTTAGAAGATTTAAAACCCTTTCAAACTTTCAAATGCAGAGTGACCACCCAAATCAAGACTACATTGTATATCAGCAGGTGGGCAAGGGGTGGGCAATATGAGCATAGGTAAATATGAGAAATTGAATATGATATGAGTTATTTTTGTTAGGCTATATAAAAGAACAAAGAAGCAAATGAGCAAATTACAAAAACAATAGTAAATGTAAAAAAAAAAAAAGAAAAAAAAAAAGAAAAAATTCAGATAGTAATTTTTTTTAAATATGTATACATTTATTTAACATCTGTAGTTGTTTGATTAACGTTAATGACAGACAGGTATTTAATTGGGCTGCTGAATGCATGGACGTAAATTAATATTCTGACACATATCCAGTTATTACCCACCTGTTTACGTACACTTAAGCCATAACGACTGTGTTTATGCGAGATACTCCACACGATGGACATTTTGGCATCTGTGTGAGCGTCTATTTGACTATTCAGGCGCAAGGAGAACTGATCGCGTGTACGAGAGAGTGGTTCTGTTGTGTGTTATTCAGCACGATTCCGCCTATCCCGCCTTCACTAACTGCAAGATAATCGATACATTTTTTTCATTTTGTGATACGACAGTCTTGGCATCTAATTTGGCTGTAGGCTGAAATTATATTCAACCCGCCAAAGTGGCTAGTGGAAGTTGCTGCCTTACCCGCCACAGCTAAAATCTACCCGAATTTGGCGGGCTGGCGGGTGTTAACGTCAAGCCCTGGCTACAAGTGTGTTTTGGTGCTCGGTCTGATCCACTTTTCAACAGTTTTTCAAAAATCACTTAGCCTACTGCAAATTTAACAGTTACTCATCAACATGGCGGTAACAAACTTTGCCACGGTAAACTATGCTAATGTTTCATTTTACAAACAACTTTGTTAGCTTATTGAATTACCGAATTAAAATAATTTTAACGAGCAAGCTTATCTCACATTAAAAGTGCAATGCACTTTTGCAGTCAAGTAGATGTGTTTTGACAGTGACAAAGTTGTGAGTATGTGACAGAGAAAATCATTTTTGTGTCATTTAGAGGGAAAATGTGTGCTTTTCTGTCATTCAGTGCACTCTTGCTGACAAATAAATGTGAATTTCTCAGTCCAGGTAATACAGAGAAACAATGAGTAAACAATGTTAATTTACATATACTACCGACATTGTAACAATACAAAGCAGGTTGAAAATCGATGAAGAGACATTTTTTTAGTGTGAAAACATTTTCTGAAGAACCTTTTTCCATTACAAAGAACTTTTAGTCCAATGAAAAGGTTCTTAATGGAACATAACAAAATCCACTTGATCAAAATCACATGATCAGATATTTATTTCAGGCCATGTGATAAATGTTTTAACATTTAAAGAAAAAAAAAGTCAAAATGCCTTAACTGAAGAGTTAAGTTATTTGCACACATAATTTCTCAGTTTCAGAAAAAAAAAAAAAAAAAAATTGTATTTTGTGACTGGTCTCTTCATCGTGTGTGCATGATGCGTGTGTTCTTTTTGAGGCCAAACATTTACCATGCTGTGGTGCGCCATGTACAGAAGAGCTGTGTGTTGTGTTTTGTAGCACCTATCATCCGTCACAGCAGATGTTTGGCTCCTCTGGTTGGCTTTGTGTGAAGTACGTTTGTAAATTATGTATGAGGAACTTTTGTGTAAATTGTCATACTACATAATGTATGTTTACAAAGCTGCATAAAAGCTCACCTTAGATAGGAACTCATTACAATAATTGATGCAGAGAGGTAACAAAGGGCTCTTTTGCACATAAAGTCACTTTCTGATCTTCATCAATAATGAAAGATCATTTAGAATAGGCCAGATAGGCCATCTGTTACACGCACCTCTCAACTTATCAGCCAAACTAGAAAACACAACATTTTCCCTCAAAGATCATTGTGTACAAACATATCATAAATGTATGTCATAAGGGAATGCTAAAAATTAACCTGTTCTACTATGGAGAAGGGCTGGCTTATGAATATTAATTACATGACTGGACACTAAAAGAAAGTTACCAAGCAACGTCAACCTAATTAATATGTATGAGGTAAGCCTTCACCCTTGTGTCGTAATTTAGTGAAACCCAGGATACGTCACTGTTACCATAGTGACAGACGCTTTGCACAATGACTTTACAGGCATCAGTAATGTATGTCAGTATGACCTGTGTTTAATCAACTTTGTATTTCTTTTGAACTGGAAGCAAAAAAAGAAAACTTACTGAATGTGCTCTTTTATTTACAGCATAACAGCACATTAACATCTCATGATGATATTCCAGTGTTTCATACCTAACTGAGGTAAGTGTCGTAACTGTGTGTGTTTATGTGTTATTGACCTTAATAATGTCTCAACATATAAGCCATATTTTAAGATGTTGTTTTTGTCTACTACAAATGCTAGAAAATCCCACTTTGTTCTTTATTGCTCCATGTTTTACTGTTTTAAGTCTGTTGATTACTCATATAACATCTAAAATATTACTGTATTGCATTGTAGACCATATAATACTGTGCTGTAGAAATGTTGAAGCAGGATCACAGCAGTTCTTACAACATTTTTGCTGTTTTCTAATATTTGACACTTTCGTCATGCAAATAAAAAGCTCTGTGATATTAATAGTTTATATATAATTAGTTATATATAATATTAAATTACCTCTTAAATGTCTTAAAACACATAACATTATAATAATAATGAACGTAAATAACTTTCAGAGCTCTAGTTGTAGCACCTGCCAGCTGCAGATTCATTTCAGCGTTGATTGTGTTGACATAAATCTGAGTCTGAGGACGTGAACAGCTCTGGGTAGAACGTCACAGGCTGCCATCACGTATTATGCTATTATGCTGCATTCACGCACATGCGTGATCATTGATCATTGATCATTGTTTTAGTTCAGGAGGAACTGTAAAAGGCTGCATCCTTCGAAAGGCGTCAAGGTTGGAATGAGCATTGTTAAATGGGTCGGTCTAGCCTACAGAGGATTGTTCTTGTCATCTAGCAATTGTGACATCTGCCGTTGACAAGCAAATACTATGGTGAATGACAGTAAAGAAAAAGATAACTGCAGAATTCAGGAAATTATTGATAATTAAACTGAGATTGTCTCACTTTAAAATAACGTAAATGAATCAATTTATCATATCTAGACTTTCTGGAAAAACTATAGTGCGCAAATAGTACAAATGACTAGATTTACACTATACATTCAACAAACTGTTGCACATTAAGTCAACTAAAAGTATTAGTAAAGACATCTGATAGCCATCCATCAGTTGTGGATTATGAAAAGTGAGAATTACATATGGAATGGGGTGTGATTGGCTTCTGCAACAAAGCTTTACATACTCAGCAGAGAGAAGGGAGTCATATCATAAGACCAAGCAATCACAAGAGTCAATTTTGATTTCATGGTGCCTTTACGTTCAGTACTTTAAATAGGCGAACTTTACAGGAAAACAGGAGAAAGTATTACCGGCAGTTCGAACAGATGGTGATATCTGGACTTTTAAGGTAATCAGCTAACCTAGTTCTTTTTTATTGTCTAGACTTATTCAATTTAAATTTCTAAGTGTTCTATATTTAACGAAGCACAAAGGACCCGGAAGTGATGTGACCTAAAGAATAGCTTACTGAAGGATATTGCACACAACCCATAACCTACCATGTACATACAAGTGGTAGCCTATACTGTAATAATCAGTGTCTTTCATGTAGGACTGTATGGCTCAATTACTTCAAAAAGCACTTAGCAGATAAAGTCAATTAGTTTTAATTCTGGGTCCTTAAAGCTGCGGTCTATAACTTTTTTTTTTGGTTAAAAATTATCTAAAATAAAATTGAGCAAGTACATAACCAGCCAGTGTTCAAAACTATCTCCTCTAGCCGATTCACAAATATAAGCTTGTAATAATGTGTTATAATTTGAGTGGTACTGGTGGATTTCTGCGGGAAATTTGAGCATGTTTTTTCATCATAACGTCACAGCTGTATACATAAAGAAGGAGTCTGACTAGTAATAGTATCGCATGTGAGGATGCTGCAGGTGGTGGATCATTTATAGCTTTTTCTCACAGCAGCTGGAATAATTAAACGTATCATTTTGATGGCAGATTGTAATCCAGAAAGGTCCAAATGACAATCATCAGTGACAACTGGAGATTCACCTGTAGTCAAAAGCAAAAGATTAGACTACAGCAATTAAAATCTACAGGTAATGCTAATACACATTAAATACATGTAGTCATGCAATGCTGATGTTGTTAACATTAACAAATTGAGGAAAATAATAATAATTTGCACGGTTTGATGTGACATGAGCTAAACTTGGTGAAAATTCTTATTTTGGTCATACTTCCAAGATGCAGAATCTGTGATTCGGATGGACAGTGAATATTCACACCATTGCGGTGAATGAACGATAGCCACACATACTCCTCAAAACATTAGATTCGTCCATGCTGAGCAGTCGTGCCGATGCACAACCAATGTAAGATGATAATTCTGCAAATAACTGCAGGTTTCAAACAGAGATGGCCATTGCACACTAAAATTAAACAACCACACGACTTGTCTGTTGTTTTGTTGGCTTGAAGTCCCTATTAAAAGGCTCTGTATTAAAAAGTTGCATTTTAGAAAATGGTTTAGCTAAATGATCAAGCTAATTTGTGTGGTGCAAGGTTACTAAAGTACATTCGTTGCAATGTCGCAAGGTTATCTAAAACGTTGCAACACTGCTGTACATCACTCCAAAGGCCTTTAGCCATGACTACATTAATACAACACAGCCTCCTGTACCTGATTGCTTAAATATACTCAATGATGATCATTTGATGTGTTGCAGTTTATGACTTTATTGCTTCACAAACTGTTTTGGAGCAGAGCAGCAGTGAATCAGCAGGCGTTTGTGTGGTTGAAAAGCTGTTGGCATGCACGTCATTTTCATAACAACATTTGGCATAAAGAAACCAGCAGCTTTTACTACCAATTGTCTGGCCTTTTTGCTGTATTGTATTTTATGGCCCTTATAAAATATTTATCCTCCCTTACTTATTAGTTACTGAAAAAACTAATCAGCAAACGAGAAACACTGGTTTGAAAACCCATCCATAATCCAATAAGATGCACATGTGGAGAAACCGCAGAGACCCAGTGCTTCATCAGAGAGAATTATGGGTGCTGTGAGCACTGAGCTGACTTACAGAATGAATTGAAGCACACAGACAGCGATTCAGCAGAAGTGAGTGAACGGAAGGCGTTTCTCTGTTCCTGACTATTTATTTGAGTGAGCTGCCATCTCTGAGGTGTGAGGCAGAGGGATATCCTGTGCTCTTTACGTTCTCCTTTGCAGGAGAGGTGGCTTTGCTTTGGCGGATAGCTTTTCCTCTTATATTGCACACAATGTAATTTGAAACAATTACCAAAATACCAGCTCACTTGTTACTACACACAGTTCTCCCCATATATACAAAGTGCAGATTCAATAGCTTAACATGTTTTACAATCGCACCCGGTGGAGCAGCGTTTAGTGTGAAAAAGTATAGTGTTTCACTGTAACCCGCATAGTACGGGATAATCTTTCACATTTTGCCTGGGGTTTGTTTTGCTATTTCTGCAAAAACTTGTGCAGGCCATGTGAATTACCATGGAGAGAGCAGATAGAAATACTAAACAGGCCGTATCTGATAGAAATGAATAAACAGGACTTATACAATAAGGGGAAATAATTTGTTACCTTTGATAATAAATACATTTTTCTTATATTGTCATTCATCTGGATGCATTACAAAGAATTAAACACACAAATCTACTTGAACCAAGGTATGCATTTGTAGAGTAGATTATGTATACTGGTTGCAATACCTTATCACGGCTCAACAATACTTTTTTTGTTTTTCTTTTTCTTCTTCTTATGGCTCAGATGCATCAATACTTCAGATTTTTAACTGCACTGGCAATATTATCACTTACCACAAACAAACAAAAACAAACATTGTACATATGTTAAAAATAAAATCAATTACTGTACATTTTTACATACATATTTTTACTTAACTTCGAATGTAAGATGTATTGACAACACAGCATTAGCTCAAAAAGGCAAGTGGATCAGTTACATTTTAAAAATGTCTTGAATCAACAACATTTAAAACACAGACAAATGTTTGTATATGTACTTGATAAACACAGGTAGCCAAATTACACTAATAACCTGTAATTCAGTATCTGTAGGTAAAGGTCAAAGGTCAACACACAAGGAGCAGTAAAACGTACCCTCTCTGGCGATGGATGTGAGTATGCTTTCAATACGGGGTCAGAGCCTTTAGCTTACAGTTTTCTATTAAGTCAAAGGCAGACTTACCATTCACATTTAACATTTGCTGCAATGGCCTGTGAGAGGTCAGCTGGGAATTGAGTGAAGGAAACGGCATAACAGAAAGCTGAGGAATTCTCAAGTAGCTGAACAAAAAACCTATTTAAAATCCCGAAGAGTTCCCATGATCCCGACCTGGCCCCTCATTCAGCTGGGCTGGACTGCCACTTCTTGATTTTACACACAAAACAGTACATATTGACATGTTTATTATACTTCATTGTATTGCTTAAATAAGTAGGAGCATACTAACATACTACTCTTCACAGCATGCAAATTTTCTGCATGGAATACCCAGATATCCTACTACATTTAGTGCTTACACACTTGGTTCGATTGCCAGGTCTGAATTGCTGCCCCCAAATTCCCCCAATGGACTGTGTTCACATTATATTATTTGGGTTCGAACCACGGTGTGTTTGCATCATCAAAGTAGCAGCTTTTAACGACGACGCAGACAAAAGAGGCAAAATGCATAGTATTGCTCACCTCACTTTTGTATTTTGTTTTTTGAACTTTTGTTTTTGTCTTCAAAGCGTTAGCACATAACGGCACTTGAGTCTATCTGCCACAATGTAGGCATACTGCAAATGTTCTAAAAGACACAGGAGTCCATTTGTGAACTGATTTTAAGTGAAAAACTATTTAATTTCACATAGTCAACTTGACTTTACACCAGCAAACAGAATTTTTATGGGTTAGATCAAGACCGTTGAAAGACAGTCGAAAGGTAGGACATTTTCACTCAGGATTGCACATAAAAAATAATGGTTAGCACATATATTTATAAGGGAACAACCTGGACAACCTGACAGCTGTGCTGAATTAATGTTTGTCATGTGACAACACTGTAGCACAACACAGCCCTGAAGTGTCGGCAGAGACCGTGTCAACTAGACTCTCCCCTGTGAAGGCCTCCTTACCTTCCCTTCCCCTCTGTACAGATAAAAACACATATGCACACACACGTATTCAAACACGCTTGCATATAGGCTAAACACGTAATGCTTGCATACATGCCATCACCGTTTTCGCAGATTCACCTTTTTTGGGGTTTGGTGGTGGTATAGGTTTGGGGATGGTGGTGGTATAGTTTCAAAACTATTTCAAAACCTATTTCATGGTTTGCGTTCTCCGGCCACCAGGTGCTGTTGCCGTGCAGATGGGCGTCCGGAATGCTTTGACGTTTTTCTGTTTTAGCTGAGGATGGTGTTCAATCAAAAACTAACTTCAGCTTTTTTTTTTTTTAAAGCAAAATTAATTTCCTATTATCACTGTAAAGCTGCTTTGAAGCAATCTGAGTTGTAAAAAGTGCTTTATAAATGAAGGTGACAACTTGACATACTACTCTGAAACATTATTTATTGCATGTTGTATACTGTTTTCACACACTATAAAGTAGACAGTATGCACTGTGTAGCCTACTTGGCAGTAAGTAGTAAGTTAGCCTTCACATGCTATCAGAATTATCATAATAACTAGTTTCATATTAAGAAAATTGGACATCAACGCCCTCTCAAGTCAACATTTGAATGTGATGAGCTATTAATCACAACATAGGAAATAGGAATTTGGAAATTGGTGAAGACATGGCGGTTTGGGCTGCGTTCCACTCCACTTTTAGACACGCACTTGCAAACTTCCCTAAGCACTTCCCCTCTGGGGAATCCCTGCCACCATTTTGAAGTGTGTTCCACTTCGTGAAGTGGACAAGGGAAGTTTATATGGACAGACCCTCACTCCCTCGCTTTTGACCGAGGGAGCGAGTCTACTTCATATGTACACTTCAAGCAGCTCCATATGCCACAATGCAACACGATTGTGACGTCATATCACATTCAATTTACCCCACCTCAAACAACTCTATGATATATTTAAATATTTTTTTTAAATATTTAAAACAACCCAAACACACCTATATACACTGAATGCTGCATTAAACAATTTCGTAAGGAACAAATAAAAAAATCAACTCCATAGTGCATTCCAAGTCATCAAGGGCTCAGGATGTTCCAATTCAGCCCATTCCGCCAGTAGTAGGCACTCATGCAATGTAAGCAATGACGCACATCCAAGTGAACGAGACGGAGGGAAGTTAGCGAGTGAAGGGCATAATAAAAATGAACTGGAACGCAGCTCAAGACATGCACTTGCAAACCTCCCTAAGCACTTCCCCTTGGGGGAATCTCTGCTGCCATTTTGAAGTATGTTCCACTTTGTGAAGTGGGCAAGGGAAGTTTATATGGACAGACCCTCGTCCCCTCGATTTTGACCGAGGGAGCGAGTCTACTTCATATGTACACTTCAAGCAGCTCCATATACCACAATTTAACTTGATTGTGACGTCACAGCAGATTGCGCTTAACTGAAGTATATATTAATTATTTTGAGAATGAATTGCACAACAGTGTATATTAATTATGTTATATGGAATCATACTACCTTATGTTCACAGTCAAAAGTTTATACTATTGATATTTTTTTTGTTTCTGTAATTGTATCTTTCTCCAACAGCTCTTATGCCTATAGGATTTTATATATTTCCCCAACAACTTATATGCATATATAATTCTAACCTGCATATATAATAATATATAATGAATACAACAAATTCATAGGTAAAAAGGGGTTTAAATAATAAATCAGCCATAGTGAATTCTTAGTTGCGTTGCGTTCCATTTAAACCTTATGCACAAATTCCACCAGTAGTGGGCACTCGTAAGCAATGACGCATATCCGAGTCCCCGAGTTGGAGGGAATTTAGCAAGTGAAGGGAATAACAATTTGGACTGGAAAGCAGCCTTGGAGTGCAAACGAACCAGTCGAGTGGGTTTTCACGCTACAAGAAAAGAGGACACTGACAACGCGCCGACAGAGCAGGTTAACTTACTTCTGCTATGAAACAAAGTCTCATCTTTCAAATCTTGTCAGTTTTACTACGAAATTCAAACAATAAAAGTGTTATAGATCGCTGTAACGCCTCATTTCAACCGGCACGTGAACCGATCATCTATTTATCTTTCCAACTACTTATAGCACGAAATAAGCATGAATGAACATAAAAGGTATGTTGAAAGAAACAGTACAGCTTACTGAATTGTTCATGGCTCATGCAATCGCTGTTTCATCCGCGGAAAGACGTCATTAAAACAGCTTGTAAACAGTCACATACATTTACCTCAGGAAAGGCATTCATAAACCATAAACTCAATAGTCAGCTGGAAAAATGACAATGAAAGAGCATTTTCAAAAAAAAAAAAAAGAAAAAGAAGTGCACTATATTACATATAACAGTTAAGTAGTTTACTCGTATTAAAAATAGAATATTATAACTTTATATACTCCAGCTGACTGGGCTCTCTGTATAGTTTACAACATTATATTTTTATCCCTTTTAAATGAAAACGTATTGTACCTGAAGGAGTTCGGTCTATTCAGGTTGTCTTGAAGTTCATTATAATGTCATTTTGTTTTATTTATTATTTAGTATAGTTATAACTCAATATTTTATCTAATTGCAAAAGCTGAATAATTGATCAAAACCTACTGATTAATTGGGGAAATAAGTGATGATTATTCGATTAATTGTTCTAATAGTTGTTAGATTAATCGTTTATCAAAAACCCTGTACAATAAATATCAAAACACATTGTTCAGACATACTGTACACAATGCAATCTGCTCAGTGACCTTCCATGTAACATGAACCAGAAATAATTCTAGATGCTATGCTCACTTTTTGAAGTAATTTCTTGGTTAGGCTGCCATTTTTGCATAAAATTTAAGAGAATGACTGGATGCCACTCACATTAAATGTGATTAATCAGTCCTGTGACAACACTGAATTGTTTGAAATATTTATTGTGAAATAATGACTAGACTTTCAGTTTGTCAGTGTAACACATCTGCCATGTGATCTCATTGCTTGTCTTTCAGTGTTATATGCAAATACAAATGTTTGCAAAATTCTTTTCCCCCCTTAGTCTTAGTGGCATTTTTTAAACGACAAAGAAAGTTCTGTAATTTTTCAAGGTTCTGTTTTTCCCTCTTAATCAGTTAGCATCAAAGGGGCACACATGCATAAATAATTGGCTAATTCACTTAAAGGGGCCAGCGTAGATTAATTAAGTCTGAATTCTAATTATGTTTTCCTGTTTTCACCAACTGACATGGTTGTTGTTCAACATAAAGCTATTAGTTTAATAACAATTAGTATTTTGTGAAAAAGCGTGCGCTAAAAATACATGAAGATAGAGCTGCAGTGAGAGTTTGTATAAAGCAAGCTAGCACTTTCATTAGTTTTTTTCAATGAATTTATAGTCAAAATATGCATTTAAAATACCCAGTGTTTTTTAAATAGTCCCACATATGAGTGTAATTGAAGGATGCAGGCCTGTGCCTTTTCTGTGTAGTATTATAAAGCTGATTATAAAATTGATAGTTACAGTTCTGAATTCTCATTGGATGAAGCGGCATTAAAGCTTGTAAAACCACAATAATCACATCTGTGACTGCACATTCTATATTAATGCAAATTGCTACATTGTGTGGCAACTGTAAACAGCCTTCATTTAGCCTAATGAGCTATACTACTTGGCAGAAGAATGGTTTATTCCGAAGATTAATATTAGTAAATGTATATGAAACATCTGTGACTATGATATTGCTGTAGCCATTTAACAAAGGCAGTAACCCATTTGAGTCAGTGTGTTACAGTGATTTTACCATGCTCTGGGGTGACATTTTACATTGTGCCTAAGAACACCACTTACGCTTTACCAGTGTTAAAATGACTGTAACAGCCTCTTATGGCTTATTGCTTTATTTTTCACTGATTATCTTTTCATTATAGCACCTGTTAGTAGGTGGGATATATTAGGCATCACGTGAACATTTTGTCCTTAAAGATGAGTTAGAAGCAGAATGGTCAAGCATAAGGATTTGAGTGAGTTTGACAAGGGCCAAATTCTGATGGCTAGACGCCTGGGTCCGAGCATCGCCATAACTGCAGCTCTTGTGATGTGTTCCCGGTCTGCAGTGATCAGTATCTATCAAAAGTCGTCCAAGGAAGTTACAGTGGTGAACCGGCGACAGGGTCATGGGTGGCCAAAGCTCATTGATGCACGTGGGGAGCGAAGGCTGGCCCGTGTGGTCTGATCAAACTGACGAGCTGCTGTAGCTCAGATTGCTCAAGAAGTTAATGCTGGTTCTGATAGAAAGGTGTCAGAATACACAGTGTAGTGCAGTTTGTTGTGTATGGGGCTGCATAGCTGCAGACCAGGGTGCCCATTCTGACCCCTGTCCACCACCCGAAAGCGGCAACAGTGGACACGTGAGCATCAGGACTGGACCACGGAGCAATGGAAGAAGGTGGCCTGGTCTGATGAATCACGTTTTCTTTTACATCACGTGGATGGCCGGGCAGTGAAAGCAGGACCAACACAATATTAGGAAGGTGGTCATAATGTTATGCCTGATCGGTGTATTAGTGTTGATGCAAAAAAAACAAAAAAACTGAGAGGTACCGGCCCAAGTGTTTACCTGAATTAAAAAACAAAAACAAACAAAAAAAAAACATCTAATGGTATGTATGTTATTATGGACACTTCTTTATTTTCTGTTTACAGCGGACAAGAAAATAGCTGCTTTGTATAGAACTGGCTCAACAGTTTATGAGATGAGAAGTCACTGTTTATGAGAGGTGAGTAACAGAGTATTCTTGTTAATGTGCATCTTTTCAGAAGATCATTAAGATTAAGATCCATTCTTGGAATGTAGATTCTTTATAGACCTGGATTTTGGGTTTGTGAGTGTGTGTGTGTGTGTGTGTGTGTGTGTGTTTAAGCTTAAGGTTAAAGCTGTAACATAGAGGACAGAGGCTGTCAGCACATCAACAACAGAGAGAGAGAGAGAGAGAGAGAGAGAGAGAGAGAGTCATAGGGCTTGTTTGCAGCCAGCAGAAGAAAACAGTCAGACGTAAATGAGGGTTGACGGTTTCATGAAGCACAATTGGTTGAAGGCAGATTCAATGTGACTGCTCTGAACTGGGCAATGATCCGTACAGTATGCAAAATTCACTCTGGAACTGGTCTATGCCCACCAGCCTTACGCCCAGCCGAACGGATCCCAGGCTGGAGAAGGCATCCGTGTTCCCAATTCCTTTCGACAACAATCACATTCTCTTATAAAGCTCATACATTTCTCGTGTCATCCATTAGAGGATTTCTTGCTCTTCTTTGTCCAGAGTGCAGCATATAGTGACATCTTGTTAGTGTTCATTGAAAGAAAAGGCAGAATTTTCATTTCTAACAGCAGACTAGATGCCTTTGGATGTCAGTGGGGCCGTTTTTCCCCCCGTTCTCGTTGTATAGTGCGTTTAAGGCAGATATCAACAGGATTACTTGGCACCTTATACCAGCCCGACACTGACTTACTGATGCAGTGGCCATGTATATTTGTTAAGTATTTATGATGTTAAAATCATGTGGCAGTTGCTCAGTGTTTGGTGACAGAATTTGGCACAAGGCCCCGCTGATGAATAATGATCATTACCTTGTTTTATCACCGTAAGGTTGATTCATTTAGATGTTAAACAGAAGATTGCTGATTCCAGAGCATGTTTCTTTGTTTACACCAAACAGAGAGATTAGTTAAATTCAACTGAATATTCAGTGAAATAAACATGACCAAAACGCTCTTGGTTAACAACTTATGAGCTGTAGAATTCAGTTTGCTGTTCAGCAAAGCCAGGCACACATTACATTTGAGAGAAACAAACTTCTTGTATATACACATACTCTTGTATTTGTGTATAGTTTGTACAATGTATTTTTATATGCATTGTTTGTCAAATTAAAATAATAAGGCACTATTTATCTTAGCATATATCTTTGTTATTATTTCAAGTGATAATATTGGATACATTTTAAAATATTCAATCAAGCAGGTCAAAATGTGTTTTGTTTTATGTTTGACTGTCATTTTAACCCATTGATTTGTGCAATTAATTCTAATTCTAATAATAATAATAATAATAATAATAATAATGTGATAACAAAGAACACAATTAAAGGGTTAGTTCACCCAAAATTTTTATTTTGTTAATAATTATTCACCCTCATCTTCTGAACACAAATGAAGATATTTTTGATGAATAGACAGCAATTTAAAGCTGCAGTCCGTAACTTTTTGTGCTCTAGTGGTTAATAAACAGAACTGCATGGGTCTTGCGGAAGAACATTGTAGCCGGAGCTACTTCTCTGTTTATTGTCTATGGCGAGTCACGCAGGGACTGTGCTCCTTCGCAGCAGTTCCTACCAGGCCAGTCTGAAATAGTCCCAATATAAACACTTATTATAAGTGTACCATAATGATTCACGATAAGACAAAAACACAGTTTGGAAAATGGACTCATGTTGTACATTCTCATTATATACATTTTGTAAATCTTGAACACAAAAGAAGTTACAGACAGCAGCTTTAATTAAAGGGCCCCTATTATGGATTTTTGGGCCTTCTGACCAATCAGAGCAGAGTAGGCTCACGAAAAGGAGGGATTTAGAGATTCATCCATCGAGTCGTTTGAGAATCATTGAACATTGTGGTGATGTGCAATGTATGTATTTTTCAAAGGTTTTTTGACCTTTGATGCATGTAAACCTGTTGTTGGAGACCTCCAAACTAAATTAGGAAACTTTAAAATAGCGTAATAGGGGCACTTTAACACTTTCAAGGCCCAGAAAGGTAGAAAAGACATTGTTAAAATCGTACATGTATCAGCCTGTGTCAGACTCTTACGCTGTTGAGATGTGTAAACAGTGCAGTGCTTCCTAGTTCTACAACAGAATGACTATGCGTCGACGCATGCATCATGGTGCTCACATGAACAGCGTCGGCTAATGGTAAGCTGGCGTTCTGGAAGCGCTGCACTGTATATACTACGTCAACAGCGTAAGAGTCTGACACAGGCTAGAAGAAATTGTTAAATAAAGTCGCTATTTTGTTTGTTTTTTTGCACACAAAAAGTATTCTCGACGCTTCATAAAATTAAGGTTGAACGACTGGAGTCACATGAACTATTTTAACAATGTTGTTACTGCCTTTCTGGCCCTTGAAAGTGGTAATTAAATTGCTGAGTGCTCTAGGATTTCATCAAAAATATCGTAATTTGTGTAATTTGTCTTACTGGTTTGGAACATCATGAGGATGATTAATTAATGACAGAATTTTCATTTTTGGGCGAACTAACCTTTTAATCATGTCCCCTGACCTGTTTGTAAAATATGTTGCTCAGCGTGAGATGCTGAAAAAAACTAAAATATGTGACACAGTGACCAAAGATGGCAGTCTGTATGTACACAGACCTACAAACAAATAAATAAATAAACAAAAGAACAAGTCAAATGGTGTTAAATCTAGTGATTGAATGGATTGCTGTAGATTCTCCAGTGTCAGGCTTACAGTCAATGGTGTACATGTACATACTATGTACTTATTATAGTTATTACAATAACTGGCTAATGGCTAGGTACTAACCTAAACCTACTCCAACACATAACCTTAACCCATTTTGATACTGTATATCAAAACATAAACAGCATATAATAATTATTACAATAATTTCTAAAACAAAGTTGTAGCTACTTTTTTTGTGTTTGGCTCAGGTGGTTGTAGTAGTAGCACCAAACAGTGCAGATTATAATACGTTTTATTAATTGTGTTAGTCAAACTATAACACAAAATGTTTTTTAATGCATGCAAAGTCATGGATGTTCATGTGTAAATTCATCAGGGAAAATAGAGGAATAGACAATGCTGGTGTGACAACTTCAGAAAGTAATTAAAGAGATTTGTTACTGGGAGATAATTGAAATCCACCAGTGTAAGGGAGCGCTGGACGGATAATATGAAATGTTGAATTTGTGAGGATAATTATGTGTCATTCTGCTTTTGGCAAAATCATTATTTGCTTATTTCTCAAGTGGTGGCCCAATTATCACTTGTACATTTCCATGTGGGACATGCACCGAAACGTAAAAAAAAAAATTAAATAAAAAATAATACTACAATAAAGTTTCAGTCATGCTAGAATGACTATACAGAAAAAAAGATATTTAATTGACACATTTAAAATTTCTGGTCAGTTTTACCATCTTCCTGTTGGAGAAATTGATTTGAAGACAGTGGGGGGAAAAGCAAATGGTTTTTAAATAAGTTACAATTAGATTAGCATTAATCTCAGCGGTGCAAATGAATGTGTGGCTTTAGGGCTTGTTGGATGTTAAAGCAGATTTCTAAACTCTGCTCCAGATTGGAGTGTGTCCTGCTCAACTTTAATTGCTCTGTCATGTAAGATGAAAAACATTTCCCACTTAAACTGCTGTCTTTAAGATGATGTTTTATGTTTTGCGCATTTGTACACTCCGTTCATATGTATTGCAGTGTTTATCGCTGTAATCTGTGCCATTGAGGGCTCATTTACATATTCAGGATTTAAGTACTGCAGAAAGACCTCAGATTTCATGATTTCAGATTTAATTCAGTAAAGAATGATCATTGATTATTGATTATTGTTATTACTAATGGGGAAAATTGCCATGATTTTTACCCCACAGACAATTTCTTATGGTTGGTTTATTTTTAATGTCAATTGTATGAAACTTAATTTCAAAGAACCTATTAGACATTTCCACTGTTATTGCCCAGGATAAAAGAAAAAGTTGAATGCACTGAACCCATGTTCTTAAAGGATCCTGCCATTTTTTAAGACAGGTTTTTAGGCTTTTCAGCAAAATTTTAACTGCAAAACATGCAAAAACTTGCGCTGTCAAATCAAAATGAATCGCATCTGAAATAAAAGTTTGTGTTTACAGAATATATGTGTGTGTACCGTGTATAATTATAACACACAAGAAATATTTGTGTATATACTGTATGTGTGTGTGTGTGTGTGTGTGTGTGTGTATGTATACATGCATGTGTGTGTATTTATATATACATAATTATACACAGTTCACACACATATATTATGTAAACACAAACTTTTATTTTGGATGCGATTAATCGCGATTAATCGATTTGACAGCACTAATAAAAACACAAACAATGCATGACAGTACACAATTTATTCCAGTGTGCTGTTATTGTGTTGACTTTACTCAAAAGCTACAATACAAATATGAAATTCACAGAAATGGTCTACTGGTATTGGGACAACTATCCCCGGTCTCTTTGGTATAGCTAATAACAGATAACAGATTTATCATATATATAAAATCATCCATTATATTATTGTTGTACTTGTATAAACAATTATTTATTTTACCGCCTATGCAGTATAAGATGCTAAGAAACTTAACTGGGACAACAAAATGTGGTCCTAAATGTACGAGCAATAATTTTAAGAGATTGCCCCCTACAAATATTTTCGGACGCAACTTTCATTTGAAATGTTCTGCCTTTTTTCATATTCCTTCATAACATGTTAAAGTTTCAGGTTTCAAGGTTCAAGTTTCTGGTAACCAGTGTGAGAAACCTGGGTTATGTTTTTAATTTGGTGCGAGGACTCTCGTCCTATTTTCCTCCTTGTGTGTTTGAGCCTTCATACTGCTTGCAATGTGTTTATGATGATTTGCATATTCATATGCACGGCAAACCTCCAACATTTTCATGTTGTGTGCATAAAATGCATCTTTTTTTTGGAGGAGAAAACGTTGTTTTTCTCGGGTTGGGGTGGGATTTGGTAGGGTGGGGGTTGGACATTGTAAGTATTTTAATGTGACCTTCATCAGGCATTCATGTCAACTTATCTATTTATGATTCCAGTTTCTTCCACTCTGTTGTTCAATTAGCGCTTGACCCCTTTAGCGGCGTTGTAAATTAAATGACATTTCCGTGTCGTCCCATATTTAAAATACTGCGTTAGTTGCGGATCAGAAATGATGATCTTCATTCTGCAGCTAATTTATTCATTTAACAATTTCCCTCCAGAAGTTGCAGCAGAAGGCTGTGGAGCAACCTGAGCAGAAGAAATCCAAGTCGGCTGAATTTCTGATGGGTGAGTCCCGCGTGATGAGTTATTGCTCATAATTTGTGTAAGGATTAATTAACTAATTACAGACAAATGGCTCTGGGCTAAATTTTGCTCTTGCTTGTCAGGGCGCAATTTGTAATTATTTTAATCATTTCTTCTTCTTCTTCTCCTTCATCTTCTTCGTCTTCTCTCTTTCCCTCTTTTATACACACCCTTCCTCTTCGTGATTTGGGTTTAATTTTAACCTCGTTGTGTTTCTGTGTCATTTTAAGAGGGAGGAATTTTCGGTTGTGATTAAATGTGCTGTGGAATAATGTGCCACTCTGACCTTCTCTTTTTTATTTTCATATGCGCTCTGTCTTTCTGTCCTCAGCAGAAAGAGGCTTGATGGAGGGTGCTGTGAACCCCGCGTTCCGGGAGGACTCGGAGGAAGAGAGTGAGATGAGAGGGAGAGTGCACGATAGCATGCTTGAGGCTCGGCGACAACGCATGGGGCTGCAGGCCGCAGCTTCGGCACGAGGTGAAGCGTCACGCTGTCCCACCCTCTGTAACGCAGACACGGCCTTACATTCCACTGCAGCCTGTCCCAACAGGTATCTCGGTGAAGCATAGGTGCCTCTACAGATGTTGCAGCAACAGATTTAACAGAAAATGTGTACATGCTGGATCTGCGTGAGATGATATCATGTTGTGCTAAACACGCTGCTCATCATCTAGAAGAATCCAGTTTAGACCTAGACCGGGAATATACGCCCTCCTGTCATAGCAGGTTATGAATCAGATGTCTAGTTTGAAAGTGTATAATTGTACAAATACTTCTTGTAACCCTGTTTATTGTTCAACGCTAACGAAAAGTATTGATTTTCTAATGGAGAGAATGTGCTTGAAAACATTAGATTTCATTTGGTGATACTGGTGATTCAGAATTATACACTTCAACTTTAATACTGATCATCAGTCATTTTAAAGAGCAAACTGACATTTTCTGATTGACATCATTCATTTTAGACAGAGAGCACATCTTTCGTTCAGCTTAGATGTGGAAATATCTTTGCGAATGAAAAGTTAAAATGCAAGTGCACGTAAGCAATAGACATCAAGAAAAATGTATGTATTTATATAATTTATATTTGGAGACGGTGTAAGTGTTACCATACATTAATAATAATTGTTTAAAAACAGATAGTTGTAGGTGATTTTAGTTTTTATACTTACAATGAGATAACATTTATTTATTTAGTTTTCTCTAATTTAGCTTTTTTAGATTTAATATAGAATACATACATAGAACAACTGAAAACACAAAATAGGCAACAACGCAAGTACAAAAACAAAACAAAACAAAAAAAAAAACAGAAGAAGGGAAAGTTGGAGTGGAGTTTAAATTTCAGACGGCTCCCGTCTTTGTGTGTTGTGAAAGCTCACAGAGCATTGGAACGAACATAGAGTGTTTTAGCTGGCAGGCATATTCCCGCATGTAAATAATTCAAATGATTATCAAATTCAAGCTGAGATCAAACCTTAGCTTTTGCCTATGCATAATTTCAAAAGTAAAACCGCTGTGTTCAATTCCTTTGATAAATACTACATCAACTTTCATTTCACACTGCAAAAGAGAAAAAAAAAGAAAAGAAAAAGAGGACAGATCATTTTGTCCTAAGAGAAGCTGTCTTTTGGCTGTTTTTGTAAATTCTGTCAGCATGTAGTTGAGAATGTATTTACTTACATGTACGAAAATTGCATGATTTCCCCATCCTAAAACGTATAAGCAGGCTCCCTGACAAATCAGTGTTATTCTAGCAGCGTCAGACTGCATTGCAGCGCTGCATTATTGATAGTGTGCATGAAGAACAGAGGAGAGTTTGATTAAGGATGAGAAACACTGGAAGATGGCCAGGCCGTGAAGTTAAATCAAAGATATAATTCAAAGACATAATTTCAAAGACCGCCAACGTTATGCAAATGTGAATATGCAGCCCCTTCCAACAAAAACAGATATGGAAGCCAGACTGTGTTTACCGTGGAAAGTGCTTTACTTCAGGACTCAAGTCACTTCAATTTATTTGATGGGTGAATGTCAGTCAAAAGGGGCGTTCACACTGACAATGTTTAAATCGCTTGAGGTCGAACTGTATCAGGCGGGGATCGCTGTGTGCACTCCCATTGGTAGTTGCAGCCTCACATCGCTGCTCATTTGCATGAAGTCAACTCAACTTTGTTGCATTGCCAAAGGTCGCTTTTGCTCATGACGCCAGAAACAGAGACAGTACGAGTAGGAGGATATACTTTTAGATAAATTGATTGAGAAATTGCAATTCTCACTATAGCTGTAGTAGGAATAAAAGTCCCAGTTTAGGGCTTAAAGACCCAGTTGCCTTTTTGTTAGTAGCATTGTTCATTAGCTGAATCAGCCTTAAAAATACAGTTTTAGCATGATTTCCTTTTTCTTTTTTCCTTTTTTTTTTTTCTTTTTTTTTTTTAAGTCAAATGTTTTATTGATTTTATTGCTGATTTGAAATACTTGATGAATCTCATTGAAAAACAATTAATCCAGGTTTGCTGTTTCGTTAGCTGCCATCAGTTCTGCTACTAAATGAAATTATATGCATATCAGTACTTTTATAGTTTGCTCGGATGCATCTTTCACAGCTTTTCGAGCCATTTTCAAGATGCCAAACCTGTGGTTGAGATATGTAGGTGTTGAGTAGTGAAGAGCAGAGAGCAGTTTTACTGTTTAACAGGAATAACCCCTCTAGCTGCTGGCTTTCTATAAAACTCTGGCAAGACGCTTTGATGCCCAAAGGTCAGCAATTGCTAATAAGAAGTCAATGGGATACAGCGTTTGCTTTGTCGCCCCTTCTCTCGCTTTCTCTCCCTCTTTCTCTGACCGGTGACCCCGGAGCAGTGTTAGGGTATTGTCTTTGAAATTCAGGGCTCCTTTACTTATACACATTTCTTATTAGCTCTTTTGAACACAGGTAACATATGGCAGGTTGTGTTTAAAAGATTGCCTGCTCTGACCTTTCCTAGCATGCTAATTAGGCCCCTGAGCAGCGTCGGGCCCTCGTGAGTGCAGCTCAGGGAAACGTGACCGAGCAGGGCCTTATCAGGTAGCCTGTGCCAGTCGGCGAGAGTGGTGTGGACTTTCAAAATTAACATTTTCACTTCATGTGCTTCTAATAATCACTAACCTCACCCGGCCCACCAACCATCAGCCCCCCTCACTTTCTCTTTTCTCTCTTTTGCCCGCCTGGACTTTCCACAGGAAATGAAGGTGCCCAAAATTACTTTGACCCTTCGTCGGCAGCGGAGGGTGACCCAAGGCGGTGCAGGATGTCTGGGGTCGGAGGCAGAGATGAGCTGGAATTAAGTATGCCATTTTTTCTCGTAATAGGCCGTCTCAGTTCATTAAAGTGAGGTGAGCGAGATCACTCACAGCCAGTCAGAGTTTTGGGCGGGCCAATCTATGTAAATACTTTTACCAATGGGTCACAAGATTGGGTGGTGCTGTGACTGTCATTGCTGAAGGTCACCTGTCATTGGTCAGTTCCATTTCCGATCCCTATGCTTTCCTTAACTTCCTTTAAATGAAGGGGGTTCCTTCCAATACTGCTATGTGCACCTCAGCGCGTCTATTAAAAGCGTGCTCTGGGGAGCAAAGTCATATGCATGTTATAATGAAACATGGCTATTAACAGAAAAGCCATTTTGACTGTATCTGTTGGACATCGCCATCCTGTAATATTCCACAATCCTCACAAACCTACAAACCTTTGATAATGACACTCCAGAGGTGGGGACACCTTCAAATGATATTTTGCATAAATTTCATTGCTGTCAAACGACTTACATTGGGCTTACTCGCATGTTATTATTAGCTCTGAGCTATAATCATTTAATGTAAATGAAGGTCAGGAATTAGTGTCAGTTGTTGGAAATTCATGCCGAATGTTCCTTTATGTTTCATTTGGACTTTGCAATCCATGCAAAATCAGTCAGTGAGAGGTGTTTGAGAGCACAAGCGATAAAATGTACCATCTGTCAGCTGAAATATTACTCAAGTTAGATTTTTCTTCACAGAATTTATGAATGAAGATGAGAGGAACCTATATGAGAAACTTTCCGAAATGTTTCAGGAAGAAGAAGCCTCCACTGTCATAGATTTACCAGGTAAATATATATATATATATTTTTTTAACTTTGGGAAAGATAAAACACAATGTCTTTAATATCTCAATTGTTTCTTCCAGATATCAGTGGGATCAAATAGAAACATTGCTTAGGTCTCCAGCTTCTCAGACTTTTTTTTAATTTTTTTTTTAAGAAAATAAACTCAAAGTATTTCTTCTAGAGTTTTAAGAGAGCTCTCAAGAACTATTGTATGCTTAGAATTTCCAAAATGTCAATGCCTGCATCCTTTTTCATTTATCTTCCATCATTTGTGTCTGTTCTTATCACTAAAAAAAATGGGAGACACCTCTGAAACGCATTTTATGTTTAAATGAGAGATAAATCAAATGAACTTTGAAAGAGCATCCACTGAGCAGTAGAATTTGCCACTGGGCTAAACTTGTAACAAGGCCCTGTTCTGTGGAGACATCATGTGAATTTTGTGGAAGTAAATTACTCCAGCCTGGTTTTCAAAAATATTGATTCTCTACTATTTAATTTCATTATGAAATGCTCGTGATTTTACATGAAGGATGTTGTGACCCAGCAGGATGCTTTGTTGTAATTCCCCAACAAAACATTGAGCTCTCAGGTAGGCACTGAGCTCAACTTCCTGTGCGAGACCCATTGTTGTATGCGACTGCTATGTTTGTCCCATTAGCAGAGGGTTGGATTAAGACTCTCTCCCAAGTAGAGTGTCGGGCTTATGCTGCTTTTGTCTTGATGTAAAATGCTCTCAGTGGATCGGTTGAAGTAACGCACAGCAGTTGTAATTGGTTTGCCAGACCGTTGTTGGGTTTAGGCCTCACGGTACACACGAATACGGTGTTAGCTGTCTAACACTCAACTGGATTGTTGTGGATTTAGCTGGAGTATATAGATTAGCCTCTTCACTATTGTCTTAGAATGCTCATAAAATTCTTCAAAGAAACAGAGGGAAAGAGGATAGGATACAGGATACAGGACACACACACACACACACACACACACACACACACACACACACACACACACACACACACACACACACAGTAGAAGGAGGAGGACGATCATGGGTAGCATCCATCCATGAGGCTTTAACACTGTCACAATAGACTTGAGACAATTGCCTGCAAGCCTTCTTCACCGCCACCTTCTGTAGTCCAAAGTCTGGTAATTCGCTAAATATCTCCACACTTCTAACACTTAAAGGGGTTTGGAGCATCATTAGCAGAATGGGCACAGTCCAGTATGCAATGTGTAAAACTCTGAGGGAACCC
Source organism: Paracanthobrama guichenoti (assembly GCA_018749465.1). NCBI lineage: Eukaryota > Metazoa > Chordata > Actinopteri > Cypriniformes > Gobionidae > Paracanthobrama > Paracanthobrama guichenoti. The sequence continues at coordinate 13,970,427 of CM031966.1, read as the reverse complement.
ATTAGACGCTTCAAATGTTCTTTCCAGTGGCAGACAAAACATCTTGACTCAATGCCACCAAATCTTGAGGTTCTCTTTTCCAAAACCTATATAGCCACCTTGCTGTCTTCTTCATTCAAAGGCTGCTTGCTACCTTGCAAAACAGCTTTCTAAAGGTGTGGTCTTATTTCCTAAATTTCAGCAGAATTTCTTGAACAACAAAGGTCCATTATTTATTGTTAATGGTGTGGTGATGAATGAAGCACTTTCAAACCAAGCAGCTTTATACTGGTCAGTGTATGCAAATTTGCATGGCCAACAGAATTCAATGTAAAATATGTGTGGGAAAATCTTTCGTCCTCACAAGAAATTCCTGATTGTTTGGATTTTTATAATAATATCTGGATTTTGTTCGAAAATTCACACAATAATGGTAAATATGATTACTCCTTAACTAAAATGAAACCTGATTTGGAACACTCAGAAATACAAACAGAGCTACTCCTTCAGAGCAGTTGATTTCATAAGAGTTGAATGTTAGGAAGTTGCTAATCTAACTCTAATTCACTAATTCTAGTGCAATAAGAATAATTATATACAACAAACACACAAATTGTACTACAGAAAAGTGAATTGTTATCTTGACTGAATTTAACATTTTTATCAATACTTTTTTGGTATTGAGTAAATTACATTTATACCCAGCATCTTGCCGCTTCTGCCATCTGCCATAATGCATTATGAGATCGCCTCATGCATGCCGTGCTACCATAGAATTGTGCCAAAAGAAGGTATCTATCTTTTGGAACAGCCATCGTATCAGCAGCTCACAAGGTTTTTTAACTAATATGTATCTTTGCACTTTGACCAGGCTTGATCCAGGTGTTTCCCCATTTGTGTGTTGTGTAGCACTGTGAAGCAAATGCAATCACATTAGGGCTTCATTAGCACTACTCTGATTAACTCACTGGTTTAATTAAATCGTGCTTCTGTGTAATTTGGTTCAGATGAGGAATGTATCTAAACCTCTGAGCGGGGCTTAACATCACTATCATTGACTCTTCAGATTTGCGTTTGTCGTGTCTTCAATGTATAACCATAGTGCATGTGTATGGTAGGTATGGCGACGTCTGAGCATGTTGAACCACTGGCTGAGGATGGATGGAGGGATCGACAAAGGGCTGAGCTGCTGGAGAGGAGAGCGGAGGTCATCCCTCAGTATGTGGAGCAGCTTAGAGAGCGTGTGCAGAAAGACATGATCCCAGTGGGCAAGCCCGTGCTGGAACAGGTCAGTTATATATAAGCCCATAAGCCTCAGCTGGCCAGAATGATCAGTGCTATGAAGTCATCATGTCATAGCCTTATTCTTATTACACCCAGTCTACACTCAACTAGTCTTGCGTAGCCAGACCTTCAGACTGATGCAGAAGGTCTGTACTCTATCGCAGCTTTCATTGGTCAAGGACCGCCCGAGAGGATGTTTGACTGACATACTGTAATGCAACCACAGTTTTACAGTTCGTTTTGTTCTGCGTTATGTTTAGGGGTGTGAAAATGTAAAGTCGATATCTCTGCAATAACAGTCCATCTATAAATTATTCATTCAAGAACGTTGTGCACATTTACTGCAACAATGGAGCCGCAAACTTCACATACTTTGAAAATCCAGCGTTTAGTTTTATCCTGGTAAGCGTTCATTGTCACAGTCGTAAACACGACAGCGCTCTTCCACGAGGAGTTTGGCATCACAGTATTTGTTTCCAGACGGACCATTAAAGAACGCGACACACGCGTCTCGTGGACATCCTGTAAAATTCATCCAATCAGATGATAACTCCGAAACTCCTGAAGTGTTTACAGAAAAGTGTGCCATATGCCAACGGTCTGTGGACGTGATGTCTGAGGCTGAGACTAACACTCAAGAGATGCAACAAACTTTGTATTTTTAATCAACTGTAAGTTAACATTGTGGATTATAATGAGATCTTTCTAGTTTTAAGTCATGTTGCACCACTCCATTAATGTTGTGTAGATGTGGCTCATGCCCCACCTGATTTTCTTTCAGACTAATGAAACTAGTTTCTCTTCTTGCTTTCCACTGCAGACTGGGTTTGTTCAAAATACTGTTCTTTTAGAACTCTCACTTTTTATGCTTTTACTTCTGTTATTTTGGATGTTTTGCCATTTTTATTGACAAATGGAGGAAATGGGATTGAGACATGACACAATTTGGAATCAAACCCTCTGTGAATGTACATTTATAGGTAATATAATATACTATAAGTTAATATTATTTATGTCTGCATACACTGTAAACCCAAATAAGTTGGGCTAACTCAAAAAAAAAAAAAAAAAAAAAGTTACATAATTTATTTGAGTTAGGATGTTCCCAATTTTAAGTAATCAGAACTATCAAGATTTGAGTTTGTAGTACTCATGCATGTTAATTGCTCCTAACTTGAAGTACTGAGTTAGCTAGCTCATGTATTTTTTTATTTTGAGTTCTTGCAAATCAAATGAGTTATTTACCCTAATAAGTTGTCAGAACTCAGTTGAATGATTTTTTTTTTTTTAAGTTAAGCAATTTTGTAAGAAATTTAAGAAACATTTGCTAGCTATAACAAACTAATTCAGGAAATGCCAACTTGCTAATTTGTTAACATGTTAACGATAGCATGGTATAGCACTGGAATGAGTACAGCAACATAGTAACTTACTTGCTCTCAAATCAAGCAGCATGCGCCACTTATCACCATGATGGTAACTCTCCAAAAACCCACATTAACAGAAACTCTTCTAAATTAGGATAACAAAACAATAATCACTACTAAATCTCCCTTATCTTGCACAAAAACAACAACAACAACAAAAACAAAAACAAAAACATTATATGACACTTAATTTTAGCATTTACTCTCCTTTTTCGAGTGCCATGGTCAAAGCATGCTGGGAAATAAAAAATCCCAGCCCAGTTTCAGTTAGTCTAAATTAAAGGAAACAAGTTCATACAACTCAAAACAATGAAACAGTTTACTTTACTTAAATATGTCAGTGCTGTAAACTCAAAGAAAAATAAAGTTCTAAATACTCATAACAGTAGTTAATTTAACTGGCTAATTTACTGGCTACTCAAACCAATTAAGTATTTTAAGTGTTAGTATTTATTTTGTATTTCATTTTAAACCAAACCTGAAAAATCTGGAGCTTGTCATCTAATCTGAGATTTTGCAGGTCATATTCTAGATGCTTCAATCTTCAGATGAATGTAATTCCATATGGAGGAATTGTCAAAATCACAAAATACAAAATGACATTAAACAAGATATGAATTAGCCAACATATTCAAGCTGTAATCAGTCTTGGCAACTTGTGACTGAAATGCGAATGAAGAGCTGCACATTAAATAGAGAATGTGAAGTTGAAGTGAGAAATGAATGCATAAGGAGCGGATGGGATGTAATGGTTATGTTTGAGTCATGGCGTGTGTTGAATAATCACTCTTGGTTTGAGTGCGACTACAGATGAGAGCTTTATTCTGCTCTCCAACTGTTCGGAAAACACAACATTATCCCTACCACACTCCACAGCTTTTTCACAATAATGTGTGTTTAAGCAGCACAGGATGTACCGCTGTCAGTCAGCTAGTATAAAGCCTCTTAAACGTGCTGACTGAATTCTGCGCTGTGTCTGTAGGGTTTGCCTGCAGATTGTATTAACACGTCCTTTAGATGTTCTGAATTTAAGTTAGCTGCACATACAGCGGCAGAATACAGTCTGTTGGTCCTAAACAAGAACATGGATTTTCCTTTTTGGCAGGAAGACCGTTCAGAGCGAGGGAAGACAGAGGAAAAGGTGTGGGCGAGGAAGCAGAGAGTAATGTCGTTCTTAAGGGGAAATTCAAAGGTACTGATGTGTGTCCAGGAAAAGGAAAGATTACAGTAGGTATGTCAAATGAGATTTCCTGAGGTACAGGAGCTGCTGCTGAGACTTTCTGCTGTCTTTCCCCATCAATCACACTTTACTATCACTCAAACACACAGTCACAGGCTAATATGGACAATGCTATACAAATTATATACTATAGAACATGTATAAATAGTATGCATTCTTAATACAATACATGCACACATGTAGTATACATGTATACATGTACATACGTGTATGTGTAGTCAGAACTGCTTACACAATCCTTTCAAACATTTTTTGCAGATAATTTCAGTCTAAGGTGTTTTTTTTTTATTTATATAGCATACTACTATACTAATCTTACTATTACTGCAATATATAATATGTTTACTGTTCGTTTGCACAGTTTCATCATGCACAGAATCGCCACGTGACCTTCTATTGCTAATATATTTAGTGTAGATTTACTACTGTTTAAAATGTTTACAGTATTGCATAATGCATACTATTTTGCATACTATTTAAAAAATATATATATTTTGTAAGCTATAAAGTAATATTCCATTTCAAACAACCGTTGTGTTCATTTATTTGTGCATTTGACAGAAAGCAAGACATTTCTGGTGGAACATGGATCACTGTTAAAGTTGCTGTGCTATCTTACAATTTAAAATTTGGTTATTGTCTATATAATATTATATTTTTTGTTCAGAAAGTTTTTGTAATATTTGAATGTGTATTATTTGCTTCTGAAGATCAGGCACATAGATGAGGAGGAAGCCGTTCTGCAGGACAGACTCTACACTGTGTTCCAGCGGTGCGTGAATTTCTCTACATCCAATCTGATGTGAAATAATCATTAATCTGTGTTTCCAAAGCCATTTACATTTTGCTGACATTTGTGAGGAGATGTAATATACTCCACATTGTATTGTCTCTACCAGTGCATTCTGGGTAAGTTGCCAAAGGCGAGGAAATCTGTCCATGTCATTGGACGCAAAGTAGCATCAATTTCATCCTGTTCACTTCAGTCTACAGCTCTCTCTCTCCCTCTCTCCCTCTCTCCTCTCTCTCTCTCTCTCTCTCTCTCTCTCTCTCTGTCTCTGTCTCTCTCCCTTTCTGTTTCCGAGTGTCAGGCCTGCAGGCTCGGCTGTGTTTAAGTTTTTAATAATTGTGCAGCACCACACAGACTGATCTAATGAAATCAGGGATGTTAGTTGGACACTGGTGCAGAGGTTTGTTAGATGACCCTCTTCATGTCCTCTCATATTAGCGCTGGGTGGCTTTTAGTCAGATGAGACGTCTGTATCAGATCAAGGCCACACCACCCACATTTACCGAATAAGTACTGTAACATATCTATTTTTATTTATTTATTTATTTTTTAAGATTTCCAACACTTTCAGTGGCAGTATTGTAGAACCTGTCATCTAGTGTGGTGTGAATATCTGAGATTACTTGGGTTTACATACATCTGTTGACATCCTCTATTGGAAGGATGATTTTATGGTATGTTCTTATTTAGATAGCAAAGTAAACATGTGTCTTTATGTATATTGTCAGGGCGGAGATTCGCTTGTTGAATTCTTTGCGTCAACACCAGGCTGAGATCATCGACCAATATGGTGAAATTATTGAAGCGACAGAAAACACACAGCCGCTAGGCATCGAGTCTGACCTCCACTGGCAGGTATACACACACATACACCCTCATTCTTGCAGTGGACATCTCTCTGCCTTTATGCAAACATTCAGACCCACTTTATATTAGGTGGCCTTAACTACTATGTACTAACTTTTAAATTAATGATTTGATACAATGCACTTATTGTGTACATGCATGTTTTTACATTGTACTTACATTTTAAAAATGACCTGCATGTAATTACATCTGTAATTCATTTCTGTAGTTACATTTATAATTACACTGTTGACACTTCCCAGTTACACTTTATTTTTTTACACAGTATACACTTTTACTTATGGTGTCATTATTACAGTGTAATTATATATTTAAGTACTGAGTAATAATAATTAACTACATGTACTTACTATAGGGTTATGGTAGGATTAGGATTTGGTTGAGGTTTAGTTTCATGTAATTATGCCTAATTTTCTGTTATTACTATGGTAAGTACATGTAACATATGTAACAAGGACACTGTAAAATAAAGTGAAAATAAAATAACACTATAAAACAGGTTTGAAGGCAATGTAAATTGTGTAATTGCCAACTAGCAAAACATCTAGTGTAGCAAATACTGCACAGCATTATTTATGCCAAGAACAATATTATTCCTTTAAAATGTATCACTTTTTCCTATACCAGAGCTTAAAGATGCCAGTAATTATTGATGTATACCGCAAGAGTAACTTGCCTCTGTTTGAATCATGTGGTTGTAAAAGACTGATGTCACTCCCTTAAATCTGATGTCAAAAAGATCAAACCATTTTTTAAAAGGCATAAATGTCACAACACAAAAAGGTTGAACAGCATGTACAAACGCTGCATTTCAGTGAAAGCACAAATTCTATTTGAACCCATTTAAATGTAATGCCAATAAATGGGCACATGCAAATTGACTGATATTATAAATAAAGAATACAAAGGTAGAAATAGCATGAATGTTTTAAATGTTCTTTTGAGTTACACGCTAAATAGAGCTGAATCAAATAATGTGATTAAGTTCAGTATCCTGTTAATGATATCAGTCATGGGGGCACACATATTACACATTTCCTGGGAATAAGCAAAGAATGAAAAGCGTATGAGAACAGGTAGCCGCACCTAAGTCTTCTGACTTAACCAAAACTAAAGGAAGAGGACGTCAGCCAAAGCAGATTGTTCAGTTGCGTGCATGTCGTTGTTGCAGCGTGGTTTTGCGTTGTAATGACTCCTGTTAGAGGGCCTCAACACTAGCAGCAGCCTCGGTTTGCAGACAGAGCGTCAGCTTTGAGGGAGGCAGTAAACGCAGTGAGATTGTAGTATAATTCCTCAGCCTGGCATCCGTGCCCCCCAGTCACTGTTCCATTATCTCTCAAATTGCTGTGTTTCAGAGAGATAAAGATATTTTATGGCTTGCTGACTTGAAACAACCCGCACAGCCAGAAAAGCAATGGTCGACCTGCCACGCATAGTAATTTCATTGGTAAATGACAAAATCTTTGTTTATATGACATTTCCAAAATTACAGTGGCAGATGAATCTCAAATATAAAATGTCACATTTGGCATGCAAAACTATGAAAATATATTTCTGTACAAAATTCATGGAGGCATTTAATTTAGAACGTGTTTAATAACTAAGCCTGCCTGCATCGGTAATCCTGCCTTCAGGACTCAAAAAGATTGTCATATTTATTCACTAGCTTCCCCCCCCCCACCCTCCTTCGTTCTCACGCCAAAAATTTTAAGGGTAAATGTTCATTGTTAATTAAGATTTACTAATTAAAATGAAAATAATTAAGGAGAAAGCTTAATCTTGGAATATTAGGCTATACTTAGAAAGAAAATAAGTTTTTGTGTGTGTATGCATGAGTGTGTGTGCTTTTTTGGGAAGGGTTGTTTCCTGTTTGCAGTGTGTGTTTTGTCGATCTGTCAGCGAGGTTTCAGCGAAAGCTGGCCTGCGTGCCAGAAAGTGAAGGATGAGAAGTGTAAAGGATCCGGCGAGCTGCTTTGATGTCATCTAGGCGAGTGTTATGGTGTTATGCCGCTTACGCCACAGCTGCAGGAAATGCAGCGTCCTCCTCACCTTTATTTCCTGGAAATCTGGCTATGTTTCGAATCGCATACTACTTTTTCTGTTGCAGTAGTATGAGAATATGTACAGTGTGTAAATGTTCTGTTCTGCTGCATGACATACTACATTTTCAAAAATGTGCAGTGTACATCAGAACACACTGCACAGGATAGATACATAATGCAATGCGCTCTACTTGCCCTTCCATATATCAGAGGATAACTGAATGTCACTCACATGCTACATGATGAGGTGTGACAACAATTTTGCATACTACAGTTTTAAACTTGTGAAATAATGCCTCACTTACAATATATCGTAATTCAAGAATAGTATAATGACAATATGTATTGTGAATAGTTTGCCCAAAATGAAAATTGCAGTTTTAGTGTCAGTACTACATTAAACTACTATATAATGTTGAATATGTATAATGTATAATATTACAAAGGGGGATATTTGTGGGTCCTGATGCCAAATGTCTTATGTCACCAGTAAAAAGTGTCCTACATTATTTTAAATATATTTAATCAGCGACAGAGTGCAAGCATTATTCGTCTAAAATAATTCTCAGCATCAGAATCATGAATATTTTTGTTCTAGTCTCACCATTGTCCTTTGCATTGGGTTACCAGCACCAAGTCCAAGCCTATTCATCTCCACCCCCAATTTAATGCCAAATTTTGCATTTTAATCAACAGTACATTTTTTATTAAACTTTTTTCCATGTCTTGGTGTACTGTATCACAATAATACCATATTGTGATATGTATCAAACCGTAACGAGAGGGAATCATTACACCCCTAGTGTATACTGTACAGTATTTAATAAATTGTAGCCAGTATTCCATTCTGATCATAACCTGTGTGTATCCTTTTAATATTAAGAATAGCCAACTCAAATTTGATTCGTTCCAAAACAAATCTCAAAATGCAGGTCTTGGAAGGGATTACACACATTGACAAATTTGGTGTAAATATTCAGCATAAAGCTGTAGTCAAGAATAGAAGAGCATATAAACTTCAATGTAAGTAAAATTGTTTTTTTGTAAAGTTTTTTTTTATTTTTTTTTTAGTCTCTACAAATCTTTTTTTTATGTAGTGAAATGTTTCTCTTTCTCTCTCTCTCTCTCTGTGTAGGTGGAATGGACTCGGACTCCGCAGCCCGTAGAGGTGCTTGTTTTGTGTCTGAGGGCCGTGAGAGAGAAGCTGCCCAGAGGTCTGTACTCAATGAGCGTGTCTCTTCAGACTCAACTGGGCGGCCGCACGCTGCGCTGGTCCCGTCTGCAGGAGCAGCAGTGGGCTGGAAGCACAGAACCCGTGGAACACCAGGGCCGTTACTGTGACACAGAGCTCAACATTAACCAGAGCCTCTACATGGTAAGAAAACCCCAGCAAACTTCCCTCCTGAGACAGTGCAGAACTGCCGTTTATTTAACCCCAGCAACAAAATGGCTGATGTTCATGGAACCGATTTGATGATTGTTGATGTGAGTGGATTTATGCTACATTAAAGAGCACAGCAATCAAACCTCGTCACCTTTACATTAGAAATTAGGGCTGGGTATTGACACAAATTTCACGATTTGATTCACAAACTTGCAATTTGATTTGATTTCGATTCCAATTTGATACAAATCAATGTTGATTATTTTGGATATATAGCAGGTACAATATATGGCAAATTTTCTCAAGGAAAAAAATCTCTTAACTAATGTTTTAAACAATGGGAGTCAGTTGGTACTACATTAGCCTACTATAATATTGAAGGTAAAAATTAACTGATTTGCATCCAAACACTTAAATTACACTCAATTATGTTTTTTATTTTATTTTTTTATTTTTTTAAATAATAATAAAGTTATAATATTAACTTTACAATTACACAATCATATTTCTACTCCAATTAGTTTTTTGATATATAAACATTTAAATGGTGGCGGTCATAAAAACATTCCATATTTATTCAAACATGCAATAAATATTGAAGAACATAAATTATAATGAATATGTAATATGGTGCATATGTTTAGCAAAATGCTCCTCTTTAGAGTAATTTTTTCTTGCTGACTAACGACTTTATAGACACTGAATATGTTTTTTATGAGGTATGTGATGTTACATGACAGTTTTTCCACGGTTGAAACACTGATTTGCGATATCGTCGTTTCAGTAAGTTGTACTCTATCTTTTAACATACTTTCAGATGCTCATCAATGTTTATTTCGCGCTGTAACTGGTATTAAAGTGAAGGAGATGATCAGTTTACGTGGGCTCCGCACTGCTGCTTCTCTTGAGCTAAGCTGCACCAGAGCGATCTGTCACGCCACAGCGCCAAATATTTATTTTTTTGACCTTCATAATAAAAGGGATGTAATTTGAAATCTGAGATTTTGTTTCATATCAGTAATGACAAAGCATAAAGATTATTGCGATTTGCTGGATGGGAGGCGTGCTACAATATTCCATTCATTCATCAATTGAAAACAGGATGACTCATCGATTCTTGGGATTTTAGAATTTATAGCAGTATAAAATCACAGGTGCTGCTCAGAGTCTGTCATCTGACATACAACACTGAGGGAATTTGTCATGTTTTTTTTCACAACTTTTTTTTTTTTCAGAATTATTCTGTATTTTCAGCTCACTAAGCTGTAATATTTTTTTAATAACTTTTGATCAGTTTAATATGTCCATACTGTTTTTATTAAAAAAACAACAAAGCACACAGTGGCAAGAAGCGTTACAAAAATGAACTCATTCACAATTATACAAAACATTTGACTACAGAATGTTGCCATTTACCAATCACAGTCAGGTATTTCAGAGAGCCATGTAATAAAAATACACTGTATAGATTCACAGTGTTAGCTTTGGGTCTGTGCAGAACATCCACATGAGGATACGGACAATTATTTTGATATGTTGTGTCTTCTGAACTTTTCACTGATTTTAAATCCAGCAAGAATCCAATGTGTCCATCATCAGACAGAACTAAACTCCAAAACAGAACTGCTCCAGTTATTTTCGCTGCAGTTCCACTTGAGCTATTGAATACAGAGTCAGAATGAGGCTTGTATGTGAAATGTGATATTAAACCGTGAGTGTGTGTATGAAAGTGGAAAGAGACTGTATTAAAAACCGCTGCTGAAAGCTCAAGGTTTGACTTGAGGGACAGTCACTGTGAATAAAACAGCTGCTTTTCTAACGTGACATTTAGTGTGAGAACGTAAATCAAATTTATAATTCATTATACAAGAGCTGACGGTTTATTGGGATAAAAATGAAGTAGAAATGCTGTTGAACCTGAATTCCAGATGTGTCAAAATTCAAGTAAAACTACTGAGTTTAGAGTTTTTACAAATAAAAATAAATAAATAAAAACTACATGTGCATTTAAGAAAATATTAGTCCCATTCAGAGCAAAAGAATAGTGTTGAGGTTTTAGGTAGGTTTCAGTAATGCTGCTTTAGCACTCATCTTGTTTTCTGTTGGCTGTGTATGAGAGTCAACACACAGTCATTGTGTGGTGAAAAGACAACTATAGAATATATGCAAATATATGCAAGTAAAGAAGATTGATGTACTGTAAGAAAGAAAACCAATGAAGGATCAGTGTAAGTCAATGGCAGACTTTAATCGTTTAATTGTTTAAAAAAAAAAAAAAAAGTACACCTATCAAAACATTAGATTAATCTTATACTAGGCTTTTAATGTGAATAAAGTGATTTAGTTTTTAACAATAAAGCTGAAATATCATATTAAAGTGTAGGCTTATATATAAAAATAATTTTAAAAAAATTCTTCAAATGTTATTATTATATCTTATGTTATTCTTATTCTTAATGTTATGAATTTATCCTTTTAATTTAATTAATTCATTTTTTTTTTATTTTGACATGGCTCCAAATGGTTGTCATGCACACCTGAGGCTGAAATAATCTCCAAAGCTAAGTTTGAATGAGAGTGTGTTTTAGGCTGAATTAATTCTATAAGTTTAGACCAAACCCTAACCAGAATGTTTGTTCTGCAGTGCCTTGCAAACACTGTAAATAAAGGCCCTAAAAGTTCAATAATTAAAGCCCTAAATCTAGTATGTGCTTGTGTAGTCAGGCCTATATCTGCAGATAGAAGCATCTGACACAAAGAAAATAAAGTGGGCCGCTTTAACTGAATACTCCTCCTCTCTCGTCCAAAACCGTGGGCTCTGATTTGGCAGGCAATCGTTTAGCGCTCCATTGAGATTGTCTAGTGTCAGTCTCCTCTATCCTCTACCAGCTCTTATTTATAGCCAATCCTGTTGCTGTTGATGTTTATGTTTCGAAGATTTCCATCAGATTTGTCTGTAATTGGCTCATTTGCTTTTCGCTGTTGCCCACATTACCGTGCGCTCTCGCCTCGTCTGTTTTCCTCACAGCTTTCGCAGAGGAAACGAGGAATTAGCGATAGTAGGAGGAAAGCTACAGCTCATCATGTTTTTCTTGAGTGTCTCTGGCTGGTGCTTAGAGTTGCTCTGGTTTGATCCATCTTGCAGATTTTAGTCTTTCCTTCAAGTGGGATGTGAAAGCCGTGATGGTCCAGGCAAGGAAACGGAAGATAAGAAGAATCTTTCACTTCTTTGCCAATCTGAAGTCTTAGTCTCATTTTTTTCCATCTCTTCATTCCATTGTTTCATAGTGCTTCCATCTAAAGCAAAAACAGTCATTTAATATGTTTAGAAGCAGAATTAGACCAGCAGTCCATGAGGGAAGCCCACTTTAAAAGAATAGTTCATCCCAAAATGAAAACGCTGGGAAAAAAAAAAAGAGAATCTTTTTTTTTTTTTTTTTTTTTTTTTTGCAATCAATGCCTTCTCATGTTTGCGTTCTCTTTTTCCCTCTTTCTCTTGTGGAGTTTGCTCAGTAAGCACAGGTCTGTTTTGAATGAAATGTGATCGCTGTGATGCTTTAATAGATTCCCAGCATGCAGCAGTTCCACCTGAGAACTGACATAGGCCTGGAACACAACGTCTCAGTCATTTCATTGTGTTTTCACTCTCTTTTTTAATCTTTTTTTCCCCCTGCCAATTGATACAGTCAGCAGTGTTCTTGCTTATTTTCCAGTGAATTAAGCATCTGAAATATTTTTCAATATGTATAATGCAGGAGATTATGGCATGAATTTGAGGCCCGACGCAGGAAATCTGTGCCATTTTTTTTATTTTTTTTTAGGTGCGAGCACAAAGCGATTAGAAGAGAAACACATGATGAATGTGATAAAACAAGTCTTCTCCGTTTTCCATTACTCCTAATGGAGGGATGGAATATTCCGGGAGTGATTGATGAAGTCAAGCGCTTCTTTCTGTCAGTTCATTTTTTAAAGGTCTGTCTCTTGCTTGATGGGTAAATAAGGATCTCTGCGTGTTAAACGCTGGTATTCCTCATGCCACGTTCTCCTGATATACCACATTTCCCTTAAATGTGCCTGGTTTACATATGTTCTAGTGATGTTGTGGCTGTCATGTTGAGATCGTCACATGCTGGCACCCCTGCTGAGATGGCTTCCTGAAACCAGCCGTAATCACATTACGATGTTTCATCATCTAGGTTCAAACTTTAGATCATATTAAACACATTTTTTTAGCTAGAGAGGAAATGCAGTATAATATTACAAGAAAATATAACTGAAAAAAATACTGTTCTTTTTCAACAGTATCAAAAAAGTTTTGACCTTCTAAGACTTGTGATTTTTTATTTTTATTAATTTCAATTAACAAAGATGAATAACTCAAATTAAATAAACATTAATTAAATATATTGTATGAAAAAATGGTGGCAATTTTGAATAAAGATTTATGAATAACTACTACCCAAAGTAATTGGTGAGTAACAGGTTTTCAAACAAACAAACAAACAGACAAGTAAATACATAAATGTAAAATTTGTTTAAAAATGTCTTGCCATGCTGTACAAAATGTCTAATTTTCTAATTTAAAATAATTTTTTTGATGTCCTATTTTTTTGGGTGTGACTATCATAAAGTTAAGTATACTCATAAGCTTGTATACTCTACTTCTATAAATATATTTCAAACCTGTCTATATTATAAAATGAACTTGTACATTGTGCATCAACATAATGGCCATGGTTTTCTTAATAGACACAATTGTGTGTGTATATCCTACTACAAATTTGTACTCGAAGTGAGCTAAACCTGACAAAATCTCCCAAAATCTCATTTTTGGGATCTCCTTATTTGTAACAGTGTAGGAAATTAAAGTAAATTATGTTTTCAGGGTTAGGTTACAGTATTTGTCTAAGTCTAATATGAAATGTTTCCATTTGTGTGTGTGTATGTGTTTATATAAATTATTTAATTAATAATAAATTATTTATAATATATAATTTTTAAATGTATTATGTAAATTAGTTCAGTCTAGTTTAAGTCTACTCTACTTTATAAATCATTTTGAATTCGACCCTGAACTCCCTGTGTTTTGTTTAAAATGGATTATAATTTTCAGTTGTTTTAGATGATAGGTTTTATTTTTAGTTGTTCTCAGAAACCCCTCTCTGTCTCTCTCAGGTCTTACCTGCGGCATGTGATCTGTTGCCGTCCAGTGTGCTAGTGTTCAAACTGTTATCTCTGCCTGGTGATCACAGTCATGTAAGTTGTGTGGTGGGCTGGGGTGCATTTCCGTCTGCGACTGCTCCCTTCAACTCTTCAAGGGCAAGTTCAAGACCCCTCTCTTGCGTGGCAGGCCGAACTCCTCATTCAACCATTTCCGCAAAATTGAGCATCTGCTCTCCACTGACCTGGACCACTGGCTAAGCAACCTCTACTTCCAGGTACGCCTTTAAAATGTACTGAACATTTACTTCTTTGAAGACACACAGCAATCTAATTAATAATAATAACATTGAATCTTGATTCGATTAGATTTTGATTCACAAGCTTTTGATGCGATTTAGATTCAAATAGATTCAACATCAATTAATTGGTGCCTATCAGGTACAGTACGTGGAAAATTTAATCGAAGAACAATACATCTCTTAACTAAATAATGGTGCAAGCTATACAGGGAACCCCAGTTGGTACATCACTATAATATTAAAGGTTAAAATTCACTGATTTGTAAGCTACTTGCATTTAAAATAGACAAATAAGTTTTTATAATAGCATCATAATAATAGGATTTTGACATAATTATGTTTCTATTTTTTTTTTTTTTTTTACATTTTGAAATGGTGGCTGTCAAAAAACATGACAGATTTATTCAATACATTCAATTTATAAAATACATTCAATATTGAAGAACAGTTTAAGTAAAAATACAATAAAACCCAATATATTGCATACATTTAGCAAAATTCTCCTCTCCAGGGTTAATTTTTTTTTTCTAGCTGACTAATGAGTTTTTGGACATTGAATGTCCTTTCTGAGGTAAATGTAACATTACTTGACGTTGTTTGCAAGCTGTTTTTCTGATGTCTTTCCATGGTTGAAACACTGATTGAGTGATTTACATGTGACATAATACAGATTTCGGTAAGTTGTACTGTATCTTTCAACATACCTTCTGATGTTCATTCATGTTTATTTTGTGCTGTAACATTTTGCTTGACCTGAGGCGCTACAGCGATACCGATAGTTTGTCTTAAGGAAAAAAAATCTCTCCCCACTAATTCAGTAAACTACAGGGAACCCTCTCATTTGGTACACTGATATAATATTAGAGGTTACAAGTAACAACAGAGCCCAACATATTATATTCAACTGCTATTTATTTTCATATATCCCTGGTATTTATTTTTGAATTTTGTAATGAAATTGACAGAATTTGAAAGCGGATACTTTGTTTCATGTCATTAGTAACAAAGCACAAAGCTTTTTGTGATTTTACTATGTGATTTTATTGGGAGGCACGCTATACAAAAATGAAAACGGCATAGACTGAAATATCAATTGGGATTTAAGAATCAATATTGGTTCTTCAAAATGAGAATTGATTAAAATCGAGAAATCCATATTTTTAACCCAGCCCTAGTAGTTACCCTGACTGAACTCTGTAGAAGAGGTCAGTTCTGGGAGAAAAGGGCCTGTTTTGTATATGTGTGTAAGAGAGATGGAGAGTGTAAATGGCTCTAGCAAGAAAATTGGAAATTGGAGCCAGGTTGTAAACAAACCACATCTTTACTAAACAGATCCAGGTACATTTGAGAAGAATAATTGATTGTGTTACTCAACATCTTAATGAAGTTAAAAGCAAATAAATGCTTATCTCAATCTAATGCATTCATAAAAATGGGAAATAGTGTGTGTAACCAATTAATACGTCCACATGGAATCTGCACACTACAAAAAGTCCTTAAAATACATCCCCAACCCCATGCTTGTTGAAAATATATACTTTAAAAATGCTTTTAGCTTTAAGACTTTTTTTTTTACCATCAATTCCACAGAAATCTACAGATTTATCCCCAAATCAGTACAGAAAGTACCACAAATCGTCAGATTGCATCTGGGAGTAAAACAGATTTTGTAGTAGTAAGAAATTGTCAAGGTTTGTCCTGGATTGAATCTGGTTTAAGTCATTTCTGCATTTCATTCATATTCTAACTATAATTTCCTGTCACTTCTCCACTGTCCTAAAATTGCCAATAAATAAATACATTAATACATACATGCATACACACATACATACATACACTATATTTGCCAAAAGTATTGGGACACCCCTTCAAATTATTGAATACAGGTGTTCCAATAACTTCCATGGCCAAAGGTGTATACAATCAAGCACATAGGCATATAGACTGCTTCTACAAACATTTGTGAAAGAATGGGTCGCTATCAGGAGCACCTGTGCAATAAGTCCATTCTTGAAATTTCCCACTACAAAATATTCCACAGTCAACTATTAGTGGTATTATAACAAAGTGGAAGCAATTGGCAACAACAGCAACTCAGCCACGAAGTGGTTGGCCACTTAAAATCGGGGGCACCAGAGTGGGGTCAGCGCATGCTGAGGCACATAGTGTGCAGAACTCGCCAACTTTCAGTCAATAGCTACAGACCTCCAAACTTTGTGTGGCCTTCAGATTAGCTTAAGAACAGTGCATAGAGAGCTTCATGGAATGGGTTTCCATGGCCGAGCAGCTGCATCCAAGCCTTACATCACCAAGTGCAATGCAAAGTGTTTGTATACAGTGGTGTAAAACACGCTGCCACTGGACTCTAGAGCAGTGGAGATGTATTCTCTGGAGTGACGAATCATGCTTCTCTGTCTGGCAATCCAATGGACGAGTCTGGGTTTGGCAGTTGCCAGGAGAACAATACTTGCCTGACTGCATTGTGCCAAGTGTAAAGTTTGGTGGAGGGGTATTATGGTGTGGGGTTGTTTTTCAGGGGTAGGGCTTGGCCCCTTAGTTCCAGTGAAAGGAACTCTTAATGCTTCAGCACACCAAGACATTTTGGACAATTTCATGTACTTTGTGGGAACAGTTTGGGGATGGGCCCTTCCTGTTCCAACATGACATAAAGGTCCATAAACAAGGTCCATAAAGACATGGATGAGCAAGTTTGGTGTGAAGGAACTTGACTGGCCTGCACACAGTCCCGACCTCATCCTGACAGAACACCTTTGGGATGAATTAGATGGGAGACTGCGAACCAGGCCTTCTCATCCAACATCTGACCTCACAAATGCGCTTCTAGAAGAATGGTCAAATATTCCTATAAACACACTTCTAAACCTTGTGGAAAGCCTTCCCAGAAGAGTTGAAGCTGTAACTCCATACTCCATATTAAACCCTACGGATTAAGAATGGGATGTCATTAAAGTTCATGTGCATGTAAAGGCAGGCGTCCCAAAACTTTTGGCAATATAACATATATACAGTACATAAAGAAAGTCAAAATAGAGGTGCACTTTCTGACCCTAAAAATGACAGGTCTGTTTTGGAAGGGTCACAGACAGCAGAGAGAAAAAAAAATACAAAGCGAAAAACAACAATAGATTGACAGCATTTCAGTATTTCAAATGGAGGAGAAACACTTACATATGTTTTGTTGTTAATGTCAAAGGCTATGTCCAATCAAACACAATTAAATCTAGGTTCCTAAATTATCTGGGTCCCGAAGCAAAACCAATCGAGAGCCACTACTCTACAATATATATTTGCCAACTCTCATAATGGCTTTCATAATCAGTCTTTGTCAATCAGCAGACATCCCTCTGTGCAGGTGAAGAGACTCCCGCGGGGCAGCACCAGGGTGCCGGAGCGCAGCTTCACCCTGCAGATCCCTTCTCACCCCCAGCTGAGCTCCAGCCAAGGGCTTCCTCCCCACCCGGACACCTCCACCCGTTCCTCTGCCTCTCTGCCAGGTAGGATTTCTGCACCCCCCCGACAGGAAGAAATGCCAGCGAATGTCACGGCCCGCCACAAACTCCCACACAGAAGCAGAATGGCAGCTGCCAGTTAGAATCTGGTGGGGCATTCATGCAGAGAAAATGAACCTTCTGCGTTCAGACTAAAGCACGTCCAATTTGTGCAGCACGATACGTGCCATTTAGGCCAAATTGTTTTCACTGTAAATGAAGCTCACTAACATAAGACACTCGGCTTTACACATGATTGACAATTCTCACTGAATGCTATCATCATCATCATCATACGTTGCTGCGTTAGCGAATGGCACATATTTCCTCTAATCAAAACTCTCAGCCGGAAGCCGGCTCACATTGCTGTGTTGAATCGTAGGCAGTCAACATAAGCGGGATGGGGTATTAGCAAGATCTCTAATAGAGCTCATTCACTTGTGTGCGCAACATTAGCTTATTTTAGCTTTTTTTTTTTAAGTGTGTTCATTGTTTGTCGTTTGTTTGGGAAATAGCAGATGATTCTCAAATGGTACACGTAGAGATTAAAGCTTTCAAAACGCTCAGCATATGTTTCTGTGCTGAACACTGTATTGAAGATCTTTACAGTCACATTGAAACAAATGAAGCAAATCAAGCGGGTTGTACGTTGTTTTCTCTTTACGTCATTGGAGCCCTTTTGCTTGTGTTGTTGTCTGCGTAATGTTTTTAGATGATTCCATCTTTGTTGGCTTTATTTTGTTTATAAATGTAGACAGCATACATATGCTTCAGTCTTTTGATGGTGTTTCAATGCTTTTGTCATAAGCGCTCACATTTTCAAACATCAGACTTAGAGCCAGATTTACTAACAGCTTGCACCAGCGCAAACCCTTTTTTGGCATTAAAAAAACACTGTCTGGATTTACTAAAGACACACAGTGAAAAGTTAGCGTTGAAAAGGCGTGGACAGGGTTATTTTTGCCACTGAACTTATTGCATATGCATTTGTAGGAGTTATGGGAGGAGAGTATTTAAATTAATCATGCAAGGTAATTTACTAAGGTTTGCACTCGTCAATTTACTGGTGTTTGCTCCATTATTTACCGCCCAAAAAAAGCATGTCTTAAACAAGACGCTAACTGTTAGATTGTGTTGGTCATTATGGAAATGATCAGGCTGCATATGTGTTCTTTAATTTGCCATCAGTAGATCACATGCAGAACTTTCCACTCCCATTGGTGCTTTTTTGGAATTGCACTCTCCATGGATCACTGTATACAAACAAACAAGGTGATTAACTAATACACAGCTGACAGTGATGGTGAATCAAATTAGTTACTATGACGAAAGACTAGAGGCAGGAAATGGTCCAAAACAGAAAAAAATTGTCCAAAAAGGATTGTGACAATCGGCTACTATAGATTTATTTTGTAAACATAAGCAATTCATTAAATAAAATTCATTTATCCAAAAACCACTAGAACAGTTATATATTTGGTTGACTTGTGTACTAACATTATCCCATATGCCTAATATCGATCTAGCTTACTGCAGTGTGCAACAAGTGTCTCATAGTAGCCGCCGAGTGAACGCACAGAGTAGCATTATAACATAACTTTCAACAGACTCAAATGTATCTAATTTGATAAAACAGTGCTGCGTTACCCCACATACACATGAGCGGAAGAGTGGTTGTCTATGGCAAAATAAAAGCTCAGACGAAATCAAGGTGACATCAAGCTACGCCTTTGTTTTGAATAAGTGACCTCTAACAGTGAAAAAATACATATTGTGGCTTTAAGACAAACACAAGCTGGATGCCGTTAAGATGCCGGTACAGATGTACCTGCTCAGGCCAGAGTCGCCTTGAAGTCGTGCAAACACTTTTGCCATGCACACTTTCGCGCTTGCGAGGACATGGCGAGTATAAACCAGTATTTACAATCACACAGGAATGCGCAAAAACCACTCAGAACAAATGAACAACTGCACATTAATCCATTGAAAACCACTCAGAATACCATTGTAATGAATTTAGTACTGTCCTGGCAACCACCTACAGCACTCCAATGCCCAGTCTAACATTTACATTTATGCATTTGGCAGATGTTTTTTTCCAAAATGATTACAGTGAATTTAAATGATTTGTTCAGTGTTTTTGACCTCATATACCTTGTTGCTAGCACTATGCTCTACCAGTTTACCTGCAATCCACATAGCAACCACCAATGCCCCGACAACCTCCCACACCCTAGCATTATGCTGGTGAGTTTTCCACAGGCATGCACCACTTCTTGTTTTCTTCAGGAAATGTAAAAAAAAAAAAAAAAACTTCTCTCTTTTTGTGAAGTTGTGTAATTTATGCTCTAAAATAACCAGCACTCCCATTGCATAAAGATTAGTTTGGACAGGAAAGAGGCAAATAAGCAGTTTCCTTTCACTCACGTCCATGTGTAGAGCAGTTTTTACTTCAATAAGTGCGCTTTTCCCGGGCACACCTTCCTGTCTCTGAGCATTCTGTCCTGACTTGGGTCACGGAACATTCTGACGCCACTGAACACAATCTCATTTTGTATTGATCTAGCGCAAAGACCATTGTTCTGTTATTAATCTTTTTTTTTTTTTTTTTTTTTTTTTTTTTTTTTTTTTTGGCAGTACTCATCTTTATTTAACAGAGCAGAACAAGAAAAAAAGTTTCTGGGGTGCTCAGCTTTAAACATCACATAGGCTTTTTAATTACAAATGAGTTGTGACAGGTCTGCTGGGTAGCAACCTGTCCCATTTTAAGCGTGATGCTAGCTGACAGCTCGGCGCTGTTCTCAGAGCGCCGCAACATGTGGAAGAAATTGGTCTTTTACATTTCACAGCTTGTCACTTCCTCTCTGCTGTGAACTTTGACCTCCCACTGTGCTCCTAACACCCCACATGGGAAGTGTCCCCATGCTATGGCACTCTGGGAGAGTTGTGTTCCACTTACTATATATGCCAAAAAAAGAGGAAGGAAAGAATAGGATGAAAAAGAACCAGGTTCGCAGACAAACAGAGGTAAACTCAATCTGACTCAAATAAGTGATCAAAAGGTGTCCCTCACCGGACATCACAGCGTCAAACCTCTGAGCAGAGATGACGTTAGCATAAGGATCAGTTCAGGTTGTATTACTGCTACACACTCTTATGATATTCAGATGGAGGATTCCCATCAAGCGAGAGAGCGGGATTGGGCTGACAACCTCGCATTACTCTGAAATGAAAATCAAATTCAGTGAGGAAAAAGTGCAAATAGAGAACATCCAACTTTGGCTCCATTGCTGGACTAGCGTGTTTTATCACGTGCCTTTTCTGCAGTGTTACTAACCAAAAGTCAATTTAAATAGGCAAATACTTGAGTTGATGATAGGATCATTATTGCAGTGATTATGTTTCTAGCATGCTATATGTTTGGATATCATGTCTTGCCTGTTTGAATCTTGCATTGTCAATACAAGATCTTGTTGTGATGTTATTTACATTAAGAGCTGCATCAGTTTTTGGTCAAGATCTTGTATTGACAATGCAAGAGTCAAGCACTCTGTAAAGTCCAGCACATCCCAAAGACTTTCCATTAATTTAAGGTCTGTGCCAGTTCATGTGTGAAAATGATTCTTCATGCTTCCTTCCAAACATTCTTTCACAATTTGAGCCTGATGAATCTTGACATTGTCATCCTGGAATATGGCCATGATGTGTCTTCCTATATGGTGGTTTAAGAAATGAAAAGCTACACACTCCATCAATTAGGGTTAAAAGAACTGTTACCAAACATATTACATGCTGTAAACCTAATAGTCACTGCAATAGTGATCAATCATTGACTCTTAAGTATTTGCCTATTTAAATTCAAACAACAACATTTTTCTTTTTCTTTTTTTGGGGTTGGCAGTATATAACTTTTTTTTTTTTTTTTTTTTTTTTAGGATTGTAATAAGATGCCTTTTATGTATCTTCCTCAACAATGTGTCTTTATGTAGGCGAGATATTTTAGAGTAGGCGAGAGTCTTTATAAATATTGAGATATTTATGATGATGATAATAATAACAATAATATTAATAATAATTTTAATAATAAACTCTTGTACTGTTCTGTAGTTATGTCAGACCATTCCAGACCTTTTCTCTTCAAAATTCCAGTGAGGATGCAGTCACATTCCTTTTCATCCTTGGGTATTTTTGTAATGCTCAGACATGTCAAATAGCAGCACTGACAGCTAATATAAATATATATATATATATATATATATATATATATATATATATATATATATATATATATATATATATATATATATATATATATATATATATATATATAATATTATTATTTTTTTTTTACTTAATTTAAAACCGCAGAGAATACTATCTTCATTGCAACATATGACATAGCTGCAGGCATTATGAGTTAACTGACCTTTCACATTAAGTGAACGATCCGGTTACACTAGGTCTGTTTGAATTCAAATGACTAATTAAATTAGGCCTTTCTGCTCTGATCACCCTTCGTGGATCTGTAACTGCATGCAGTGGGCTGGGCTTTTGGAAGCTATGTTTGATTGCATCCTGCCCCTCAAGTAAATGCATCATAGTACACTGGGCCCTTCAGCGCAATGACAATTTCCAAGATTTTCTCTTAGAGTGTTTCTGGAACACGGCCGTGCTCTTTTATATCGTTGTCGCTGAGGGGCCAGCCCCGGTCACAGCGGATAACCCTAATACAGGATCATACTCACTAAATCACAATGCATTCTTACCCCAATTAATTTACCACTGCCCATCTTTAAATGGATGAATTAACCTTGCTTACATCAAACTTGTTTAGCAGATGAGAAAATGTAGGCTCATGTGGTGAGTGTGATGGAGTTGGACAGACATTCCCAAAGGCTGCTTAGCTTATGTGAAGAAAAACAAACTGCTCTGAAGTGACAGGCCTTATAATGCAAAATTTTTTAAACATGATATCATTGTAACTGAGCAAATATTTGCTATCTTCAAAAAAAATAATAAAAAAAACCCTCTCAGGATTCACACGGTCACATAACGTAACATATAACATAACATAACATAACATAACATAACATAACATAACATAACATAACATAACATATAAGTGCTGTCAAATTGATTCATTTTGATTAATCACATCCAAAATAATGGTTTGTGTTTACATAATATATGTGTGTGTGCTGTGTATAATTATTATGTATTGGGGGTGTAACGGTACATAAAACTGACGGTTTGGTACGTACCTCGGTTTTGAAGTCACGGTTCTGTACGGATTCGGTACGGAGCAGTTTTACAAAATTGCTTTTTATTTATTTTTAGTCAACAGTGGTTTACTGAAAAAAATTCATTTCATTCAGAATTCATTTCTGTCCTTAAATGAATTCAATTATAACTAAAAGTTTCTTAAAGATAATGCTGTAAACTATATAGGAGCCCTTACTTACACATTGCTATAATTTTAAAGGTTAACAACAGAGCCCAAATTATTAGCCTAAATTCAGTTGCTATTTATTTTTAGATATAATAATCAACACTCATAAGCTTCACATAAGGCAGTTTTGCATTAACTTCTAAATTATATTTATTTATCTATTTTTCTCCAATTCGTTGTTGAAATATAATCATTTATACACAGTGTCTGTCATTTTCATGACAGATTTATTTAAACATACATTAAATAAACAAGACATCACTAACAGGTCAAGTAGAATATATAGGCTAATATAGTGCATATATTTAGTGAAAGAGTTCATTTCTCTAGTGAGCTAACAGCTGTGGACACTGAATGACTCCTGAGGTAAATGTGATGCTACGTGAAACACCAATTGAGCGATTACACGACATATGATACATTTCAGTAAGTTGTAATCTATCCTCAACATACCTTAAGAGATATTAATTCATGTTTATTCTTTAGGAAGAGATGATCACGTTCACTCGCGCGCTGCGCTGCCGCTTAAAGTGGCGTGTTTAAAGTAATGTGATTAATCGCGATTAATCGATTTGACAACACTAAATATAATATGATATAATATAAATAAATAAAACTTTTCTATAGTGAATATAATTATAATTATTATTTTTGCACTTATCAGTGCTAAATATTCAATCGATCATAAGTTGCTCCTTTTTTTTTAAGTCTTTATATATAGTATTAGAAAATGTAATGGTTGATAATTTATTTAAAAAATGTGTTCTATTTTACATCCCTTTGTTTTGATTATTTTTATTACATTGGGTAATTATGAGAATCATGGATTATGCTCATGGGTAATCAATAATTCACTGACCTTTGAATTTCGGCAACTCTGGAACTGACACCAGGGCAATTAGAAACCTAGGTGAGCACACAGGTCCCCGTCGGTCACCCAACCCTTCAGGCCTGGTTCCCACTCTCTCTGCGTTCATGGTAAGCAGAGGATAACAAGCCTCTCTTGTTCACCCTGGGAGAACGTGGGTTGTGGCTGCAGCACTCCAAGTTCATGGACATAGCCTACAGCTGTCAACGCTGCACTAATTCAGACCCGACACCATCTGAGCATCAGGCTGGAGGAAGGATAATTAAAGGCAAAGTTGCAAAGTTGTGTTGGCTGGCCCATTAAAACATGCATGATTGTGGCGCAAAGGCAGGCAGAATGCTCTGCTGACAGGGATTACAGTCTCTGGACACAGAACAGAGGTGGAGGGCAGGCTTTTGCTCCACATTGCTGCAGGCCGTAGATCGGAACAGGCGAAAGCTTAGAAAAATTTCATGCACTGCACACGGCAGAGACAGGGGTCTTCGGTTTATGTAAAGGCTAATGTCTTTATTAATGTGTCAGTATCCTTTTTTTTAATTCTGGTGCTTCATATCTAAAGTATCATTTTTGGAAAAAAAACCCCCAAAACAACAACTTTTAATTTATTGCAAATTGTTGCATTCTATGCTTGATTTAAGTGATTAGAAAGCTATAGATCTTTATATGGTGCTAAACTTGTATTGGTCACCTTTTACCTTAGAGATGTAACGCCTTTGTCAAAGCTAATTAATGCATTGTTGCCATCCAAACTATTTAATGAGCAACACGTTGGACAAAATAATAATAAGTGCAGAAAGTTTAAGCATTGCAAAGAAAATAGGCTATTAACTCCCCATGTACATTAGAATGAACTGTTGGAAGCAATCATGTGAAAAATATTACAAAACCATTATGAATCAAACACACCGATGCTGAATGGCAGCGAGCCACTGGGGCTGGTCTCATAACTTAAAGGTTTTGAATAAACCTTTTTTTTAAATATAACTCCATATGGTTTCGTGGGTCATTAACTGTGTCTCTTCCTAGAGAAAACAGACTGACACGTCTTCCGTAGAAGACAAATTTCCCTTCCCATACTTTTTGACTTTTTCAAGCTTCAGCAGTAGAAGATGCCTATAATTTGTTTCAGTTTCGTACGGCATTTCTTAAGGCTTGTCACTACAGTGAAAAGACAGCGCATCAGAGGTAAGCCATCCAACTGAACATGATTATGTATACATTATAATGAAATAACCACCCATATTTATGTTAAGATAGGGCAGATGTAATGCTTTCACCTGTAGGCATCTCAAATGTTTACTAGAAACACTTGTAATTAAAACCTACATCTGCGTTCAGATTAAGAGTAATATCAGTTCAAAAACAGCACAGAGGACATACCAGCCCCAAACGCTCCTGCTATTAAAACCTATTTGAGTCTTCTGAAGCCTTCCTGATATGTTGCCTATATTTAAAAGTTATTATTACTGATATATTTAATCCCGCAGCAAGAGAAAAATTATATCATCTGGGAAGTTTCCATATTTATTATATAGATGTGACTGGCTGAGGCGAAGAGAAAAACGCAATGAAAAAAGTTTCTCATGGTAAAATTTTTACATGTATCAAGCTAAGGTTTACTTAATTGGAAGCTCCAGGCAATGCAGGAACCCTCTTTTTAAATTCTGTGAATGTTAATATGCTAAATAATGCAAAGCTCCTGCACTTCAAGCATGAGACACACATCTGGCAGCTTACCATTTAAATTACAGACGGAGAGCGAGAGAAAACACTTCAAAAGTAATTTTCCAAAGGAAGGAAGAATGGCAAAATGTATTACAACTAAATTTAATTTTTTTTCGATTTTTCATCATGTCTAATTGTGTGCATTAGAGCAATGAAAAAAGGAGAGGTTGGGCTCAGAGATGTTGATGATGTGTGTGTGTGAGAGAGGAAGAACAGAATATATGTGAAGAGAAAGTTTCATCACTTTTTCCTTAGCTGTACATTTCGTTTATGTTGTTGAAAGTCATTTACTGTTCTCATCAGTTGTGCTTTGTGTTTCTGCTTTACGTATATAGTATTTCATATATATTCTTTTGTTTTCACTTGTTTCAAAATTTTGGGAAAAAAAGAAGCTTAAATTTGGTGCTTTTATTTGATTTTTCTAATTTTATTTGACCTTAATTACGTCAAAGGTGTACGTTTTTTTTTTTTTTTTTGCTTTTTTGCTTTGTCTGCCAAGGTATTATGCAATCCTTGTTTAATTAATCAAACCATAAATCATAGATCATAAGATATATTCTGCCTTACAAGATTAAAGGGATGTTTGTAATGTCATTGCAGGTAAAAGCCCCACCGGAGCTGTGTCAGCCTCTGAGCCCAGCAACCAGACAAACCGCCCTGTCGCTGAAAAAACCAAGGCCGGAATTTATAACAAGGTAACTTTGTGACTGAGGAGACATTCTAACCTTGAACATGGACCATCTTTCTTACTTCTCCTTAGAGGCATCATGCCCATTCACACTCAGGGCACATACCCCCTTAACATCTATAAGTCGAGTAGCCTTAAGAGTGCAAAAAAAAAAACAGACTAAATTGTTAATAAAGATAATTGCTAATAGAATTGTTTGATTCATTCTACTGTACTGCCATACTATTTTTGGAATAGCATATATACTGCACACAATAAAAAAATAAAAATCTATATGCTTAGAATCTTATGGAACTAAAATAAAGACATGAAACAAAATGATAAAATGAATATGCTATAGTATAATTCTCAATTCTCAAATTATTGTTTAAATTTTATTGGGGACGGACACACACACACACACACACACACACAGTTTTTATCTTGGGTACTTACATTACATTTTTTTCTTTCTTTTTCTTTTTTCCTTTTTTCTTTAGTCATGTCTTATCTAGCCTAAGGCACTAAGTGAGGCAGGGACCGCCACTAGTGCCCCCTCAAAAAAAAAAAAAAAAAGGTGCACCCTGCTGCTCCTCCCTCTTGCCTCCCTATACTCCCCTTATTATCTGAGATTTGTCAAAATACATTTCACACTAACAGGTATTTTTCAGTCTTCAAAGCTAGTTTTGATGTGCTCGACAAGCCAAAACAGCTCAGATTCTGTGAAATCAGCAGTGCCAGCCCGACGTTCTCTCTCTAACCACTCCCAACATGCCTTTTCCCGCGCTCCACAGGACTTAAGCTAAATGAATCAAAGCTGCGGCATTACCTGCCACACTTTGAAGTGGTAATTTCAGAATGACTTCTCACTGATAATCTGCCACTGCTGTTTTATGTTGCATGGCTGTGCATTGTGTGTTCTCTCATGCCACTTTCTGTCTTTGTGTTGTTATTGTTGTCATGAGGTGCCAACTTTCAAACTCATTCCTGTTTACATGCATCTGCTGATTAATTCCATGAATGGACTTGTGCACATTGTTTTAGAAATTATCCTCATCCTTATTATGTCATGATCAACAATTAAATCTGTTTATTGAAATATGTTTCAATGCAGAAGTCGTGGGTTTTATTTTTTTAGGGAAAGAAAATGTGGTGTAACATTTGTGTCCATTTTGTACGTGTGTAAAGATTTCTTTAGATTTTAGTTTATGTAATATATTATTAGGCTATGCACCAACAGTGCACAATTAAGTACTTGAGTAAAAGTACAGATACCATAATAAAATAGTACTCCAGTGACAATATTTAGTACTCATTTTAAATTTTACTTGAGTAAAAGTACAAACATAGTTTTTAATGTACTAAAAGTACTTTAAAACAAGTATTAAAAGTAAAATGTACTGAGTAATGAATGTTTATATTGCTGTTTTATATACTCCATCCTACTGCTCAGAATACATGTGGGGGGAAGGATTATAATGTACTAGACATGCAGATAGAGCTTAGGTTACTGCTCAGTCTGACATCATTATGAATTATGAATTTTCAAGTAGCCAACAATAGTCAATAATAGAAGATTACGCAGACACTTAAAATGTAAACATTTTATTTTATTACCAAAATTTACACTTATAGTCATACACTGATAATTACTGATAGGCCTAATTCAAGTGTGCAAACAAGTGACAATAACAAAATATACCATATAGTATATAAAAATGACAAAAAACTGAATGTGTGCGAATGTGTGTTGACAAAATGTACACATTCAATATAAGTCCAGACATGACATGGCAAAATGTGCAAACATAGTAGTTTTACATCAGTAATTTGTGTTATTTCAAACGTTTAGTTTTTAACTGATTATACCCCATTCAGGCGTTGATACACAAATGTGGATGTGTCCACTCCACATTTCATACACCGGGTTTAAACAGCTGATTAAGGACTAGATTTACTAACAGTTTGCGCCAGCTCAAACCCTCTTTTGCCATTAAATTAGTGCTGAAAAGGTGTGGGCACAGTTATTTTTGGAGCTGACCTTATTGCATATGCATTTGTAGGAGTTTTCCTTTCAGATGGAACATTTATAAGAAGAGGGTATTTAAATAAATCATGCAAGGTAATTTACTAAGGTTTATGCTAGTCAATTTATTTGCGCCATTATTTACCGCCTAAAAGAAGCTTGTCATAAACCAGACACTAATTTGCGGTGCTCTTGGTAGATTGTGTTGGTCATAATGGAAATGATCCAGTTGCGTCTGTGTTCTTTAATTTGTGATCGTACACTGAGCTCTCCACTCCCATCTGTGCTTTTTTGGAATTGTGTTTTTATTTTTCGATGAATTATTCCTTTAAGCTCCGAGGATCTCCCATTCTTGGTTCATTTTGAGTCAGACGTGAATTGTTAACTGGAGACCGGATCATTTGAATTAGTGAGTTGTTGATTTGAGAAGAGATGTAATCGGATTGGTCCAATTCACAAATTAATCGTTCAGTGCGATTTGCAAACTGATTTAACAGGTTAATTGAAAATAATCAGCTTATTCACGAATCGGAGACCACTATCGTGTCTCGGAGCAATTGACAATTTTTTCAGTTCAAAATAATGAGGAACTACGTGGTTTTATGAAATGTAGTAGAAGTTTTTCAAAAATAAAAATACTAAAAGTACAGATTTTTTTTTTTTTTTTTTACTGTCTACCAATGCTTTAAAGTATCTATTCCATGATAAATAAATATCTTTGTTATAATGAAATACTTTTCCTGGAACACATATTTTATGTAATATTTATATTCCTGCTTGTTTTTGACTTCTCTTATTACCAATGTCAGCCAGTCTTCATCAGTATAGTGATGACGTGAATAGTAGGGTCATACCTGCCTAAACCTGAAAGCCAGCCATTAAATTCAACATAGTGACATATATAGTGTGATCTTTCCTATGGAACTCATTAACATGTAGATGCAGGCAGTATATGTGCTGCAGCAGAGTCTGAGCCGACCCAAGGGCCTAGTGCACTAGACTGAATGCCAGACTAACAAACAATTTTAGCACCCAGTGTTCTTCTCTGCTACAGCTCAGAATGACTCATTTTGTGACAAGACTGCTCTAATACAAGACAAGCTCTGTGGGGTCTATCAGAATTAGAGCCCCATTTTTGCTCTGTTTTGTCCTATCTGCCCCTGTTTCTGAGTGAATGGTGCTATACTAGAGGGACTGTGAATAATCATTATATTGCCAAACTCAGGTTCTTTAGTACTGCTGTGTAATTAGTACTCAGTGAAAAACTCCCCAGAAAAACTCCACTGGGTCCAGCCCAGTAAAGTTAAGTGACTGCCCTGAAAGAAAATTAAAAGTATAATATGAATATGTTTGTCATTATCCAGTTTGAAAAGGTTTGGAATCTATTTTTAAATGCATATAGCCTACATGATTTTACTACTTTAAGAAAGTGCACCTCTGTTTTCATCAGTGTGTTAATGAGAGACTATACCATCTGGGGTCTGGGGGCTAATATGCTGAAAAACGGCTATGTTAATGTTTATCTCCTCACATTTAATTAGGTATGAAATACATTGCATGAATCACATAAATGATAAAGGAAAGTGTTCAATTCAAAAAGGTGAAACCTAACAACAAACAGAGCAGTGCGTAATGGAGTGCAGCAGAGCAGCATCAATAATATAGTTTACTGTGGGGACAATTTGGCCATATCTGTTTATTGAGAGGGACTTGGCCATATCCCCTCAATGTCTATGGTGGTTACGGCCCTGGTACTGTAAGGTTCAGAACACAGTTAAATAGTTTAATTGTCACGATTGTGGACTTCTATTTTTGTTATTCTGTTCTGTTAGTTCCTGTTTTGCCTACTCTGTTTAGTTCTGGTTTCATTGGTTACTGATTATCTCCTCATTTGTTTCTATAGTTATAATTATCACCTGTCAGTCATTATGTTTGTCTTATATTTAAACTTTTGTTCAGTCCCTTGTCGGTTCTCATTTCAGTTTATATAGTTTGCCTTTTCCTTTGTGTTCTAGATATCTCCTGAGTGTTTGTTATTCTAAATAAAGACTTTATGAACTCTATCATAGTGCATGCTGCAGTCCATCGCTACATCGTTTTTTAACATGGACTTATCAGTTTTGCGGAGGCTCATCATCTGTGAGAACAGGGCACTGGTGGAATACTTGTGGTGGAGGATAAAATAGGGCGATTCTCCGGGTAACATCAGCGAGGCAGAGAAGGAGCCTGTGCCGGAACCAGCTACCTGGAGCTTCCCCGAGCTAAAGCAAGCTGCCCAGTCTATCTTAGAGCCAGGAGTGGATCACTACCTGATAGATCTGTGGTCCTTGAATACACTTCCTTCACGAGTCCCCACTCTCAAATCTTCGCCTTCCACGCCAGTCCCGTCTAGCCATCTGGATGCTCCTGTCCCATCCGGATGTCCCTGCCTGACTCCCTGATCCCATCTCCTCAGCTGGTTTTGTCCAGTTCCCTGGATCTGAGGTTGCTACTGGTGTCGTCCTGCTCATTGGCACTGCCCCCGCCGCTTGCTCCATGCAGCATTTCGGCTGCGCCTCGGGATTCCCGTCTGCCAGCTCGACTAAAGGTTGAGTCCCCGGCTTCACATCAGGCCTGCAGACCCATGTCTCCACTTCGTTCTATCAGCCCTTTGGCTTCGCCATGGCTCTGTGCTCCTTCGACTCCACTGTGGTCCACCAGTCCTGGGACTCATCAGGGCTCCCTCACCCTGCCGGATAAGCCTTAGTCAGTCGTTGCTCTTCCTCCGCCGCGGACTTCTGGTCTGCTGAGTCCCTGTCTCCACCTTGGTCCCACGAGCCAGCAGCTGCACCTTGGGCTTCCAGTCCAGGGATGTCACCTTAGTCCGTTGGCCTCTCTGCTCCACTGAGTACTGTATGCACACTGATTCCACCTACCCCTTCAGTCAAGTCTTCACCCTGGCTCCTTCCAACTCCACCATGGTGTTTGTGTCCTCTGACTCCTCCTGGTCCCTGTCCATCACCAGCTCCATGCTTAACTCCAATTGTGTACTTTTATTTTGTTATTCTGTTCTGTTAGTTCCTGTTTTGCCTAATCTGTTTAGTTCCGGTTTCATTGGTTACTGATTATCTCCTCATTTGATTCTATAGTTACGTATAATTATCACCTGTCAGTCATTATGTTCGTCTTGTATTTAAACTCCCCCTGTTCAGTCCCTTGTCCGTTCTCGTTTAATTTTATATGGTTTGCCTTTTCCTTTGTGTTCTAATAGCTCCTGATTAATTGTTATTCTAAATAAAGACTTTGTTTATGAACTCTATCGTTGTGCACACTGCAGACCGTCATTACATTAATAAACTGCTGACTCAGTTGGGGTTTCGGTTGAAATGTATTGAGTAGTGTTGATTTTATTGTTGATTTAAAAGCCAGGAGTGTGTTTCATTATGAGAGGATAGCTGGCTAATTCTGCAGATAACGATTCTGGTTGTTGTCTGTCACAACTGCAGTTTTAGATGTATAACTGGGTCCAAAATTTCCTTTTTATCTTGTATTTATATTTTCCTTTTTATTGCATATGATTCTTCTGTGCTTAAGTGATTTCAGCCGTTTGGCTAACTTCTGCTATTTTTCTAATTCTAACCACATGCTTCTCAAATCCCACCCTCCAACAGCACATCGGCAAAATCATATGCGCAAAATGATTGACAGGCAGAGATTCTGAGAGTTTCTGATTGGCTGGTTCCCCTGATTCACTGAAAAACCTGACACCTTCTAAATAGTGGGAAGATTTTATGTGTGGTAAAAAAAAAAAAAAAAAAAAAAAGGCTCCCAGCAGCTTTAATATTGTCCTCTTTAGATTTTCAGCAGGCCAGTCTGGAGATGTTTTGTGGCAGATTGTGTGGTTTAATAAATTATTATACCCATTTTTATAGAAGAAGATCTTGTTTGTTGCCTGTTCATATTTTACATTTATTCTGTGAATTGATTTAATTGCATGGAATAATTTTTGTGACCGTAGGGCAGCCCTTCATAAATTACATATAACTGAAAGGAAATGCCTTCTAAAGTCTACTCAGCATCTAGAGCTAACTACCTTCTAAGTGACATAACCTGATAAATGACCAATTAGAAACACTCTACATGGGCAGAAACTCATGGGAGACTCGATTCAACTGAATCGTTTACATTAGCATGTTGCTAAGCTAACAACACAATACTCTATAAGCACAAAATATTGGATTTATTTATTTATTACTGGTTTAGTTGTAATATATGGGCAAAATGTCTTGAGGCAGCATCAATATGACGCCTTTCTTTTGGAATAACCTTTGTGTTGCAAGCAAACTCGTGATACTTTTTATAGATTCTCATAATGAGTCATAATTACTAGTAGTTTGCGTATGCCAGGTGTGCTGTTTTAAACATATAATTTCATGTTTTTTGTCTTTTTTTTTTTTTATTTCATCATTTCTGTCTTTGCCACAACTTTGATTAGATGTTGTCTGTAATGTGAATGTCATTTGTTTCCTGTGCTGTGTGTGTGTGTGTGTGTGTGTGTGTGTGTGTGTGTGTGTGTGTGTGTGTTGAGAGATGATGCCAGGGTGAAGTGTACTGCTATCATTGTATTCCCAAGATAAATCACTGCAACTGTTTCCTGCTCTGATTACAAATGACATGCACATGTGTCTCTCCGATCAGAGCGGCAGGCAGAAGAAGATAATCGAGAGAAACAGTGAGGCACTCACACATCTCCCTAAAGATCAGCTGGACCAGTTCACCTTCTCTGTGCGGTAAGTGTTGTTTCTCAAGGCCAATTTCAGATCTACGGGTAGTTATGTTCAGAATGGAATACTAGCATACTTATTGCATATGCCATGATAAACAGAATCATGACGAACAGACATATCTTTGTCATCACATGACCTCATGATGATTAATTCAGCAGTTGGCATAAAGTTAAAATGAAGTTTAAAAATGATTAACAAATACAGCTGTTTTTATGTCTTGACCCACTAAAAATGCAAGTTCAAGTGAATTACACTGCATTGTGAAATACAGTGTTACAACAGTATGCCATTATTGTGACAAATTTATTAGGGTATTGGGCAATTTCGTGCATCCACAAAATTTGCTGGGCACAGCATGCTGCAGAAGTAATACACACACTGAACATTGTGTGTCAGTGTGTGGATAAACATTAAAGGCCTATACATAAACACGCACACACAACCCTAATGTTTTGAATATATCATCTTTTATGCTGAGATTATATATAAATCAAACTACCTAATTTTCCAGTATTGCTGTTGTTGAGTTGTAACCCTATAATACTGCAGCTTTTTCTCAGTGCATATATTAACACTCATCAACTTGCATGATTTATTTGAGGTTCTATATGAATGTCGCTGTCCGCAATATGAATGTCATTTTATTGTCAAACTCAATGTTTGTTTTTATTGAAAGGATCAAGGTAACGTTAACATCGGCTACACATAAAACCTCTTGCTGTGGATAATTGCTTTTTCTCTGGTGATGCAAAGTGCACAAGCAGGCCTACGAATGAGTGTTTTCTCCGTTTTATTGTGGCTTACAGCATTTGATATTAATGAGAAAACAGGAGTGAAAACACACCGACACAAACAGCAGCACCAAACAAATCTTATAAACGGCCTCGTCAAATTGCATTTCACAAAACACTTACCTAAATTTCACTGCACATGCCTGCGATGAAAGCCGCTCGCCTAAATCCACAGAGGGAAAAATTGAGGTGTGTTTTTATTTTGATTTTGCCCGAATTATTGCCAACGCTGTACATTTCTCTGAGAAGAAAGAAAGAGCGACTCGTTTTATAGGATTTAGAGCTGCCTACCTCTGCTCATTTCTGAAAATTGGTAAGTTGTTGCCGCTGGACTAGTATTAAACAAGATCAGAAGCTGTGCTGCTGTAAGTATGAGAGGAAATCAAATGAAACTCAGGCCACACATCAGAGAAGAGAGGGGCAGGAGCACACTACTAACCCAAAGCACGATAAAGGACTTCAAAAAGTAATGCCAGACTTCGATGGGCACAGTTTAGCCTTGCTGTTTTTCATGCAAGCAGTATGAAATACAATTCAATCGACTGTTTCTTTGTTTATTCATATTGTTTCGAAATGCAAAATTCTTGTAGTTCTTACATAACCAATGCTGGTGAGATCATACTGATTTTAAAGAGAACTTTTATTCATTTCACTGGATGCAAACTCTGTTTTAACCATTCGGGTGTAGGTGCTTGGACATTCTTCACTCTAGACCCTTAGGATAATTTAAAAATAACTAATTAATCACATTTATATGTGTATTCTCCTCCAGTCTGACTGGGAAGGCTTACAAAGCCTGTGGACAGGCTACGTCCACCTGGCATGCCATGGCGTTGCTCCAGGTGCACCAGGCCCAGGCACTCATGGACATGCACGAGGGTAGGCCTGACCCGGAACTCCAGACGGCGACGGACCTCGCCCTCCAGGTGACGAAAGTCGCCACTCATTCCATTGGTCAGGCAATGTCCACTCTTGTGGTCCAGGAGCGAAATCTGTGGCTCAACCTGGCCGATATGAGGGAGACGATAAATATTTCCCAGGTTGGGTTATTCAGCGACGTGGTCGAGAGTTTTGCCCAGTAGTTCTCGGCAGCCCAGAAGCAGACGGAGGCCATCAAACACATCCTGCCCCGCCGGTTAGCTGCTGCCTCCACCCAGCTGCTGGTCGCAGCCCCTCTGCCTGCTCGCTCCCGCCCAAGCCCAGCAGCAGCCTCCACCAGGGTAGTGGTGTGGAGCCGGCCTCGGGAAGGCCGTCCAGCCCACTCAGGCCGCTGCCAAGCCAGGTGGCAAGCGCCATCGTAAGAGACCCTGAGACGGGCCACCCAGAGATGGAGGTGACAGCTCTTCAGGAGGTGGTCACAGCACCGCTCCCTCTCCCGGAGGAGGGCCGGGAGAGAATCTTTTGTTCAAGTTTGGTTTCTCTTCCGCCACTGGCCTTCGTGCCAGTGGTACCCAAAACTTCACTAAGAGAGCTGTTTCCAAAAGCTATCGGTGCCAAGAGAGCGCACTTGGCGGTATACGGTGCTCCCATGCCTTGTCACCCTCCGGTGTCTCTCTCATTGCAGGCAGGGGCTGTTGGCTGTGTTCAGGACACACACAAAAGGCCTCCTCACACCTGTGTGCCCCCTCAGCGGAAGCAGGTAAGTGCTGCATTGCACACTCAGACCCCACTTCAGGCCGCTATGCCGTCTGAGTCAGGTCCCTGCACTCCGCTGCGCTGCCCAGCTGCGGGTACGTCTATGGTGCCATTGGTCCTGCTGGTTCGGTCGCTGGGAGCCTGGCTAGCGCTTCCCAGCCCGTCCCGCTGGCTCATCCATACTATCAGACTCAGCTACGTGAATCAGTTTGCCCGGTGGCCCCCCAAGTTCAGGGGCATTCACTTCACCTCTGTGTTGAAGGAGAGCGCCCCTGTGATTATGGGTGGAGATCAAAGGACACAATAGAGCCAGTCCCTCCAGGCGATATGAAGACCGGCTTCTACAACCCGTACTTCATTGTACCCAAGAAAGGCAGTGGGTTACAGCCAATTTTGGACCTGCGGTTTTTGAATCGGTCCCTTCACAGGCTGCCATTCAGAATGCTAACGCAGAAACGCATCTTCAGGTGCATCCGCCCCCAAGATTGGTTTGCAGCGATCGACCTGAAGGATGCATACTTTCATGTCTCAATTCTCCCTCAACTGGCTGATCCTAGCTCAGTCGCGTGCACAGTTGTGTGAACACAGGGGCATGGCGCTCAGTCACCTCAGCTGGTTGGGACTTCGGGTCAACTGGGAAAAGAGCAAACTCTTCTCCATGCAGAGTTGCTTTGGGACCGCACAGGTAGACCTGTTTGCTGCCCTGGACACGTCTCACTGCCAGTTGTTTTATTCCCTGACCAGGGGGACCCTTGGCTCGGAGCCTTCTTGCACAGACACTGTGCAAGGTCAGGGAGGACGAGGAGCAGGCCCTGTTGGTTGCTCCGTACTGGCCCAACCGGACCTGGTTCCTGGAATTAGTGCTCCTTGTGACAGCACCACCTCGGCCCATTCCTCTGAGGAATGACCTCCTGCCTCAGAGACAGGGCACCCTATGGCACCCACGTCTGGACCACTCCAAACTTAATGTCTGGTCCCTGGACGGGATGCGGAGGTTCTAGGTGGCCTACCACAGGCTGTGGTAGACAACATCACTTCCGCTAGAGCCCCCTCTACGAGGCACCTCTATGTATTGAAGTGAAACCTGTTCGTCGAATGGTTTTCGTCTCGATGTACCGAAGATGTTTGATTTAGTTCTGTGCCGACCCAGCCCTGGCTTTTCTCTGTCCCGTTCGTGCTCTGCGGACTTATGTGGGCAGAATGCAAAGCTTCAGGACCTCAGAACATCTCTCCATCTGTTACAGAGGCCAGCAGAAGGGAATGGCTGTCTCCAAGCAGAGGATGGCCCTCTGGATAGTGGATGCCATCACCTTGGCGTATGAAACCCAAGGCATGCCCTGCCCGCTCGGGTTGAGGGCCCACTCCACTGTGGCTTCTTCCTGGGCGTTGGCTCGTGGCGCCTCAATGACAGATATATGTAGAGCTGCGGGCTGTGCGACACCTAACACGCTAGATTCTATAGCCTCCGTGTAGAGCTAGTATCTTCCTGTGTGCTCGCTTCAAATAGTCAGTAACACCGAAGTGCCCGTTCCTGTGTCAGCTTGCTGCGCCATTCCCTTCCTCATGGACCGTATACGTGCGCTTTTATGCTCCAGTTCCTCCGCAACCCATGGCAGTCAGACGTGGCAGAGCGTCTGACGCCAGGTCTAGCACTCGTATGCATAGGTGGAACTTGTGTTAGGCTGGGTTCCATATGTTGTGACCCCCATGGCGATCCCATATGTGTATTCTCCATGGTACGGCTCCCTATGGCGAGCCCGTGTCTTTTCCTTGGCAGAGCTTGATCTGCTGTCTCTGTGCGGTGTTGTCCCCCACCTGCAATGGCCGGGGCCACCCCTGGGACTTCTGTATGTTGCATTGCCCACGGCCAGTCCATACGTGTATATTCCACAATACCTCCCTACGGGTAGGATGTGGCTTCCGCAGTGGCCCCCCGGGGGACGCTTTCCCAGTGTTATCCAAAACTCTGCTGAGTGGGTCTTGCGGAACAGCAGCAGTGACTCTCCCTGCGTGAGTTTACCGCCCTGAACAGATGGGGTCTGAGGGGCTTTCGCTGAGCGCTGGAAGTGGTAGTAACTGTGGCGTTTTCCACAGGGATCCCAATTCGTCTGTGACGTCCGACGTATGTCGATGTAAATCTCGCATGCCAATGGCCATTGGCCCGTTCTCTATATCTCGAAGTTGAAAGGGGCTCACAGAAGTGATCCCAGTTTGTATATGCAATTAAAATATTAATGTAACTTTTTTTTTTTTTTTTTTTCCTCAAGTTCAATTTGCTAGAATTTCTCTATCTTGGGATTGTTTGCTGCCTAGACTTTCACTCTACATTAAGGGCCAGATTTACTAACAGCTTGCGCCAGCGCAAACCCTCTTTTGGCGTTAAAAAAAAAAATACTGTCAGGATTTACTAAAGACACGCAGTGAAAAAAATTGTGCTAAAGAGGCATATTGTGTATAAATAACATATAAATAACAGGGTTATTTTTGCAGCTGACCTTATTGCATATGCATTTGTAGGAGTTTCCCTTTCAGATGCAAAATTTATGGGAGGAGAGTATTTAAAAGAATCACACAAGGTCTAGTCAATTTACTGGTATTTGTGCCATTTATATATAAAAACAAAAACAAACTCTTAAACCAGACTAATTTTGCGCTCTAATTTGCCCTGTTTATTAAATCTGGACCTAAATTTATAAAAAGCATTAAAACAACTTCTTGTCAATTAATCTGCTATTTATATGTTTTTTTTTTTTTTTTTTTTTTTAACAACAAAAAAATCACTGTTCATAATACTGCTCATTACCAAGCAAAAACCACCAGGATATATTTTTCCCCTGGACATGCTATAAGTGTTTCAACACAGATTAAACATAAGGGTTTCATTTGTTTGTTTTTTTTTTTTTTTTTTTTTTTTGCAAGATTAGAAGTCAAAACTGTTTTTGAAGAATCATCTAAATGTACCTGAGCATGACGGATCGGACATAACTCCCACCCCCCTCTCGTGATAAAATGCTGTCTTCATGTGCAGTTTTGATGTGATATGTGAATGAGTGAGGCATATTACTGCCATCTAGAGAATCAGCTGAGACTGATGTTAAATTTGATTTTTTTTTTTTTTTTTTTCTGCTGTGAAATGCATGTGGCTCAGACAGAGGTGTTGACAGTTCACAGCCACGGTTTATTGATAACTGCTGTCCCATTTGTTTGCATGGAAAATCCGTACGAGTTGGTGCTCAGCACGTTTGAATGACCTCTGAAAGTACAATGCGTGCCGACTAAAGCCCCAAACAAACAGTGTTAATACATGCTGTATTAATAAGCAAACTGTACATAATGGAATTAAGATTTTTTTTCATGACAACTAGTAAATAATATAAATATTTATCTCTGTTATTATGTTTGTAAAGTATTACTTGAGTTTTAGCTTGTTGATATTTAACTCATTGGCAGACAAGTGCCCTGACGGGTAATGCAAGTGTAATGACTGTTGTGCAGTGACACTTGCATATTTGGACACATTTAACAGATTTTCTTTTCTTAAGATCATTTAATTTAAAGACGTATGCTTGAATTCTTGACATACTTTTAATAAATTGTGCAGAGTTTGCTGTGCTATTTTAAGAAGCTAAAGACTTTTTACACATTTCATATTTTAATTATTTTACTATTAATGAAAAATCTAAATGTTGCAAATAGTAAAAGAATAAGTAAATGTGTACACATTGGAAATTAAGTTGTATTAATTGTGATACATTGTCATTAATATTATACAATGTTAACATTTTTAAAATACATACCTGTATATAGTTATAAGCACAAGATG
Organism: Paracanthobrama guichenoti; assembly: GCA_018749465.1. Classification (NCBI taxonomy): domain Eukaryota; kingdom Metazoa; phylum Chordata; class Actinopteri; order Cypriniformes; family Gobionidae; genus Paracanthobrama; species Paracanthobrama guichenoti. Next base: position 13,930,693 of record CM031966.1, on the reverse strand, counting down.
ATGCTTACATGTGTAGGCACAGTGAAAAAGTCTTAACCACCCCAACTCTAAAACAGCACAGACAAAAACGCATGTCTCAAGGCTAATGGTTTTCAGTGAACTGAGAGCAGGGGATGCTGGGTATCGCTCAGAGAGCTGTTTATCTGAATGGGCAGAGCTGCTCTTGTTCTTTCTCTTTGACTTCTATTATTCTCCTCATTTGATCCTCTCCCAGATTTACATATCAAACACCTTTGCCAGAGTAATAACCTTAAACCACACATTACAATTTCAAAGAACAAACAAAATGCATCAAAGCGCAAGTATTGATAAGTGCACTCAATGACTTTAAGAATAAAAAGAGTGTGAAAAGTATAAAAAAAGAGTTTGAGTTTTGAAGACCTTCCACCTTATTTGATGTGCTTGTTTTCTCATTCAACTTTTTTTCCGAGATACAGATGAGCAAATTAAAGTCACCATTAAATTTAAAATGGAAAAATGATCCAATCAATTCCCGATGGACAAAATCAAGTCTTGCCCTACATTTTTTTTTTTTTTTCCTTTCAAGAAGCCGTTTCACGTGTCTACACATCACAAAAGGAAAACAAGTGCTTTAAAAGGAAAAATGTGTTATGATGTTTCTTTGACATATACAGCAATCCCAGAATTCATCATGCTTAGTTGTTATTGGTACTCAATTATCAATAATATTTCTTATTATTATCAATAATGAAAACAGAGTTTGCTGCTTAATATTTTTGTGGAAATCATGATATATTTTTCATGATTCTTTGATTAATAAAAAGTACCATACACATTTAAATGGTAGTGTATAACAAATTCCACAAAAATATTAAGCAGTAAAAACGTGTTTCTTAAACACCAAATCAGCATATTAGAATTTTTCCAAAGGATCATGTGATGCTGAAAATTCAGATTTGCCATCACAGGAATAAATGTAATTTTCAAATATATGAAAATAGGGAAGCTATTTTAAATTTGAATAATATTTCACAATATTACTGTTGTTACTACATTTTGATCAAAATAATTATTCCAAACTTTTGACAATTGGTAGTGTAGATTATATCAAATCGATGACTTGGTTTCATGTTGGTAAGGGTGCTGCTTTAGAAAGGCTCTGCCTACAGCGAGGCAGCTATTGTTAATGACTTATTTATACTGTGACAGAAGTTTCTGTCTTGTTTTTTCCTTTGAATGTTTCCTTTGAATGTTGCCTTGAGATATCGTTCTGCGGTTTCTCTGCAGATAACTCTCATCAAAGATTCCTGTCTCAGTGAACAGGACAGTGAATATTTTTATCTGCATATGTGTTTAAGTTGGCCAGGAATCATTTCCATTGCATCCCTGTGTTTGTTCATTAATTGCTGGGCATATTTGTATTGCACCGATGTCATCCTGTCAACTAAATATTTTTTCCCTTTTTTCTCGTTTTGGGGAAACCTGTTTTAATCAAACTCAGTCTCACACAACAATTATATCTAATTAGCCCAATTATCAAGACTCTAATTACACTGAAATATACCCCCCAAATCTCATATCAATTATATCTGTGACTTTTCCTGTCCTAAAAAGAGGAAGATAAAGGGTCTGTGTTTCCTCCTGAGGATAAGCAATGCTTCCAAAATCTCTAAAATCGTTCCCATCTCTTTTCACAAAACTCACAATGGATTCCTTCATGGTTTGTGTTCCAATTTTCTTCTGTGTCTTTACCTTGTCTGTAAGTTATGTGGTTTCTCATTGGCCACATGCACACTGCAGCTGACTATATGTCACTTTCTATTAAATCACTTGTTTTGACTTATTTCCTGTTTTCCTTTGTGAAAAGTACAGTTTAGCATACCTTTAATACAAGATAATTAAAAATAATAAGTGCGAACTGAATGTAATGTTTTCAGCTTTCAACTGCATGTTAATTGCAAATAAAATGTAACTATTTGTAGTTTAAATGTATATTATATGAACTTTAGAATGTTTTTGACCCACTTAAGTAGGACTTGATTACTGCTATTGTCTTTGAATCTACTGACAAACATTTGTAATCTAATATTTTAATGTAATTTCTATTGAAACTTTTAATTTATAATTAAAAATTTGTAACAATGAAGTTGCAATGTAGTATACTGAAAAGATGTTAACTATAAGTGTGATGTTGAATAACACTATAAAATGATAGTTACTAGTTAAAATGATAATCACTTCAAAATAATTGAACTTCTTTAAAGAATTACAAAATTAAAATTAAAAATATACTTTGAAATAAAACTTTTATGAAACATAACACTTGAATGTAAGTTACATAAAAAGCAACATTTTGAACAAAAGCAGAGAAAATTGTGTTTTTGTCAAAGATCATCCAGATCCAGATCCAGATCGAATTTTAAATGATAATCGAAACATAGATGGAGTAGATTGCTTCCATCAACACCCCAAAGTTTTCACAGTCCTATACCTTGTTCTAGGTTGACATTTCATTCTGTAAATTTAGGCAGTTTTGATATGCTCTTTAATGTTTGATCACATTATAGCAATGCTTTTATCGCTTGTTTCTGCTTCTTTGTTTTTGAGCTTTGAGCCGGAGATTCTGTACTCTTTCAGAAGATGCGTAATAGCGCCACCTACCATATAACAGCGAAAACATGGATTGCTGGAAAATTCCATCAGTGGTGGGGATGGCGGGGAAAGAGTTAATTGCCTTAAGAAACTGTCATGAATGTGTAAACTCTTTACGCACACTTTAGTTGCCTATTATTTAACT